>CM022876.1:37403963-37422365 GCA_012654025.1 Pachypsylla venusta
TAGGAATGTGTGGAAGGAAATGGCAGGAATACGATGGCAGTCAATTGCAATGGATAGGAATGTGTGGAAGGAAATGGCAGGAATACGATGGCAGTCAATTGCAATGGATAGGAATGTGTGGAAGGAAATGGCAGGAATACAATGGCAGGAATACAATGGCAGTCAATTGCAATGGATAGGAGTGTGTGGAAGGCAGGAATACGATGGCAGTCAATTGCAATGGATAGGAGTGTGTGGAAGGAAATGGCAGGAATACGGTGGCAGTCAATTACAATGGATAGGAGTGTGTGGAAGGCAGGAATACGATGGCAGTCAATTGCAATGAATAGGAGTTTGTGGAAGGCAGGAATACGATGGCAGTCAATTGCAATGGATAGGACTGTGTGGAAGGCAGGAATACGATGGCAGTCAATTGCAATGAATAATAATGTGTGGAAGGAAATGGCAGGAATACGATGGCAGTCAATTGCAATGGATAGGAGTGTGTGGAGGGAAATGGAGGAGACTTGCATCCAACAATGCAACAATCTCGGTGGTGGATGATGATGATGAATGCCACTTAAAAAAACTGCTGGTGTAAAAAGGAATTTTTGTTAGCCCTCTTCGTCTATTATAAAATACCTACTGTGCTACATATTTCACGCTCTTATTTCGCTGATCTCCAATGTCAGACTATAAAATTTGAGGAAGCAAACCTTAGATAATGGTGTGGCCCTTTGGGATGTATAAGAAGGAATGAAGAAAAGTTGCAATCAGGAATTTATCACATAACGGAGCGCGTCAGAAGTAAGGTGAGGGAGGGAGCGAGGAGAATGTTGGCCAAAGCTGTTGTTTTTACTTAATTTTCATTTTTCCCTGTAATTTTCTGTTCCTTTAGATTAAAATTTCTGAGGCCTTTGGGTTTATAAAAGTAATTTTGAAAAATGATTTTATTCCATTAATGGAATGGAGTCTTATTAGAATAATTTAATTTTTCATTCCGAGAATATTAGCGAGTTGTTCCCTATGTGAAGGGATTTCGTAGTAGATGGGTCAGTATTAATTATGTATTACGAGCAGGGCCGTTCAGAGCTTTCCCGGGCCCGGGCACAAACTCGTGCTCCGGGCCCCCCATTATTTTTTTTTTTTTGCACACACGTATTTTACACCTACCTTTTATTATTAATGTAATAAAGTAGGTACTATATATATATTGTTTATTACTTTTTATAAAAAGGAAAGTATTGTAATGGGCTCAAATTTTCGATGTCGATTTTTCAATGACGAAACACGTTTTGGGGTCCCCAGAGCCCAAATCTCGAGTTTCAGCCGTTGGTCCTTGTGTGTGTGTGTGTGTCTGTCTGTGAACAAGATATCTCAAGAACGGCAAGGTGGAAATCGAATATACCGTTGGCGGTTTTATGAAGCTTTTTAGCCGTTTTCGCATATCCTGCCCAAAATGAGAACGGTAATAGCTAGACCTTGAAATTTGGTGCTTATTCATATCAATTTCATACAAGAAATTGAAGAATATAACTTAGGTTGAAGTGTAATATATTGTTGGCCGCTTTAAAGAACTTTCAAAGAACTCTTCTTTTGGAGCGTCCGACACAATTTCTTTTTTTGGAGCGTCCAACGCAGTTTAGGGCCCCTTCAGGAGCCCGGGCCCGGCACACTTTGTGCCCTTTGTCCCCCCCTCTGAGCGGCCCTGATTACGAGTTAGTCTGCTCGGCAAGCGGTTGCAGTTTCACCAAGATAATAAGAGAAGGCATTATTAATTCTCTTGTTTGTGCCCGGACCGAAAGTTTTCTGATCGAATTTTCTCGTTTCCGGAATTGTATGGCTGTAAAAAGGAGTGCCCTGAAGTAATGCGAACGCGGCATAACTTTTTTTTTTAAATAGACCTAATTTATTGAACGACGTACTGGACGTGTTTGTTACCCGGCGATGTATACAAAGTGTTTGTAATTTTTTTCTCTCTTGAAATATCTGACCCTCTATCCATCTGAAATGGCTATATTTGATGTTTTAAGCTGTACCTATATTAAAATCCAAAAATTCGTTTGCAGTGAGCAGCATTTTTACCACTTACCGTGAACGTTTTTTTTTTTTTTTTTTTTTTTTTTTTTTTTTTTAATTTGGCTTGACGTCTCTTTAACATCTATTGATCATTCGAGACGGGGGTTTTACCCTCCATTCGCTGGAAACTTGCAAACCAGCTAATACCCACATTGACCTCACCCAGCCTGGGTTGGGCCGGAATAATAGTCAGTATCACGAGGACGCGAACCCACGTGAACACCCACATTGTACAACCTCGCTGGACGTTGTTTAACTTCAGTGATCGAACGGGAACTGGTGTATTCAACGTGCCATAGACGCTGGCTAATGATGAACGGTTTTGATGACTCTTTTCATAAAATTTCAACGTGGACAATGTGGACAAACTTTTTTCGAGTCGAGTCTAAACCGTTAAAGTCATGATTGATTTTCTAAGGTTTATTAAAGTCTTGTTAATATTTTACAAATTATTTGTGATAAAAAACAGCTACAAAATCTAGTATGTTTTACAAAGCAAAATAAATATGCATTTTTCGTTATTTGTTCTTCTCAAGTCTGCAGTGCAAACTTTCTACATAAATGATTGATTTTCTAAGGTTTATTAAAGTCTTATTAATATTTTACAAATTATTTGTGATAAAAAACAACTACAAAGTCTAGTATGTTTTACAAAGCAAAATAAATATGCATTTTTCGTTATTTGTTCTTCTCAAGTCTGCAGTGCAAACTTTCTACATAAATGATTGGTTTTCTAAGGTTTATTAAAGTCTTGTTATTATTTTACAAATTATTTGTCATAAAAAACAACTTCAAAGTCTATTATGTTTTACAAAGCAAAATAAATATGCATTTTTCGTTATTTGTTCTTCTCAAGTCTGCAGTGCAAACTTTCTACATAAATGATTGATTTTCTAAGGTTTTTTAAGGTCTTGTTAATATTTTACAAATTATTTGTCATAAAAAACAACTACAAAGTCTAGTATGTTTTACAAAGCAAAATAAATCGTTATTTGTTCTTCTCAAGTCTGCAGTGCAAACTTTCTACATAATTTATCGTTTTTTTTTTTTCTTGTCCCAACTTTTATTAGTTTTATTTTTTTTATTTCTTCATTAAGTTTTATGTACTTTGTCTTAAGAAAAGCCTACATTGTTTGCTTTTTGCGGGGTATATAAAAGGGATTTTTTTTCCATATTTAGTTTGGCATTTGTTCAATTTTTTTTTTTCCTCTTCTTCTCTTAAACATGTTGTTGAGTTTTAATATCCGGAATGCTAACTATTAATAGTGTAAATTACTCATTTTCTTTTTTGAAGATTTGTTCCAAAAGAAGATTTGTTCCATTTTCTAATTCGATGTCCTCAATACACCGCGGTTAGTGGAAAATATTTAAATTTGGTGGGAAAATAATATAATAGAACTTTTAAAAAATACTAGCAGACAAGATGTTAAAAATATTTACTTTTACGTAGTTTCCGCATTAAAAATACGAGCGTTTTTAAGAAACGAGTGAAAAAAAAATATATATTTTTTAAATTTTGTATTAATATATGAATGTCTTTAGTAGGGATGGAACGATATATCGAAAATCGATATATATCGATATATTTTCTTCCGATGTATCGATATATTATATCATTATATTTTTCACGATATATCGTTTCATATATCGATATATTTTTCACGATATATCGTTTAATATGTACACTAATTTAGGTTTTTTTCAATGTTCTTAATATAGCCATAAAATTTGAAGTAATGTTTTTTTTACTCGAAGTTTGCTATTTTGGAGGATAAGTAGGATCCTCCAAAATAATCGACTCTTTGAAATCGGCGATATATATCGTCGATATATTTCTCATATATCGATATATTTGAAATTCAATATATCGAAAATTCGATTTATCGATATATTTTTGAACGATATGCCATCATTAGTCTTTAGAGGCTTGATTTTTTTTTTATAGGTACAGCAGAGATTAAGTAGGTACCTATCCTTGAAGATTAAAATTTGTAATAAAAAATACAAATGGAAACAAAATATCAAAGGGGGTTAAAATGAAAATAGAGAATTGAATAAGAAAATTAAAAGATGTATAAGAAAAAAGAAAATTTAAAATAATTATATTAGACACAGATACAAGATCAAAATGTATTATGTAGCTGCAACACAGGTACCTACGATTTGCAATTAGGTGAATTAGGGATGAGCTAGTCATCCACGAGTCGAGTCATGAGTCGACTCACGACTCCAGCCTGGATTTGGCCGGAAAAATAACCAGCATCCCGAGGGCGCGAACCCCACGTGGACACCCACATGGTACAACCTCGCTGGACGTTGCTTAAATTCAGTAATCTAACGGAAATTGGTGTATTCAAGAGGCACGGGCGAAATAACTACATTATCATAAGAATCTTATTAACTGTATTTAAATACCCGGATTTTTCCTGTGAACCTGAAAGGTTTGAATTTCTTCTCATATTTGAGCCTTTTGTCCTGTCGAATCTCAACATAGCTGAATATTCTCTGCCTCTAGGATTTGACTCCAATCTTCAAAGAATCAATTTTGATAAAAATTTTCCCAATAGATTGAACATAAAAATAAAGTTTGTGTTTGGGTCGTTATTAGGGATTCCCGGCCGAAAATGGCTGAAATTTTGATCCCGGGATTCGACATCCTATCCCGGGATTACACACACATCTCTCAAGTTAAAAACTTGATTTTATTTTTATTTTATTTACTTATTGTAGTAAATACTTACTTTTACTTGAAATTTGGAAGATTCCCAATTTTTTTCTAATCCCGGGATCAGTCCCGGGATTGTGACCGTTCCAGTCCCGAAACTTCGGGATTGTCAGGAAGGTTCGGGATCATAATCTCTATGTACACTGTACCAATCGGTCTACTCTTGGTATTATTAGGGCAGAATCTTTATTTATATGCCCGTATTTTTCCGTATTTTGTGAACCAATCAGAAACGTTTGAATCCCTTTTCATATTTGAGTCTTTTGTCTTGTCGAATCTCAACATAGCTGAATATTCTCTGCCTCTAGGATTTGTCTCCTTGCATATTTTTCGACAATCTTCAAAGAATCAACTTTGACACAAATTTTCCCAATAGATTGAACATAAAAACAAAGTTTGTGTTTGGGTCGTTATTATTAGGGCAGAATTGTTTCTCCTTATTGCTATTCTTGTAAAAAAAATGAACGCTTCCCCAGAGCCTGCACGTACAATTTGCATACAAATTGCTAGATTTAATTAACTTTTTTCATCATGCTCCGAAGTATCTATCTAACGCTAAGAGCTAATATTTGTTCTGAACGTGCTCGCTAAACTATGACTCTTGCGAGCAGAAAGCAAATAGTTGTTGCAAATCATTAATATTATAGTTTGTAATTGATCCAATTCTAATGGAGGATGAATTTGTATACAGAGATAGCTGAGTACCCGAACTTCGTTTCGAGAAGATGAGAGAACAAGCCGTGTAGGACTCCTCCAAAATCGGTTAAGCCGTTTTGGAGTAGTATGGTAACGAATACCGTGACACGAGAATTTTATATACTAGGTGTGTCCGTGGACAAAAACGGACGGAGCCATCCGTTTCACCTCGAATTTTCGGGCACCACATAAACTTAATATATGCACCCTTGGGTTTATGCAGAATATGAAGAAAAAAAATTTGGTAAACATCGGTTGAGTTTCGGAGGAGTAGGGTAACAAAAGTTTGCATTTTGTAGGGAGTATAAGGCTACGCTTCGCTCCGCCCAATTAGAAGATAAAGGAAAACACGAACCTATAGTCTTACTATCAGGTCCGACCTTGACAAGTTGTCAGCTATTTTCCTGTATCAATTTTCTGTTTACATTAGAGTTCCAAATCCATGTCGAAACTACGTGACGCAAATAAAACAGCCTAAAATGATTATTGTGTATTCACTAAAACCATTGAGAGAATTTTCAGACTGATATTTTTGAATGTAATTTGAGGACCAACAAAAAGGTCATTCAGGAAGGGTGTTTTACCCTCCATTTTCTGGAAACTGAGAAACCAGCTACCCACTTTTACCTCACCCAGCTTGGGTAGGGTCGGAAAAAAACCCAGCATCACGAGGGCGCGGACTCGCGTGGACGACTCCCACATAGTAAAAACTGAAACTGGTGTATTGAAAGTGCCATAGACGCTGGTTTATCAGGCACTATGGTTTAATAAAACTTGATTTGTCTGCATATGCCTGTTTAGCGCCCTGTTCCGACCAACATCTCACCTATTCCCTCGTTGGAAACTTTCAAACAAGCTACCCGCAGCTTGTAGGGGCAGACATCCATTATATGGCTTAATTAGCTATATTAGACATAGATGAGTATTGTGAGCGAGTCATGGCTCAAAGAACAGCCGGATCTAAACCCATTTTAAATGACCCAGAGAACATTTTATATAATTCAAAACAAAATTCAGGATTTTATCCCCTGTCGATAGGGGGACTTAAAAAGAATACTTCTAAGGCACCCAAGTCCATGCCAGTCGTAAAAGGCGACTAAGGACAGAGGACAGGGTCGGAAACGATATCCTTTCCATTACCCATGCAGAAAGCAAGGAGAAGCTACTGCATTGTCGGTAAGGATTCTCTAGTCTCAACAACTCATGGCGAGTTGTTGCAAACCAGCCCCACGGCTGTTAACCTATCATGGTGAAGTATTTTAAATTCAAGAGGAAATTTGTATGGTTTCGCAGTTTTGAATATGCGTCCTTCCTTCTACTACTTAGAGCGCCCATTACACCGCACACCCATACTGTTGAAAAGCGCTTAAACTAACAAGAAAAAAGTTTAGCTAGTCTACGAGTATAGATGTCGGTTAAGAGATTCACTTTGCTGCCATGCAGTCGCACATAAACAAATTGTTTTGTGGAACGCAGCTCAGATTTTGTAAGAAAAGGTTCATTTTGGAAATAAAAAGATTATATTTGATCTAGTTTGTGTTTATACTAAAATATATTGTATCAACAAAAACAAAAGATTATTTTTTGCAGCGTAAAGCAGATTTTTCCCCCGATTAAATCACAGACTTTTTTGGGGAAAAGTTTGAAGAGATAATATTTATTGCTATATAGAAACTCTGAAAACTTAAATATAACTTTTTAGAATCGTTTATTTTTCTCTGTCTTATCAAGTGTATCCCCAAGCAGACCCGAGACGTTTAAATTGCCTCTTTCTGTTTATTTTTCTCTGTCTTATCAAGTGTATCCCCAAGCAGACCCAAGACGTTTAAATTGCCTCTTTCTGTTTATTTTTCTCTGTCTTATCAAGTGTATCCCCAAGCAGACCCAAGACGTTTAAATTGCCTATTTCTGTTTATTTTTGTCTGTCTTATCAAGTGTATCCCCAAGCAGACTCAAGACGTTTAAATTGCCTCTTTCTGTTTATTTTTCTGTCTTATCAAGTGTATCCCCAAGCAGACCCAAGACGTTTAAATTGCCTATTTCTGTTTTGTATAACAACTCGAATTTTCAGTAAAAGAGCAAGAAAAGGAAAAAAAAATCAAAGGCTTATACGAAATCATAAATTAGGAGATAAGCATAAAGCGGACAAGAATGATAATTTATTAAATTTTGTACAGGGTGGATTTATTGCAGAATACAATTGATGAATATGGTAAAGGTCTTTTTTATAAAAAAAATATTTAATTCGGCGGAGCGAAGCGTAGCCTTATACTCCCTACAAACTGCAAACTTTTGTTACCCTACTCCTCCGAAACTACTCAACCGATTTTTACCAAATTTTTTTCTTCATATTCTGCATAAACCCAAGGGTGCATATATTTATTTTCAGAACGATATCTTTAACCGTTTCCGATTTTTGGCCGATTTTCCAATTTTTTACCAAATTCAGAGAGTCATGATCCGATATCTTAAATTTTGTCGCGACAGCATATCAACTCATAACGAAAAAGTTTTAGGTGGCTTCTCAATACTTAATTTAGGACATAATTTACTAAATTTTGACAAACCATTCCAGAGTTACAAGTTCGAATCCGGGATCGGGCAAAATAAAATTTAGGAAATACTAATTGATTAGTCAAAACGTTGAAGGATATCGAATATATATATTATATACCCCCAAGGGTGCATACATCTATTTTCGGAACAATATTTTGAACCGTTTCCGATTTTTCGGCCAATCAAGAAAGGTGCGGTATTCTCAAAAAATCTTGTTTTAACGGAATAATGGAGCAATATGCTAAAGTTTATGTGGTGCCCAAAAATTCGAGGTGAAACGGGTGGCTCCGCCCGTTTCTGTCCACGGACACACCTAGTAATAAGAACCCCAAAAGTTGGATGGAGAATTTTCGATTGCAAAGAAAATTCTTTGTTACCATGAATCACCTTCGATTAAATCATGGAATCTGTAACTATTATCTTTTCACAAGATTAATCAGACTACAGGTAGAAAATTGTAGTTTGCATTCAGTAAAAGATAGTCTTGAACACATGGTTGTTTACTGTAGGAAATACAAAAGTCACAGAGTAAAATTATTTAAAGAGTTGACAAGACTTTTATTGCAACCTTTCAATTATACCTGTATAATAGCTAATACATCAACTTACCCCTATCTTTTTAAATTTATTTTCAAAAGCAAAATCAATATCTAGATTTTTAATATTATGATTGTTTTACATATTTACATATTTGTGGCTGTATGGTGTTCTTTTAAATTTTAATGCCTATGCCAATAAATTAAAAATAAACTAGGTGTGTCCGTGGACAAAAACGGGCGGAGCCATCCGTTTCACCTCGAATTTTCGGGCACCACATAAACTTTAGCATATTGCTCCATTATTCTGTTAAAACAAGATTTTTTGAGAATACCGCACCTTTCTTGATTAGCCGAAAAATCGGAAACGGTTCAAGATATTGTTCCGAAAATAGATGTATGCACCCTTGGGGGTATCGGGGTATATTCGATATCCTTCAACGTTTTGACTAATCAATTAGTATTTCCTAAATTTTATTTTGCCCGATCCCGGATTCGAACTTGTAACTCTGGAATGGTTTGTCAAATTTTAGTAAATTATGTTTCGTTATGAGTTGATATGCTGTCGCGACAAAATTTAAGATATCGGATCATGACTCTCTGAATTTGGTAAAAAATCGGAAAATCGGCCAAAAAGTCGGAAACGGTTAAAGATATCATTCTGAAAATAGATATATGCACCCTTGGGTTTATGCAGAATATGAAGAAAAAAATTTGGTAAAAATCGGTTGAGTAGTTTCGGAGGAGTAGGGTAACAAAAGTTTGCAGTTTGTAGGGAGTATAAGGCTACGCTTCGCTCCGCCCAATAAAAAAAATAATAATAAAAAAAGAAAAAAACTGTTTCGATTAAAAAAACAAAAATCTGCCAAATGTGGAATCTTTGAAATGCCAACCTGGCATAGTTTCACAGGCAATCGATTTTGATATAAATTTTCTGTGGGATTGCGGGGTAGTTCCTCACATGTTCCCATATCAACTCATTAATTTTGTTTCTACTGTCAAGTGTTTTCCTTGAACAATCATATCTTTTGAAATGGTTGTTCTAATTTGAACCTTGATCTTAGGATAGATATTAACAATCTCCGGCTGAGTTGTTAGTTGTTAAGGGCATTGACTCTTGGTCCGGAAGTTGTGGGTTCAGTTTTCTGATCGAATTTTCTCGTTTCTATATTGGTATGGCTGTAAAAAGGAGTGACCTGAAGTAATGCGAAAGCGGTTCCGGGGCATAACTTTTTTTTAAAAGATTTTAGCGTCAAACGTGTTTTTATGAAGCCTTCGGAATTTCATTCCAACTATCAGAGCTTTGTGTACGGTTCCTACTTACTACAAACTTTAATTTAAAAATAAACCCCTTTTTTATTAAAAAAACAACAACATAGATTACCAATTTCCTTAGATGTACTACCTGTCCGAGACCATAATGAGATGCTCTGCAAACAATATCTGCTGAAGTGCCACCAACCGAACCACCCATGTCACCACCTAATTAATAGAACACCTCCGCCTAGAAATGTAAGACAAACGGTACAGCGCTATAACAGTGATATCCACCAAATTACCAACGGACGCCCTATAGATGATTTCCAATTGAAACTGGGAATCAAGGAGATCCATACCAAGACCGTTACAACCTCAATCAGTCGCTATAAACCGAACCGAGTGCTAAACAGACACCCTCCACCCGTTGATAAAGATGAGAAGAAACTACCTCGGTCCACCAGATCTACACTCTCACAACTAAGATCTGGTTTCTCAAAGATGCTCAATTCATATATGAGCAGAATTGATTCCTCCATCCATGATATATGTGGTAAATGTCTTGGCAGCCCTCATGACACCAAACACTTGTTTAATTGCCCGGCTGATCCAACTAGTCTAACAGAACTTGACCTATGGAACAAACCAACTCCAGTCGCAACATTCCTGGGGCTCAATACACACAATGACATTGGGGAGGATGAAGCAAACTGAAGCTGCTACTACTACTACTACCAATTTCCTTAAATGAAACCTTAGGAATTTCATTCCAACTATCAGAGCTTTGTCTACGGTTCCTACTTACTACAAACTTTAATTTAAAAATAAACCTCTTTTTTTTAAAAAAAAAAAAAAAATATAGATTACCAATTTTTTTAATTTTTTTTTAAAAGTAGCCTTTAATTTTTTGGAAAACAAACGTGAGATACTCGTACTTTTATGAAATGGGTTCATTCAAATAATAAAAGGTGAAACAACACTCGTAGTTTACACAGAGTATCATAGATTGGCCGGGAACTTTCTAGGAATAGTCCATTTCCATTGTTTTCTATTATTTTATATATATATAACTAGCTGTTTTCCCGTGCTTCGCTACGGTTACAAAATTCAACAACTCAATTTTAGATTTTTGGTGGAACCGACCCCCAGAGTGAAAACGGCTCCTATTTAGATAATTCAATATTTTACTCAAAGATATTACTTTTTGTACTGCGGAACACCTTCGTATAAAATTTCAGCTTTCTCTCTCATCCCGAAGTGATATTTCTTAACTGTCGAGTGTGTTCATAAACTTATCAGAATGCTCAAAATTTTTGTTGATGAAGGGCAATTGTCGAGTCTGTTCATAAACTTATCAGAATTCTCAAAATTTTTGTTGATGAAGGGCTATTGTCGAGTGTGTTCATAAACTTATCAGAATTCTCAAAATTTTTGTTGATGAAGGGCAATTGTCGAGTGTGTTCATAAACTTATCAGAATGCTCAAAATTTTTGTTGATGAAGGGCAATTGTCGAGTCTGTTCATAAACTTATCAGAATGCTGAAAATTTTTGTTGATGAAGAGCAATTGTCAAGTCTGTTCATAAACTTATCAGAATACTCAAAATTTTTGTCGATGAAGGAGTTTCAATATTGATTTGATTGTATCTTTCAATTGCGTTTTATTTTGTGAACAATCTTTTCAATGACGTTCACATCCACATTGCCCGTCAGTACATCAATTTCTCTGCCATTACGAAAGCCTATAAGCGTAGGTACCGCTTCAATATTATACTCATCAGCAATATCTTTAAGGTTCTCACTTTCAATATTTATTTTCATAACTTCTAAGTTTGCGTCATTTGCAACTTTTACCATTTTAGCGTCAAACAGTTTGCAATAATGACAATTAGGTTTATAAAAATACGCAAAAACAGGATTTTTGTTTCGAATGACTTTGTTATTAAATTCTTTAACTGAATCAATTACGTTGTTAGACGCCCATCTTCTGTTGGAAGTATGAATCGTGTTCAAAAGTTGTTTGTTTTTGGAAACTTGAATTTGGGTTTTCTGGAAAAAAGGCATTGTTATTTGAAAATATTGTGTTATGTATGAGTAAATTATTTGTGTAAAAGCAGATACAAAATTTACTTATCTCTTGTGATTATGTTTAAAATTTTGAATCCCATTGGCTGAAACAGTAACTTATAAACTGATTTCAGCGTGAACCAAGTCGGTTAAAATTTTCTGTTGGCCAGCGTCTATGGCACGTTGAATACACCAGTTCCCGTTCGATCATTGAAGTTAAGTAACGTCCAGCGAGGTTTTACCATGTGGGTATTCACGTGGGTTCGCGGCCTCGTGATGCTGTTTGAGGTCAATGTGGGTAGCTAGTTGCCCGTCAGTACATCAATTTCTCTGCCATTACGAAAGCCTATAAGCGTAGGTATCGCAAGTTTCAGCGAATGGAGGGTAAAACCCCCGACTCGAATGACAAATAGATGTTAAAAGACGTTAAGCCAAAAAAAAAAAATGCCTGTTGGAAAAATATTAATGGCTAATGAAAATATTAGGACCAGGGTGTCTACCAGATTGGAAATCCTGCAAAACCTGGAATTGTCAGGGAATTTTAGGAGACTGGAAAAGTCAGGGAATTTAAACGCCGAAAAAAAGTCAGGGAATTTTTCAAATTGATTTTTTTTTTACCTCAATGGCCAATTTTATGCGTGAACATGCTTTTCCTGAAAAATTTCGCCTGCGGCGCTTATTATTATTTCCTCTAAAATTTTGGTATACATGTTTAGGCTATGAAGGAAATTTGCTGTATAGTTTTTGGGGTCCCCGGGCCCCAATATTGTGTTTTTTGAAGTCGGATGGGGGAGACAAAATCTTGAAAAAGTACACTGGAAGATCTGGAAAAGTAGACTGAAAAACCTGGAAAAGTCGGGGAATTTCACTTTGGCGATTTGGTAGACACCCTGTAGGACTCTCTCGTTCACTGGGAACGGAGAGCTGTGAATTGGGGATTATCGAATTTAGGCGAACACCGTTCGTACAAAATCGTATGACTATATCCATTGCGTGAATTGCGTCCCTATTCGTCCGGATTCGTAGTAGATGAGGTGGATCTTCGGAACAGTTTTACTGAAATAATTGTCCAGGATCTATTTTTCACTCTCAATTTCCGCTTACACTTCGCATCTAAATCCAAATATAACGCGACGCAGACCCCAGTGTGCCACGTGTTAGATCATTTGCGCGTTTTCACGCGAATTCGGATGAATTTGATTTCATAGCTTTCCACTCCCAGTGCGCGAGAGTCCTTATGTAAATGTATATTTCTTTGTGTTATTATGTCACAATATTTGTGGGCATCATAGCATTACAAGGTATTTTCACATTTACTCCAATATTACTAAGCCTAAGCTACACACTTTAACAATTTCCTTAGAATGCTACCACTTGGCGCTATTACCATAGCTACTCAATTGTCCTTAGGAGGCTGAGTTAAACGCAACCAGACCAAGTAGAAAATTCGAAAAAACTTTTTAAAATTTTTGTCTCGCCCAGGAATCGAACTCGGAACCTCCTTGGTGCAAGCCGAGTATGATGCTCACTCTGTCATGGAGACGTCTGCGAGAGTCCATATGCCATTATTTCAAAACTTATGTCTCGAATTCTGTACATTTTACTCTAATAATAATTATCATGTATTTTTTTTTTTTTTTAAAAAAAAAAAGTTATGCCCCGGAACCGCTTTCGCATTACTTCAGGGCACTCCTTTTACAGCCATGCCATTCCGGAAACGAGAAAATTCGATCAGAAAATTTTCGCTCGGGCGGGATTCGAACCTACAATCTCCGGACCAACAGTCAATGCTCTTAACAATTCGGCCACGGAGGTCGGCAATTATCATGTATTGGTAGTGCGATTGAGTGTAGCAGGTGAAAGACCAGAGAAAATTCACTTGAAAATTTATCAGCTTTTGGAATTAAGGGGCTATTGACGGGGACTTTCTGCTCTACATTTAATAGGTACGTAAGTATAAGAATAGAAATAAAAGCAACAAAATAGCGTGTGGAAAATTATACTCTTTTTATTAATATGAACGCTAATGTGCGCTTTTCAATTACGATACGGAAAAGTGTTTACAACTTTCATTAAAACGAACAATGGTTTTTATGAACAAAAAGTTGCAGGTTCTTTTTTCTTTGGATGAAGTACAAGATGTGCAATAAAAGAGATAACGAAAAATTACAGAGAATAGACCCCCCAAAAATAGTATATAAGGACCCCCTAAAAAATATAAAATATGGAATTTTCCGGTTTCTATCCGATTTATGGACGGTTTTCACCACCAAAAAATCGGAATCGAGAAGTACCACTTCGGGATGAGCGAGAATGCTGAAATTTGATACAAAGGTGTTCCGCAGTGCAAAAAGTAATATCTTTGAGTAAAATATTGGATTTTCTAAATAGGAGCCGTGTTCACTCTGGGGGTCGGTTCCACCAAAAATATACTTCTGGGTTTAGGTCAAGTTTGTGGTATGGGGTCAAATTCACTGTTGTAATTTCTTCTGCAGTTAATGATTTCTGCGGTGAAATTGTGCGATGAGCAAATCTACGTTAATCAGCATTGAAATTTATAAAAGACTAGCTGTTTTCCCGCGCTTCGCTACGGTTACAAAATTCAACAACTCAATTTTAGGTTTTTGGTGGAACCGACCCCCAGAGTGAACACGGCTCCTATTTAGAAAATCCAATATTTTACTCAAAGATATTACTTTTTGCACTGCGGAACACCTTTGTATCAAATTTCAGCTTTCTCGCTCATCCTGAAGTGGTACTTCTCGATTCCGATTTTTTGGTGGTGAAAACCGTCCATAAATCGGATAGAAACCGAAAAATTTCAAATTTTATATTTTTTAGGGGGTCCTTAGGTATATACTATTTTTGGGGGGTCTATCCTCTGTAATTTTTCGTTATCTCTTTTAGTTTGCCCAGAAAAAAATTGCAAAAAGACCCGCTAAATAGCGTCATTTTTGGCGGTAACTTGCTCCCACTTGAACTTTAAATTTTTTCCTTTCTTATTACGCACCTACATACTAAAAGGAACCTGTGTGCCAAATTTCAAGTCTCTTACGTTTAGCCATCGTGGAGCTACGTTGATTATCAGTCATTCAGTATACCAACTGGGCTTTGCGTTTTATAAGTATAGACTAGTTGATTTCCTTATATAACTGCGTTTTCCCTTTCTTGTAGAAGGTACAAGGACTTGAATAGTTTAGTCTGTTTTTTAAATATAGGAAAATGCTGGGAAGCGAACCAAGATTCTCAAAAGATTTTCGGTATGGTCCTATTCTAGATATAGCCATCATAGATTTAATTCGTATGAATACCATACAATATGAGTTTAACATATTGTTGTAGACTTAGCCTCGTTGAAGAAAAACACGTTAACCAACTCGAAAAGAAACTCAAAACAGTCAAAACACTTTATTAAAGAAAATACAATCAAAAAAAGCTTAACGAAAATCGTACACTATCTTCAAAAATACCATATACTAAACACGCGAGAAAACTACGTAATTTACACAATGAACAGTTCACAATTAACTCACTGATAATCACTGACTCAACTGAATTAACTGAACTATAAAACTGATTGAGTTCTTACACGCAGCCCCTTTATGTAGCTTCTGACCAGTTCTAGAATGTTCTCGTATTCAAAGAAGCCCTTACCCCGTACTAGATTTTTCTAGAAAGGAGGATGCAAATTCACAGAAGATTCTTCACATTCCAGAATATTCAAATATATAAGGAGAGGTGCTGCTATCTGGTGGATTCTTTTGGAATTCATTTTCATTAGAACATTTGGTTCAAGAAGGTTCACATAATTATATGAACAGTGATGTTCGGCGTAGGGATTCATCCGTATTTGTACGGAAATTCTGACCTGGGTACGGCATACGAATAGAAGTCTAATCCGTACGCGAAATGTACGGAAAACTAAGGAATCTGGTGACTGGTGCCTAGAGACTGGGACTTGAACCCAAACCGCCTAATTACATGTTTACTGTGTTTACCACTGAGGTAGGTCAACTTATAATGGTTGACCAAAATACGTTCTACTCATGCGCGCGCATGTACGGAAACGGATTTTCGTCCGACTTACATTTACCATAATAGTGAGTATGTACGGAAATGTCATAAAAAATACGGAAATGTTTACTATTGGATACGGAATTGCTCACTTGAGATCCGAACATCACAGTATATGAATCTGAAAGTTGTTAGTAAATATGCCAACCAACTGGGCTTTTTGTTTAACGATGTTATAAATATGTTCATACGTTTTTAAGTTTCGCACCTCAAACGTAACGACGGAAACCTATTAACTAGATTTATATTTTTCGGGGTCTATTAATATTATTGTTTTCGACTTGTTGTTTTTGCGTCAGCTCTACACGTTCTTTTCTTTTATATATGTGTTAGGTATATTGGAATGAAGTTGATTTTAACTTCTCCTAAAGTTCACTCAACACGGCTTCGACTATTTTTTTCGATATAAAACTAACAAACCGGATGTGATATGAGTTCATCTATTGTGTTCCTTCTCATAATCTAACCTGACACTTGAGAAGAAAAACTTTTGCGTTTTCCAGGCCAACAGAAAGATAGCGGGGAGGGAAATTTCCTTCCTTTAGGTAGGCTTAAAAACCTAATTATAGGAAAATTGACTATACTTATAGTCAATGTGTACATGTGTATTATACATTTTCTTCTTTTTTCTTTCTGGAAACCGCAGCTGAGGAGCTATTTCGGATTGTTTCATAGAACATTTGTAGTACAGCTCCTATACTTCATATATATGTTTTCTAATAAATCACAAATGCCTGAATTGTAATATTACTGGTTTGTATCACAGGACTTGTAAGTTTTATGAAACAGGCTACTTGTATTGTTTGTAAAATTTGGAACTTCCTATAACTGATCCGAAAAAAAAATCAAAGGATTTTATTTTATTTTTTGAGTGTTGGGATGCCTGGTTTTATTTGTAAAATTTGGAACCATAGGCGGCTCAAGCTGATGCAAAAAAAAAAATCAAAGGATTTTATTTTATTTTTCGAGTGTTGGGGTGCATGGATTTATTTGTAAAATTTGGAGCCATAGGCGGCTCAAGCTGATGCGAAAAAAAGTCAAAGAATTTTACTTTATTTTTGGAGAGTTTCCGAGCTTGCGCGATTATTTTGTTTGTACAATACTGCATTGGAGTGGTAATAAACAAATGAACACTCCCGCGGTTAAATGTGGATTTCAAAAATATATACTTGCTCCATTCGCATGTTTCCGAAGACCTGAGATCATTTTCGATTAAAATAAAATAATTGTAATTTAGTTATTTTTTGGATATGAAAAATATTTTCCTTTTTATCTGAAAGATTATAAAGTTTGTCAAGTGGCACTTCCGACTCATATTGACTACACAAAGCCAGGACATAGCGAAGAAGAATGTTTAGAGTATATACAGGGTGCGGCAATTAGTATTTCCCCATTTGAAAGAGCTGACAAATAAAAACGAAATGAGATATTTGAAAAATTATTTAGTATTCTGTAAGCTTGTGTATTCTATTTTTTTCTTCATCTATGTTTAGTAAAATAATGTCGTCCAAATGTCGGCCTTTTCAAGTGATGCACTTTTGGAGTCTTTCGCAGAAGTTTCCCACTCTCTCCTCAGCATATCCGCATCAGTTTGGATGATTTCTTCAAGAATTGCATCCTTTAACTCTTCAAGGGTCCCAGGGCGATGTTTGAAGACCTTGGGGTAACCCCACAGGAAGAAGTCACAGGGACTCAAATCCGACGAGAGAGGGCCCACGAAATATCATGCCGTAAGGAGATCATGTGACCGGGGAACATGTCCTGTAGAATCCCACGAGAACGATTGGCTGTATGGACCGTAACCCAATACAGCAAAAAGCTGGTGATGAAGTCCAAAAAGTTGTGAACCCAACTCAAATTGTTTTTCGATCTGGTATCTGTGGAGTGCAAACCATACCTTGTGCAAAAAGCCCTCTGAGTGGCTATAATGGATTCACTTTTTTAAAAAAACACATTGACCAAGAACGCACGATGCTCGAAACCATTGCGACACCTAAAAAACTAGAAGTCCTTCGTGTTGAATGTCACAAACCCCACGCTCCTCCCACTATTACTTCCCCCTTCCAAGATATTTTGAAATGTGGGAAAACTAATTGCCGCACCCTATATTATTGATTATTCAAAGCATTCATGCTCCGGAATCCGACAAACGTGATCCAAGTCCTCAAACGGAGACTTGAACTTTTTATATTTGTTTTATTCTGCATGGGGTGGAATTTTTAAAAGCAACCAATAGTGATCTACATTATTCTACTAAATTTGACAATTTTTCACTTATAGTGCTAGCCATGACTTTATTGACCAGCTCTGTTGCGCGGAGGGAGTGGAGACTATTGAAAGAATTGGCCCTTTTTTGAACTGATATTTTGGAACATCCTGTATACAACTACCCATACAGCCATTCGTTCTCGTGAGAATGCCATAGTTACCCATT
>CM022876.1:37422480-37445648 GCA_012654025.1 Pachypsylla venusta
TTCGGATATGTTATGTGCTATGCTTCTATATACAGGGTAATATGGCATAGAACAAATATTCGGATATGTTATGTGGTATGCTCCTATATACAGGGTAATATGGCATAGAACAAATATTCGGATATGTTATGTGCTATGCGCTTTGCAGAGTGGCTAATATCCCTAAACCCAAAAGAAACATATCCAGGACCGTAACCAATTTTTTTTTTCGGGGGGAGGGGGGTCCGAAGGAATGACAGCCAAGCCAGGACTAACACCTGAAAATGATGATCATGGAAGGTGATGTTGTTTTTGTTGTTGTTGTTGATGATGTTGTTGTAGTTGTTGGTAATGGTGGTGATGATGAGTTTTATTTCACATAAAAAGATCCCCTGTGGAACAGCTATGTCCAGGAATTTAATTGGAGCTTTTTTTCTAACATTTTATCGTAATCGGACCAGTTTCGTGGTTCTCTCTTAACATGGGAAATATATATTTTTTTTTTTTCTTCACACAAGAAGTCTTAGAAAGAGGCACTTTTCATAAGTCAAATCACATTTGGGAGCAGACAAAAAAATTTGATAACTTTTCAGGTTTTCCCTTATTTTGCTTTTGTTTTTAAAATTTTGATGGCATATCTGAAATCATAGCCATCAAAAATAACTTTCTCTACCCTGTAACTCTGCTATGCTTCGTCTGGCTCACTAATGAGTTTAGTAAAAAAAAAATTCCGTTTGATCTCAGCTATCCACCATATTCCTATTTATAGTCAAACACCCTGTACATATACATACATACACATATACAAGTCCATTTCGGGATGTATACCGGTGTCAAAAGTGGAGTTCACTAACGTTGAATTTTTCAAATATGTAATTAAAGCGTGCGGCATTTATTTCTCCCACATATTTGAAAGTGCTGGCAAATACAAGTAAAAACGAAATGAGATATTTGCAAAATTATTTTGTATTCTGTAAGCTTGTGTATTCTAGTTTTTTTTTTTTTTCATCTATGTTTTGTAAATAATGTCGTCCAAATGACGGCCTTGGCGAGAGATGCACATTTGGAGTCTTTCGCGGAAGTTTTCCATGACTCTCGTCAACATATCAGCATCAATTTGGATGATTTCTTTTAGAATTGCCTCCTTTAACTCTTCAAAGGTACCAGGGCGATGTTTGAAGACCTCAGCCTTGAGGTATCCCCACAGGAAGAAGTCTCGGGGACTCAAATTAGGCGAGCGGAGAGCCAACGAAATGTCATGCTGTAAGGAGATTACGTGACCGGGGAACATGGGGCGCAGCCCCATACAGCCTAAAGCTGATGATGTGGTCCTAAAGTTGTAAACCCACCACAAAATTGTTTTTCGATTAAGAACTGGATCTGTAAAGTGAGTGCAAAGCATACGTTGTGCGGAACGCCCTCTGAGTAGCTATAATGGATTCACTTTTTTAAAAAAACAGTTTGACAACGAACGCACGATGATCACGAGACCAAACCATTGCGACACCTAAAAACTAGATGTCATTTCTTGTTGAATATCACAAACCCCACACTCCTCCCTCTATCACTTCCCCTCCCACGATTTTTTAAAAAGAGGGAGAACTAATTGCCGCACCCTGTACAATGCTGGCGCCGAGTCGCTATGCGGATTTATCTCCATAACTACTCATATCCTCACGAGGCTAAGTGGGGCCCGAAACCTTTAAACAGCAGTGACAAATGATTGTCCCTGCCCGGATTCGAACCGGAGTCTCCCGAGTGTAAGACTAGTGCATTGACCAAGAACAAGATTAGTGCCGTGAGGAGTTATAAACCAAGGCAACTGACCTCAAACCCCCCTGGGGATAAAAAGATCGAGGTAGGTACGTAACATGGAATGCCTTCCTCGATAGTGTAGTGGTACTCGCCTGATAAACAGAAGGGCGTGGGTTCAATCCCAACTATTGGACCACATAATCTCCATTGGCCTTGGGTACCAAATGACACAATTGTGAGGGCTGAATTTTGTTTGTTTGTTGGAAAGGTATTTTGATGACACACTGATTCTATTAGGCAAACCCTCAGAAACATATATCAAAGCTGGGTTCACAATTAAAAATTAAAAAAAAAAGGTACTCGCTGAAAGGGATAATAAAGCCAAGTGCACGTTGGAACACAAATGTCCTGTACCCTGTAATCAAACTTGCCCCCAAACCTTATTTTGATTGCCTCCGCAGTGGAGGGGGTGTTTCACAGGCATACATAGGAGATACAATCCAATGATATTTCCCTCTCTTCAATTTTTTCTTCTAACAATGGGACTTGTCACATATTTTTTAAACAAGTTTTGTCAATTTATTGTAAATAATTCTCTAGGGTTTAGTAAGTTCCTGGAGGGTGAGTTGACTGACTTACCATATCTAATATGCATGGTGCAGAAGGTCAATCCCATTCAAATCCCATTGTAAATGTAAATGTATGTTTCTTTGTGTTATTGTGTCACAATTTTCGTGGGCATCATAGCATTTCAAGGTATTCCCAACAATCACTCCAATATCACTAAGCCGAAGCTACACTTTAACAATTTACTTATAATGCTACCACTTGTCGCTGTTACCATAGCTACTCAATTGTCCTCAGGAGGCTGAGTTACCCCCAATCACAACTAGACCAAGTAGAAAATTTGAAAAAATCTTTATCAAATTGTCGACCCGTCCAGGAATCGAACCCGGAACCTCCTTGGTGCAAGCCGAGTGTGATGCCCACTCTGCCACAGAGACGTCCTCAAATCCCATTTGATTGTACGTACCATACCCGCGGTCCGCGGCTATCTGATATGCATAGTGCAGAAAGTCAATTGCATTCAAATCCCATTTGATTGTACTTACCATACCCGCAGCTATCTGATATGCATAGTGCAGAAGGTCAATTGCATTCAAATCCCATTTGATTGTACTTACCATACCCACGGCTATCTGATATGCATAGTGCAGGAAGTCAATTGCATTCAAATCCCATTTGATTGTACTTACCATACCCGCGGCTATCTGATATGCATAGTGCAGAAGGTCAATTGCATTCAAATCCCATTTGACGATATTTTTCTTGTTTGGTAGATCATTCGAATCTGTAAATGAAATGCAAATTTTTACATCCAACATCAAACTCTACTCATCCGCTAATGTTTATACATTTTTCTCACTTTTTACACGATTGAATATCAGAAAGATACTGTACAGTTAACATTATACATAGCAAACTCCAACTGCTTTAAAGCTTTCAAATATGCGCTCGTGAGCATCTTGATGTTGCGCCTTCATGTGCAGTAATTGAGTGTGAAACGCGTGCGGATAGACGTGATTGCGTCTGGCAACTAGGGATGGGCTAGTCATCCACGAGTCGAATCATATTTTTTGAAATGAGTCAATTCTTCAAAGAGTCGACTTATGAGTAGCTTTTTTTGTTGACTGATAAAGATAATAAAGGGAGAAATATTTTTCCGGGTGTTTGTTGTTTACTGAAGGAAAATGTTCTTTTATTCTGGTGACGATTGATTGTGATGTCTTTTTAATGTATTCACCGAAGTTGGGGACGTTTATTTGGTAGATGTCCTTTTTGTCAATTGGTTTTATTATGTTTTTCTGATCAAATAAGGTGTTTTTGAAAATTGTCACTCGATAAGAGTCGAGATCGAGAGTCGACTCATATTGGTGTGTCGACTCACCTACGTGAGTCGAAAATCCCATCCCTACTGGCAACAGAGCTATTACCATGTCGACAAACTAATCGAAAAAAATACTGAGTAAGTACTAACGAATGAAATTATCAAAATCGCATTTCTTGTCAAAGTAGGGGCAACAAGTTCTAAATTGCTAGGGGTGACATCGGGAAATTTTTCATGAAAATGGTTTGAAAATTTTTCCATGTCTTTTTCCTCATTTTTCATCACTTCATTTCGCGATGTAATTTCCTATCTTTGAGGATATACCTATATCTGTTTCTAGGTATCTATTTTCTATTCACATTTCACATGCTAGACGTGTGAAATTGTATTTCTAATTTTCCAATTTTATTGTCTTTCTGAAAATGTATCACAAGTTGGGGGTTCGTATTTAAAAAACAAAAGTTGAACCTCCTGGGGGCCACATGGGACCCGCCCCTAAAAAATTGATCACACCATCTGGTGGTTTAATTTGGGATATAATACCACGCAAAATTTCAAAGCTCCACATAAAGCCGTTCGAAAGATAATCAGGTAGTCTCGCAACTTTTGGGACACGCTGCATGAAAATCTTCTTAGAGCTTAGAAAATATATAAAGAAATCTCTTTATCTTCTATCTATCTATAATAATAAAACAATATAAAAGATACTAATATTAAAAAAACTGAAAAATAATATAAATGAATATCTAAATATAATCCGAATTTCTAATAATCATAAAAAATACTAGTGAAGTTTATGAAATTTATAAATATAAAAACAATGAAAATTATACATTATTAAATAATCAAATTGAAATTGATAAGGCCAGTGACAATATTATATTCAAAAAAGTTTTAGAAATAGACNTGGGATCTGTATCTGTGATCGTAAACAATTATGGTAATCGAAGCGAGTCAAAAATAGGAAACCTATTTCTATCTCCAAATTTACGATATTAGTTCGGTTTTCAATCATGAGGGCATGGAATTTTCTACAATCAGTGAGGACTAGTGAGTTGGATTTTAAAATAAATATATTGTTTATACAGCGGGTTCTAATAGCGGTCAATTTCTCGAGAAATTTAAATGGAAGGGTACAAATATTTTTTAGTTGAATAAAATTCCAATTAATTTTTTTATATACAGGCTGGACCATTTTAACCTTTAATGGAGAATAACTCGACTGGAAGGCAAAATAATAGAAACAGTTTTAAACAAAAGTTGTTGTATAAGTAGAGGGACACATGACCATGACCTTCAGTGTGACCTTCACATTGACCTGGGAAGTTATTTACAGGTCAAATATGAATTTTTAAATAGAAACACCCATTTTTGACCCTGGATTGGTGATGAGCTAAAAATTTTACTCTCAAATATGTACCTATCATTGTTCTAATCTGTGTAACATATTCCCAACAAATTTTGGGTCGTAGGGGACTGTCTTCTCCTTTGAGGCACCAAATGGGTGCAAAATGTGTATTTCCATTTAAAAATTCATATTTGGCCTCTAAATAACCTACAAGGTCAATGTGAAGGTCACACTGAAGATCATGGTCATGTGTAAAATGTTTTGCTAATCACGAATCGGAGGGTCAAAAATAGGTGTTTCTATTTAAAAAATCATATTTGACCTCTAAATAACCTCCAAGGTCAATGTGAAGGTCACATTGAAGGTCACAGTCATGTGTCCCCCTACTTACACAACAACTTTTGTTTAAAACTTTTTCTATTATTTTGCCTTCCAGTCGAGTTATTCTCCATTAAATTTTAAAATGGTCCACCCTGTATATATTTAAAAGGCCTAGAAAAAAATCCAATTAAAATAAGGGCTAATTATCCCTTTATTTTTCAGCAAAAAAAAAATCAAGGATGGCGATAATACAAGATTCAAAATTTTAATTTTGTTACCTAAACCTTGCATAACTGGACCGTTTTGAAAAAGGCCATTTTCGGTTAGAACTTCTGAAGTATTTAGGACAATTTAGGATACGTAATTTAGTAATTTAATTTAATACTAAATTTAATACTAAAAAAGGTATTTTAATACTAAAAAAGGTAATTTAGGACAAACAACGAAAAGTAACCTTTGATATAAAATGAATTCATTAACAATGTCTGTCTACAGGGTGTTTGAAAAGGTTATGCAAAAAAAGAAACCACGTATAGTAGAGCTCAAATAAAGGGCAAGGGGCGGATTTAAGGCTATATCTTGGGGGTGCAGCACTTAGGGTTAGGATACTTTCGGAGGGTATGGAATANATATAAGTAGGTACGAGTATATTACCAAATGATGCATCTACATATAAGTAGGTACGAGTATATTACCAAATGATGCATCTACATATAAGTAGGTACGAGTATATTACCAAATGATGCATCCTCATATAAGTAAGTACGAGTATATTACCAAATGATGCATCTACATATAAGTAGGTACGAGTATATTACCAAATGATGCATCTATATGTAAGTAGGTACGAGTATATTACCTGAGCCCAGTTGGACATCGTACATTCTATTGGCAGCAAAGGCCGGTGGAGGAGCTTCCATTTTATTAGACGAAAGATTTTCGTATTTGTTCAATCCTGCAAAAAAATAAATGTCCACGTTATGGGGGTGGATGAAGTGCTTGGAGGGTAATTGCCTCCCTCTCGACAAATTTCGTACTTGATTTTTTTTCTGTCAAAAAAGACATCAAAACTAAAATAAGTCATTGTTTTGGAGAACTAGGCAACTTTCTAAGTAACAAGTTTCAAGTTTCTACGTTTAGCCATCGCGGAGCTACGTTGATTATCAATCAGTACGTCAGTCAGTATGCCAACTGGGCTTTGCGTTTTATAAGTATAGATAAGGAACGAGATCGCCTCCCTCTCTGCTAAACATACAAACTCGGTAATCTACATAGAAAATAATATTCTTCCGTGTTCCGATATCGGTCAAGCCTAAGTGGTCATCTATGGCGGGCGATAGACGGCGATATGGGGTTTGGGATTTTATGTATCTACCATCTAATTTGGCAGTCGTCTCTTGAAAGGAAAACATAGTTGAGATAATTAGTGGATTAATATGATCAGGTGTTCACATTTGTGTTGTAGTCATTAATAGAAGAAAAAAATATCTTAATTAAATATAAAAAAAAAATTTTTAAAAAAATTGAGGGCCTCCAAGTTTTTCAAAATCAAGAAGCCCTTAACACCAGCCATCATATATCAAAATTTACGTTTCTATAACAAACCACTAAAGAGATAAAAATCATTTTCAAAAAACAAAATATTGGGCCCCCTGAGGACCCGGGGGTATAGGGCCCCCAGAAACTATACAGCAAATTTCCTTCATACCCTAAACAATCTAAACATGTATACCGAATTTCGTCAAAATCGGATGAAAATTGTGGTTTGTATCGCGTAACAAACATACATACACATACAATTGCATTTCGAGATGTATATGGGAGTCAAAAGTGAAGTTTACTAACGT
Organism: Pachypsylla venusta; assembly: GCA_012654025.1. NCBI lineage: Eukaryota > Metazoa > Arthropoda > Insecta > Hemiptera > Aphalaridae > Pachypsylla > Pachypsylla venusta. The sequence goes on from CM022876.1 coordinate 37,429,619, forward strand.
TCACAGTTAGACGTTGAAAATCGTATTCGAATTCGCAAAACAATTATTATTTTCATGACCGGTTTTCAAAAGGAAATCATTTCGCGTTGATTTTTTAAAGCTATTCATGAGATTTGTACGTATGTAATTCCGATAAAAAAAGACCACTAAAATTAAACAATGTTGGGCTTGGTGCGTACTCGGACAATACGTATCGTTGGCTTTATCGGGTTGCACTGAGCGACTGTTGTTGATTAATGGGAAACGTCGCAGGATTCCTTTGTTAACGCAGTTGTAAAAAGAGGCGCCTGACCAAAACTCCTTTAAAATCATATCAAGGATGTGATAAAATTTCCACTTACTTTGTTTGAATGAATCTTTCAGATCGGTATCAGGAATACATTGCTGGATCAGATATTTTTCTGGGTAAAACTTTCTGGAATATACCTGAAATCAAAATTAAATCATTTTTTGTTAAACTTCGGAGGTGATCGATTTTTATTGACAAAAAATCAAACGAAGTGTGGTCTAGTTTTAGCACTACGATTTTTCTTTTGATGGGAAAACGCAACACTTTAGTGACCCTCTAGAGTTGAATTCACCAGTTCGATCAATGAAGTTAACTAGCGCCCAGTGAAGTTTTACTATGTGGATGACCACGTAGGCTCGCGCCCTCGTAATGCTGACTTTTACCGTCCCAACCCAATCTTGGTGAGGTCAATGTGGGTAACTGATTTGTAAGTTTCCAGGGAATAGATGGTACAACCCTCGTCATCTCGAATGACCAATAAATGTTAAAGAGACGTTAAGCAAAAAAAAAACTGTTAGAAGTTTTTTTTATATACAGGGTTTACACTTTCTAGTTGTCCCATAGGATTTTACATGTAAAATCGACTTATGGTTGGCATATCCTCCCATTATGTCACAAAATAGAAATGATAATGATTTTCGGTGTAATTTTTAATCAGGACACCAATGAATCCATTATCACGAAAATCGAACCTACGCTTCTGGACTTAGAACCAATCTAGTGGGCTAAGGTTTCTTCATAGTATAATGGTTAATACTTTTGATAATGTGGGAAAAATGTATGTAGAAACCTACTTTTTTGAAATTGTAAAAATAAAAGTGACGTACATACCTAGTAATCCTATGGGACAACTAGAATGTGCAAACCCTGTATACATACCAATGTATATATTTTTAATAGGCCCTCTCCTAAAGATTCTATTTCCAATCTTGTGTCAAAAACAGTGGATGGAGTTGGATTTGAACCAACAGCCTCCTGGTTACGAATCCACCGCCTCAAGGGTGGATTCACAGTTCTGATGTTTATCAGTTACTCGCCATCTCTCTCGTCGGGACTTCACAATAAGCTGCAAAGTAGCTGTAGAGTGCGATTTTCATTCATTGAGTTTTTAGTTCCTTTACCTCTCGTAGATAAGTTTGTAGATCACCGAGAGCACAATATTCGACAACCAATTTCAGTTCATTTTCATAACAACATCCAATGAAAGATACAATGTGATCATGGCTGCCAACATATTTCATTAGGTCAATCTCTTTCAGGAACTTATCTTGCATACGCTCGTCGGCATTTGCTGAAATAAAAAAACAACAAGGTCCGAGATATAATAGGTACATCAGACTACAGACGCAAAACTTATTTTGTTGATAGGGGGCTCGACTTGTCCCGATCTTTTTCTTCCAATATAGGAGGTGATCTTGATAATAGAAGAGACAAGATATGCTTCTCTACAGTCCTCCCAAAGTAGTCTACTTCTGACGTCACGCGAGCTACACACTCCTAATTAGGTAATTCTGTCACTTTTATTTAATTTAAATAGCCTTATATGTAAAAATAAAAAAAATGTGGTACTCATGTCACTCATGCCGTCAGCTCATATTTGTCCTGATTCCCGTTATGTGTCTCGCCAGACATGATACGTCGTCAAGATCAAAAAAGATTCCTAAATCCCACCCTCTCAGCAATAGCGGACTGCCCAGAAGGCGCCTAAGCCTTGGATCCACACGTTCGGCCAAACGAACAACGTATACGCCGTATACGACCGAACGACCGAATATGCCCGAATGATCCCATATTGTGAAATTGTATTGAAACTCGTCCAATGCAAACGTTAAGGTCGGCCGTATACGGTCGAAGAGCTTTCTCAATCCAATTTGAATGGGATTTTTCGGCTCATACGGGCAAACGAGATTTTTTTGAACAATAAAATGGATATTGAAAAATGAATTAGTGTAAATGGTGAAATTCCCCAAGTCGCATTCTTTCATCAATTGTCGTCTTCTATCTTGCTCTCTTCTTAGTCACACCCCCCCCCCCAGGAAAAAAAAAGAAAAATACTGATGAAAAACGGGCGAAATTTGACTCCAATGAACGATTATTCGGTTGAAGATTATTCGTCCGTTGAGCGACCGAATACAGACTAAGGCGGCAGATTAAACAAAAAAAGCTAAACACCTTAGCTCTTTTCAACTAAATCGTTGGGTTGTAAAAGTAATCTAAAAACCGACCACAACGATGACCTAGTTTATATCATACAAAAAGGTGGTGCAGTTTGCAGTTAGGATGATAGTGTACAAATCATATAGTTACAATTTCAGTCTGGTCCGTATCCGGAAGAGGGTTTTAACAGTTCAACAATTTAGATTTCAACCAAAACTTAACGTGCATATAAAATTTTAAGTCTCTAGCACTTACCGTTACTGAGATATCTTGTTTACGGACAGACAGACACACACGCGCACCAATGGCTGAAATTCGAGATTTGGACTCTGCGGACCCCCAAAACGTGTTTTAGAATTGAAAGCTCGACATAAAAATTTCAGCCCATTACTTTCCTTTTCACAGCCTGTTCACATTGTCCGTTTATTTACTGGATGCCCAGTGACTGCTTGGTTCAAATGGAGCTGTTCACATTGCATCCGATCCGTTTTAAAAACGGACGGTAATTATTTTTACTGGATCGTTGTCAACAGCAATTCAGTAAAAAAAAAAACGGATCAGGCGCGCAGATCCTGTTCCACCATCGGTTTTTTTTTTTTACGGATGCACTTTTAATTTCAATCAGTAGTGCTCTTGATTCTGATCTGTGAAGACGTTGTTCTTTCCCGATGCAATCCCTGAAATTTGTGTTATTATAAGTTATGGATCCTGATACTCTTTTCAGTAAATCATTGAAGGGGGAAATAGATATTCTGAAATAATATAAAAACTTATACTCGTCACTTCTTAATTTGATCAACATATGAAAAACTCCATTCGATAGTATTTTTTGACAAATTGGATGAACCCAATATTTTCTTTTTTTCTGCGATTTATCCGCTTATTGTAAAAATACCACAGGATTATATCTTTGTCATCGTCCAATACGTCCGTCATGCAAAGCAGCCTTGAAAAGAAAGAGAAAAAAACGGACACTTTTGATCCGTAAAAAAACGGATAGTGTGAACAGGAGTGAAAAATATGAATGACATTTAGTAAAAAAAAATGGATCGTGCATCCAGTAAATAAGCGGACAGTGTGAACAGGCTCCATTAAGATAAGGAACGTAAAAAATGTAATTTCAATGTGGGACAGTCGAAAGACAGAGAGGGGTCTTCCCAATTTGAATTTGGTAGACCCTTTTCCAAACTGATTCCTTACTAACATTTCAACATTTTCACTGCAACTTCTGCAACAGGCATTCCATATGTTTCTTGTCCGAGCAGACCTTTGAATTTGGTAGACTCTTTTCCAAACTGATTCCTTACTAACATTTCAACATTTTCACTGTAACTTCTGTCACAGGCATTGCATATGTTTCTTGTCCGAGCAGACCTTTGAATTTGGTAAATTCTTTTCCAAACTGATTCCTTACTAACATTTCAACATTTTCACTGCAACTTCTGTAACAGGCATTCCATATGTTTCTTGTCCGAGCAGACCTTTGAATTTGGTAAATTCTTTTCCAAACTGATTCCTTACTAACCTTTCAACATTTTCACTACAACTTCTGTCACAGGCATTCCATGTTTGGCATTCCATATGTTTCTTGTCCGAGCAAACCTTTGAACACAATACCAAATTCTCCTTCACCGAGAACTTCTCCCAAGAGGAGACGATCTTTGGAAATCTTATATTCGTCCTTCATGTGAGGGCCGCCAACACTTTTGTCCCCTTTTATATTTAAAGTCTTCTCTAGAACGTTCAATACTATTTTGTTTTCCATCTGAAAACACGAACACATCGTCACAAATATTGAAAGCGTATAACAGCTCAGTGGTCACAGTACAAATCTAGCACTCAGGAGACCCGGGTTCGAATACTGCCGAGGGAAATAATTTTTCACCACGGTATCTAAACTACAATGGAAAACTATAGGTATAAATCATAATTACTCCTCATAACCATGTTGTGCAAGCTCCCATGACACGGTGGTCACTGCACTAGGCTCTCATTCAGGAGACCCGGGTTCGAATCCTGGCAGGGGCAATCATTTGTCACTGTGGTTTGAATATACCGGGGCCCACTCAGCCTCATGGGGACACTGAGTAGCTAGGGAGATAAATACGCAGAGCGACTTTGTGCCCGCAATGTAGGTAAAAAGTTTTAAAAAATCAAAGCAATTGGATAATGATTGATATTGGGGAAATTCCAAATATAGTGAGCACTATATTTGGAAAACATCATAGAATCGTCTGATCCAAATCTTTTTGTTTTTATTTTTCTTCAAAAACTTACCTGATCGAAATCCTTTTCGTTTTTCTTTTTAAAATGAACTAATTTACTCAGGAAAAACACTATCAATAAGAACACGCAGGGAGTGATCAGCCAATACTGGAAATCATACGTTGTAGAAGGTTTAGTTAAACTCAGTTGATAATTGGCAAATGAATCTAAGGAACTATTCCCACCGGGAGATTCTGAGAACACTGTCACTCTGAATTTGTCTCCAATAAAAAGATCCTTTAGAAGGGAACTGGTTGCTGTCTGAAATAGAAAATGAAGAAACAAATCTGTAATATTAGGTGACATAAATGCGGGGTGAATCCAAACCAGTGGTGTATCATTTAGGGCAGAGGTTCCCAGAACACTGTCACTCTGAATTTGTCTCCAATGAAGAGATCTTTTAGAAGGAAACTGGTTGCTGTCTGAAATGGAAAATGAAGAGACAAATCTGTAATATTAGGTGACATAAATGTAGGGTGAATCCAAACCAGTGGTTTATCCTATAGGGCAGAGATTCCCAGAATACTGTCACTCTGAATTTGTCTCCAATAAAGAGATCTCTTAGAATAGAACTGGTTGCTGTCTGAAATAGAAAATGAAGAAACAAATCTGTAATATTAGGTGACATAAATTCGGGGTGGAACCTGAGTCTCCCAAGTGCTAGGGTGTAATTTTGTAAAAATGTCCAAGGGGTAAAAAGTACCTCGTTACGGCCCTGAACCTATCTATTCTAAGTTCTCCCATAAACTCATAAAAAAAAGAGCTCCAAGAATGTTCAGCTTTATTTTTTTATAAAAGCTATTCTTTTACGTTCTACTTTGAGTTCACCCAAAATTAGGACTTTTAAACTTACTTCATTCCTCTCCCTCCTCCCATTATTTCTATTCCCTTCACTCCCCTCTCCTATTATCTCAATTACCCTCACTCCCCTCTCCCATTATCTCCATTTCCTTCTCTCCCTTCTCCCATTATCTCTATTCCCTTCTCTCCCCTCTCCCATTATCTCTATTCCCTTCTCTCCCCTCTCCCATTATCTCTATTCCCTTCCCTCCCCTCTCCCATTATCTCTATTCCTTTCCCTCCACTCATTCTCATTACTATTTCGAAAGCTGGGGGCATTTTATAATTATAAAGTCGACCATATCTGGAAGTTAAAAAAATTATACCTAATATGGGTTGGTGGTGTAGTGGGATGCGAAGACGCTTGTTGTCCGACACGGTTAGAGATTATGATCCCGAACCTTCTTGACAATCCCGAATTTTCGGGACTGGAACAATCACAATCCCGGGATTAGAAAAAAATTGAGAACCTTCCAAAAATCAAGTAGAAGTAGGTATAATTACTATAATAAGTAGATAAAATAAAAATAAAATCAAGTTTTTAACTTGAGAGATGTGTGTGGAGTCCTTTTGTGGAACCGCCAAGAGTTTTCAAAGTAGCATCACATTTTTTACAGTTTGCATTTTTACCGTCTTTGGACACTTAAAAAATGACTCCAAACGGATGAAGGATCTGAATCTTTTTTGTGCTATATAAAACCGTCCATTTTAAAGTCAAACCGAGCATGGTGTTCTGCAGGTGACACTTTTCCTTTATTGCATGGACAGTATGTATGTATGTTTGTTTTAAAAACCAAAATTTTCATCCGACTTTGACGGAATTTGGTATACGTTTAGAGCCCTGGTCCCCGCGGGGGGCCCAGGGGGTTCAATATTGTGTTTTATAAAAATGATTTTTTTCTTTTTAGCTGTTTGTGGTAGAAATTTTGATATGTTATGGCGGGTGTTAAGGGCGTTTCGATTTTAAAAAATTTGAGGGCCCAGGGGGCCCAATATTTTGTTTTTTGAAAATGATTTTTATTCAAAAATTTGTTTAAGATATTTTTTTCTATTAATGACTACAACACTAAAGTGAACATCTGATCATCTTAATCCACTAGTTTAATATCTTGTGTTTTATAAAGAATAATTGCGTATGCCGGACAAATGCCAAAGTGATCCAGAGGGAAATTATTGTTGAATGTCCTTGAGGAAAAAAATAGAAGGAAAGAGAAGTCATGGACAACGTAGAAGGAAATGGAAATGGATCGATCAATTATATTCCACAGACCAAACTATTGTCCAATAATATTGAGCGACTATGGGCCGCTTTAAAAGCCCTAATGGTCTCAAGCATCGCGTCATTCACAAACCAACCATCACAACTAATCATGATCCTCATCACTTACCCCATTGACTTTCCACATTTGTTTGGCATTTTGCTGTTGAGCATTTGGGTTTATTCTCTCAAAGAGTATCCAGTGATAAGCCGGGACTTGTTGATTATTTGTCCAGGAAACATTCAAATTGTATAGAAAGTATTCACCGAGAGTGTTGTTACCAAGGATTGGAATGATTTTGATATTCTTCGGTGGATCAGGAGCTGAAATTTGAAAAAAAAAATAAACATATTTACCCGTGAATTTGGTAAATATTGTGAGAGATTCGTGAGTTGGGTCAGAGGACTTAGAGAAGATTTATATTGTTGGATACGCTTAAGAAAGTTTAACTCAAACGACTTGATCAGATCTTATCAGAAGGGTGGAGAAACAGGCGCTGGTCTTCGTCGTTCGGAGCTTGTACAAAGTTTAACTCAAACGACTTGATCAGATCTTATCAGAAGGGTGGTGAAACAGGCGCTGGTCTTCGTCGTTCGGAGCTTGTACACTTTCATTGTCTAAAACTGATCTGATCCCCCCATAGGAAATTTCATTTCATTTTATTTATGTTTCTTGTCAAGATCGAAATGACGTCGTACAGTACTTCCCTATGTGAGTTCGGCAGTGACTGGGTGTCTCTGCTTTACTGATACTTGGGATCAAGTTTTGCTAAGGTTTATTAAGTTCGGCAGAGGAAGCCAAGCTTCCCTCTGACAATATACAGGGTGATTTTAAAGGACATTTAAAGGACAGTCAAATATCTCGCAAACCGTTAGAGATAGGAAGAAAACGTTCGATACAAACTCCCCTTATTTCTTGTGGGGAAATTTAATGGTGACCTTCAGAGATAGGAAGAAAACATTCGATACAAACTCCCCTTATTTCTTGTGGGGAAATTTAATGGTGACCTTCAGATTTTTTTGCAAGGTCACTTTCAAGGTTATTTTAATGTCAATTTTTTTTTTTAATGGTATCCTATATTTTTGATTGTGGTTCTGAATTTTGTATTAAAAAAGGAATATTTTTTGTTTAAAACTTTTTTTCGCTTTATCTTACAGTTTTCGAGATAATTTTGTCCTTGTCGTGCTTTAGCAAGAGATATCTAACATGCGCAGAATTATGCCACGCCTATGTTGCAAATATTTGGGCAAAAATGTGGTAATTTTAGTGAAACATCAGGGGTTTATGGACAAATATTTGCAAAATAGGCGTGCCGCCGTAATGCTACACATGTTAGATTTTACTTGCTAAGAGCACGTCAAGGACAAAATTATGTCGAAAACTAAAGATAAATAGAAAAAAGACAACCCCTCCAGCACCATCACCACCACTTTCCGTTATTCTGTGTAACACATTGCATTATATAAAAAATACAAGGCGACCACAAGTTTATCTTATTTAAGTTCCGCCCGTGCTTCGCTACGATTCTTATATTACTATTTTTTTCAAGGACAATGAAATTGGGGGGGGGGAGTATGGNGGGGGGGTATGGGTTTGTGTCCATCCCGTATATTGCATCCTTTAAAAAAAGACAAGATTTAAACGTTTCGCCAGGGGCCTTTTTAATATTTTCTAAATTTTATTAAGCCCGTTTTCAGGTTCAAACTCGTAATTCTGAAAATGAATGGCTACCTAAAACTTTCTCGCTTTGAGTTGATATGTTGTCGCGACAAATTTAAGATATCGAACCGTGACTGTCCGATTCGAAAACAGCTTAACATAATTTAGTCCTGATCAGTTTCCTGGGGTCGTAAACCATGTTTTCGGGACGGTCCATTCTTAGCAATTTTTCGCTATCTGCTACCGTTTGGGCTGTGGTATTATTATTATTATCAATTATTCAGATTTAAATTTTTCATCTGGTCCAATAGGGAAATAAATCAGAAGCAAACATAAACAATACTCTTAAGACTTATTTACTGTTGTTTTCTTGTTTATTTTTTTAAATACCAAATTTTCTCAAAATGTGTGCCGTTCCTAAAATGACACACGTTTGAATTTCGTAAAGGTTATGGTACCCTGGAATACTCTTGAGGTTAGAGAGAAGGGACTTTGGTATGACACCAAGAGCACCAACTATAATTGGAACGATCTTACAGGCTAGGTCTTTATATTTTATTATTATTACATATTTTTTTAAATAATATTTTATTAATACAACAGACATAGATACATACTCTCCGCCTTACGTAACTTATGTAGTAGGATAAGTCAACAACAGGAGTCGCTACATACTAAAGGATGTACTGTGGAACACCTTTGTATCGAATTTCAGATTTTATCAAGTGTTTTGGTTTATTATTTTCAATAATGAACCTTTGGAATCGTCACGAAAAAAAATAGCCCCCCCCCCCCTCAAAATTTGATATTATACGTTTCATGGTACGTAGAATTTAAAAATCGAATAAAAAAAATCAGTTTCTCCGCCGTCTTAGCGTTGACCGATTTGGATGAAATTAGGTATATAGGTCCCGTCTGGACTCTAATTGTGCCCCGAAACTTTTGGGTTCAATCAAATATACCGCTGGCGATTTTTACCGCTTTAAATCGGTATTCATTAATCCTGTCTAAAAAGAGAATGGTAAGAGCCAGAGACTTCAAATTTGCTAGGTATGTCAAATTTAGGGTCTAATTACGCCCCAGATTTGGAATCGTCACAAGAACCTCCCCTCAATTTTTTTGGAGGGGTATTTTTTTTGCCATAAAAATAATAAACTCATGTGTAACATTGGCAAAGTTTTTTTTATTATTTTCACTTCTTGTATTTGATAGTTCTACCAAATGTCCTAAAGGTTTTCCTTCTCTCATAATCTATTTGTTACTTGTCCATATCTTTATGTTCAAAGGGTTGTAGGTAATGCAGGGTAGGGTGTGACAAAATGTTTTAAATGTAAGTAGACCAACATACATACGGCAGATTGTCAAATTATTGTGGAAGAGGTCCAGACATTTCGGTATCGCAACATGTTCGGTGACTAGTTTGGTGTCGTACTTTTTGTTGTAAGTCATTCCATGAAAGCTTAGTCTATATGTCTCGCCCAACACCATGTTGAATATTTCATAAAAATTTTGAAAGATTGGCTAAAAGAGAAAAAAAATTAAGCTAGTTGGTCTATCGGTCATTTACATTTACATAATTTTGAAGACTTTTTGCATGTTTTTATCTTTTTTGCAAGATGGTGAAGCTTTTTAATCATGTAGATATAGAAACGTCGACAAAATCACCTATGATTGCTGAATGCTCCAATAATAATCCTACTGTAAAGGGGCGTTTACACTGCCTGAACATACCCGAGCATTGAGCATTCGTGATCGTTGCTCGCCAGTTTTCAACGAGCACGAACACAAATGATCCCTCTGTTCACACTGCTCGAGCATTTCTGACGATCAGTTATACTCGTGAGGATTTGCAGCGAACAGGTGCTCCGCATACAGAGAAATTAACAAAAGACACTTTTCATTTTCCCACTCCATCAGTCAAATACTAAAATGCAACAACACCACCATGCACAAAATAGGAAACGTGTATCCTTCAACAGCTAAACGAGAACTAGATTCATAGAACACCATTCGACGAATCCCGGGGTTTTTACACAGAGCGAGCGGCGAACGGGCGTCCCTTTGATGATTTGCTGGAAAACCGACATCGCGCGGATCAGGTTCGAACACGAACGAGCATTCATTCGACCTTGATCAGCTCGCGGCGACTGTTTACACTGCCTAAGACTGGAACGAATGCTTGTTCGTCACCCCTGTTTGCGATGAATGCTCAGGCAGTGTAAATGAGGCTTAAGGAGATCAATCTTTTGCAATAAAGATAGCTTAGGACATCTTGAGTGAGATATTACCTTTGAAAGTTCTACCACATCTGGAGTTCCTTTTTCTGCTGAATACCAAGATATCACTTCAAGTATACAAATGTCACCTGAAAGTTCAGAGAACAAAATAATATTCATAAAACATGCGAAACAACATACTGGGTAGGGTGACCAGACATTTTTGAGAAATTTCGCCGTCCACATTGAAAGCACGGGGGAGCTAGAATGATTCTGGACGCTTTTTACTGCGTACAGTGCGTACCGCTTAAATGTAAGAATTCATAAAAAATAAGGAAGTAAAATTGATAGGTACCCTAAAAGTCAAATTGGTTGTGTCTTATCGTCCCGGAAAGCGAGGAGAGAATAGAAGTAAACACAGACAAAAGTAATATGTTTTTCGAAATATATGATTTGGGCCGAAGGCGTAATTTCTGCCAATTTATTTATGGCTAACTTTCCATCAGGAAAAGTAAATCATACAAGAAGTTATTAGATGGTGACATCCTCGCGAGTCGAATCCATTTGAGCTGATGATTTGTAAATTGTAAAATAGTACAGAAAGTACAGGGTCACCGAAAGGTGGTGACACGGGGGTATTACCCCCGGGCCCGGGCTTTTGGATGGGCCCTTAAGAAATTGTTCATTTTAGTTATTCTTCTTCTATTATGTAGGACAACAGAAGATGCTGTCTTATAGAAATGCTAGCAGTAAACTCAGTTAAATTATCCTCTAGTGGGTGTTAGAATATACCCCCTCATGGGTACCTGAATTTAATTAGCCTTCTTCTATTGGGTACGGCAACTTACTTCCTAATGAGTTCCAGAAAATTTTCAAACTTGCTGTCTTATTGAAATGTTCAGTAAACTCAGTTAAATTACCCTCTAGTGGGTGTCAGAATATACCCCCTCATAGATACCAGAATTTAATTAGCCTTCTTCTATTGGGTACGGCAACTTACCTCCTAATGGGTTCCAGAAGATTTTTAAACTTGCTGTCCTATTGGAATGTCCTGTTATGCTGGTGTTGAAAAGTTTTGGAGTATCCGAAAGTATATGAGATTCTGAAACATAAAGAGCTTAAGTTATATATATACAAACATACAGGGTGTCCCATTTTAAGTGATCACCTCAATTTATTCCGAAACTGTTGGATTCACAAAAAAATTCGAATGTTCATAAAAAAGAGGGGGACGTATTATGATGACCCTGGCTGACTTGTCAAGGTTGTCCTTCAAGGTCAGATGAAGGTCAACTTCATTTTCTTAAATGAGACGATCTGAATTTCATTACATTTTCGGATTCCCCATTTAATTCTACGTTCATTTGACTATTCACTTCATGTTTTTGTTGAACTTTTTTGCGCCAATTTTGGGAATTTTTTTTTTGGGCCGACATAGACGTGTAGCATATTGAAATATGAAATGCATTGCAAGAGTGATTTTTTTTATAAAATGAACAAACAAGTGAAAAAAGAGAACCATCGTATAGAAAATTGCGAGAGTTTTCATTCAATATGTTACACGGGTATGTCAGACCAAAAAACATTCCCAAATTTGGGCGCAAAAAAGTTCAACAAAAACATGAAGTGAATAGTCAAATGAACGTATAATTAAATGGGGAATCCGAAAATGTAATCTAATTCAGATCGTCTCATTTAAGAAGTTGACCCTCATCTGACCTATTCGGTCAGAATAATTTTTTTGTGACTCCAACTGTTTCGGAATAAATTAAGTTGGTCACTTAAAATGGGACACCCTGTATATAAGTTAGCTCTAATATCCCAGAGAATTGTATCGAAAAAGCAATTCAGACATTATTTTTTGTTACTCAAATCTTAGGTGAGCGATCGCCTTTTGGATTGCCTTCTAAAAAATACTAACTTGGAAAAGTGATATCAGATACTTCACTGAACTCTTGAGAAATGCCTTGATTTGTGACAGCATAAATCCGGAATTTAAATCTCCTGTTGGATTGCAGATTTTCAACTACCAGCGTTCTTTCTTTTGTCTAAAAAAAAAAAAAATATTATTTTTGAAGGACTCCATAATTTTGCTCGTGGGCTTGAACGGACGACCCTAGGTACGAAAACTTATTAACTGGGCTTTGGACGAAAAAGAAAAAATCTGGTGAGAAAAACACTAAAAAAAAAGCCTTTAAAAATTGACCACCTAAATCACCAACCCCTCTTTATGCTCATTACCAATGTAGGTAATGAACATAAAGCATTACCTACATTGGTATTTGACATAGCCTGTGAAAAATACTACACAACAATTTGAATTACTAAATAAAGAATAGATGCAAAATATTAATGCAAGAAAATGTTCCAATTCAGTTCCCAATAGTAAAGGTGGTATCACACTCTTTGTCATGAAGCCAAATTTTTGTTATTTTTTCGACTTTAAGCAGTACCAAACATTGTGATCCGCAAATATATTTGATTGCTTTCATATCAAACACATATTTGATTGCTTTCATATCAAACACAAAAGTGACCAAAATTTGTCTAAATAGTCTAATTAGGTTTAATTTCATGAGAAACACGATTGATCGTTTTTGAAAAGTATTTCATTAATCTTACTGTTCGCGTCCCTTCAAATTAAATTAACTGTAAAATAATTTGCATAATCGTTTATTATTCTTTTTGAAGGAGGAACTTGTGCATATCTTCTCGTTATAAAATCGATTTTTGTTTACAGAAATATTGTGAGAGGACTCAAATCAAACTGCGGACCTTGGTCTATTTAGGTATTCAGGTTCTTATTAACTGGACGTTTCTTTTATACAAATTTAATAGGGCAAATTAATTCATCTCAATAAGTAAACAAAAGTCACCAATGAATATTTTCCTCTTTGTTAAAATCATTATTTAAAAATAAATTGATCAATTTTGATCGGACAGTTTGTCACTTCATCTTCTAAAATTTTCAAAGAACCAGCAACACGTTGTTTAACCTTTTTTCTTTTTATTCAAGTATAGGTATTTTGAAGTTTCAATTCAAATATTTTCTTTTCGTGGTAGTTTAAATTCGAATAAAGAGAAAGAAAATTTAGTAGTTTACAAGGTTTTAAAACCACCCCATTGGTCCTTTGGGACGAATTTGATACGTTGGCGTTATATCAATTTCGTAGTTTTGTTTCAAATTCGTAGTTTGTTTCAATTTCGTAGTTTGTTTCAAATTCGTAGTTTGTTTCAATTTCATAGTTTGTTTCAAATTCGTAGTTTTAATTCTGAAGTTAAAATCTCAAGATGACAGATTCTATGGAAGCGTCCAAAAGAGAACTCAAAATGTTGAATTCGAAAAGGAACAAATGTTCTCAAACATGCAAAAACTCTTTGAAAAAAAAAAAAACTAAACAAGATAAATCATCTTTATCAATTTTCAAAAGAAAAGTTTGTAGAATCGAGTTGTTGAGAACAGAATTTTCAACACTTCTAGAAGGCGTGTGTGGACACTCAATTAGCGAAAATACACTAGTGAAGAAAAACTAACTTTCGATAGAAATTTGAAATGAGCTTCTTTGTAAATAATTAAGTAGTGTTTTGTTATAATTTATTTTTAAATTAAATACCAGCCCTTCTTACCATATTGATTGTAATCCATCCGTCAGATTTCTTCATATCTATAATATAAACAATTGCCATGTTTCCAATCTTGTTTCTACTCTCACCAAATTCATTGGGATACCCAATATCGTCTACACCTAATTCAGTATCATCATCAATTCCTTCCCTATAATCCTCATCCGTCTCCATGTTCATATGACTCAACTCATCTTCACCTCCGTTCATAATATTTGATTGATTGTCTATTATTACATTGCTAGTGTTTAGATTTCTGGTGACAATCTCAAAAGACGTTTCATTGTTTGTGTTATCGCCTTTTGTTTCTAGTTCTTCTTTTATTATATTTATATTCCAACTAATCATGATCATATCTGTATATTTGCATGGTATATGAGTGTTGATTTTAATTTTGTATACGTCATTGGTTTCATTTTCTAGAATTATAGAGAAAAAAAACAGTGTGACACATGGGTTTATTATTTTTCTGGCAAACATTTTTCTGGCCCCCCCCCCAAAAAAAAAGGCCGTAAAAACGTTTCCTAACCACTCTAATTGGGTTATTATTAGTTCAAGAAATTCAAAGGGTTTGCCAGAAACTCCTTCCCGGTTCCAGAACCCCTCAAGGAATCTTCTTCTTTTTTGGGGGGGAGGGGGCAATAACGAAATATTAATACCCATTTAGACACTTCACACAAAGCTGATGTTTATCTGAACAAAGAAAATATAATGTATATGTATATTTCTTTGTGTTATTATATCCCCATTTTCGTAGACATCATAGCATTACAAGATATTCTCTAACAATCACCTCAATACACCAAGCTATACTTAATAATTACCTCCCAATGCTACCACTTGTTGCTTTATACTACATCAGCTGTTCAATTGTCTTCAGGAGGCTGAGTTACGCCTGAACATAACCAGATCAAGCAGAAAAATTCATGAAAAACCCTTTCTCAAATTTTTGACCCGATCAGGATTGAAATCCGGTACCTCCCTGCTACGGAGACGTCTTAAACAAAGAAAAGATTAAACATCCACCACGAGGCGTATCCAAAGTCTTTTGACTGCACAAGTTATGAAAACATACTTACCAGACCGGAACGTGAAAGTTGTGTTTCTATTACAAACATTAGTCTGAAACATAGAAATAGAAAGTTGGAACTTTTTGAAAACATACTTCAAACATATCGACTACTTAAAACAAAACAACAGAAACGAAGAGGAAAAACATTGTAAAAGCAAACAAATGCGGATTTAATTTCTACTTCTGTCAACTGTAGATCTTAAATGAGAGATTAGTGTTTGCTTCCGAAAGGCAGTACCTGCTGTCATGCGCGGATATAGGGGAGGGCCCGGGGGCATGTGCCCCCCAGTTTTTTTAAGTGGGCGGTGTTTCTCAAATTTCATTATACCTAATCAATCACGTATTTTTTTTAAAAAAATCAAAAATGAATGGTGATCCGCTGTGTCTTTTATCCCATTGAGAGAGGGGGGGGGGCACGGGCCCATAAATAATTCCCAATCCTGAGACTAAATAGAAATACGTATAATAAAAAATCGTCAAAAATTCTATCTTATGAAAGGTAAAGGTAAGTTCTACAGCTTTTAATGAATTAGGTATCCTCGATAAACATTGCATTACAAAGTACTGCCCAGGACTCGAACCCCCGATCTCTAGGTTACGAGTCCCTCCTCCTCCAATTTTTCTATTAGGTATATTGTTCCCCCCCCCC
>CM022876.1:37462957-37477678 GCA_012654025.1 Pachypsylla venusta
TTTTTTATTTTTAACGGCTAAAGATAGAGACTTGAAATTTTATATGTAGTTTTAACACAAATTAATCTATTTTTTGGCGTAATTAAAATTTCTACAGGGTGTCTCAAAAGTGGGTAAACAGACATCAACTTTCGATTTTTAAATTGAAACCCCTATTTTTTATTTCATATTTAAATTTTACGTAAAATTCTACACACAATCGACTCCACACTTGATACTTTGATCAAACGGATCTCTGATCAAACCCGCCCAATCATTGATTTTTCTTTGGAATAAAAGTGATAAAACCAAAAGTGTAATCCATCAAATCAGTCCAGTTTTTTATGCTGAATCTCGTGGTACCATTGGTTTTTTTCATTTTTACAGTTTATATACCTAAGGAGGGTAAGATTAATTTGTGTTAAAACTACATATAAAATTCCAAGTCTCTATCTATAGCCGTTAAAAATAAAAAAATCCGTTACGGGACTTTTCGAACACTCTGTATACTGAAGGGAAACAGTGTTTTCAAAATTTCAAGTCTCTAGTTTTGGCCATCCTTGAGTTACGCTGATTAGGAGTCAGTACGTCAGTCAGTATAGATTAAGCCTATGTCAATTTACTTACAATTCAATGGATCCGAATCTGCGTCCGAACTATATTCCTGATCGGGCAGCTCTTTGTCTTTGGACTTCATTTTGTTGCTACTTACAATTCAATGGATCCGAATCTGAGTCCGAACTATATTCCTGATCGGGCGGCTCTTTGTCTTTGGACTTCTTCTTTTTGTTTGACAAATTATATCTCGGACTTTCTGGATACAGAATATAGCACACGAACACAACCACACTCTGAAATGGAACCATTAAACTAAAATGAAAACATAAGTCATGAATCTTTGGAATCGTCATAAAAAAAATTACCCACCCGCAAAATTTGATATACTCGTATTACGTTTCAAGGTACGTAGAATTAAAAATCGAAAAAAAAAAATCAATTTTTGGATTCTACGGGCACAGTGGACCGCCGCGCCGACCGCCGTGATGGACACTTTTGCCACTTAGCGTTGGCCGATTTGGATGAAATTTTCCAATTTCCAACTTTCGATTTTTTTCGACAAAAAGAAATAGAAGGTTATCTAAAACTAACCCTTTGATGTTTTTTTAATGGGGAAATCGATGGCGAAATCAAATGTCTCTCACAGACCGTTATTTGATACGCTGAGTCCTAGAAACCAATCCGTTCCTCGGTCACTCTTATCGTGAATTTTCTTCAAATTTCGTATATAAAAAATGTGGAGCCAGCGTCTATGGCACGTTGAATACACCAGTTCCCGTTAGATCACTGAAGTAGCGATTGGAGGGTGAAACCCCTGTCTTGAATGACCAAGAAAGAGATGTTGAGCAAAATTAAAAAAAAAGTGGTCGCCTGGTATTATTATTTAAATATGCAATGTGCAATGAACTGCAAAGGTCCGTGTGCCTGTCTATTGGTATTACAGTTTTCTAACCTATTACAATTCTCGTTTCAATAGAGACTAGAAATTCTTGTGTATGACTAGAATATTTTGGCGTAATCAAAATTTCTACAGGACGTCCCAAAAGTAGTGATACAGACTCTAACTTTCGATTTTTAAATNCATGCTGAATCAGGTGGTATCATTTTTCCATTTTCCCCCCATTTTCTACCCAAGGTGGTTAACATGTTACTCTGTTTGATGTTAACATTTTGCATGTTACCTACATTAGCCATGTATACGCAATGGGATTAGATTTATTTTTTAGCCAGCTACTTTTACAATCACATGAGTAAGGTAGGTGACACGCAGAATGTTAACATCAACCAACGTACTATGTTACCCTCGTATCATTTCTATATTTATCCAGCCAAACTTTCGTACACCCACAACTTCTATGATAGTCTCATTAATTTCTACTTCATCCAATGTAAACTTTTATAAACTCAATAAAACGAAACTAACAAAATACTAATCAGCTTAAAAACAAGAGACACAAATTTAATGAAGTGTCGACAAATAAGGAGACTTAAATGAAGCTCTAAATTAAGAAGCCTTTCTTTAACATTTTCAAAAGAATTGAAAAGCGTGACAGTTTAGGTTTTATAGAATATGCTGAGTGGAAATGGTTATTTATCCCTTTCCTTGGTAACTTGCCAGGGATATTCTTTTAAGATTTTAAGAGAGGGAAAAAATATAAAAGTTGAGAGTTCCGTTAATAACGAAGGATCTATTTCTGAGCAATAAACAAATTTAATACTTGTTCTATGTGCAGTTCATTCGAAGGATATATTTATGAGCAGTAAACAAATAAACAAATTTAACACTTGTTCTATGTGTAGTTCATTCGAAGGATATATTTATGAGCAGTAAACAAATAAACAAATTTAATACTTGTTCCATGTGTAGTTCATTCGAAGGATATATTTCTGAGCAGTAAATAAACAAATTTAATACTTGTTCTATGTGTAGTACATTCGAAGGATATATTTCTGAGCAGTAAATAAACAAATTTAATACTTGTTCTATGTGTAGTTCATTCGAAGGATATATTTCTGAGCAGTACACAAATAAACAAATTTAACACTTGTTCTATGTGTAGTTCATTCGAAGGATATATTTATGAGCAGTAAACAAATAAACAAATTTAATACTTGTTCTATGTGTAGTTGTGCATTGTACAGGGTGTGCCGGAAATCCTGATCATTTTAAAAATAATGCTANAATAATATTTTTAATTATTTTACTAGTACAATATATTTGTGGGCTAAACTCCTCTTTGGGGCTATGTGAGCCCTTGCACCTAAGCCTCTGGTGGGCTTTTTGTGCTTGACTAATACAATGGACTACTACAATACAATAAGCTCCACCCAAGTTACTTACGTAACTTCTTAAAGGAGCATAAGTTACAACAATAATTTAAATATTACAAAGTAAACTAAAATACATTAAAACTAAAATACAAAATATAACTCTTCAATTTTTTTTGCAGATTTTTGTTTATTAAAACCCACTCAAAATTTGATATTTTACACAACATTGGGTCATCGTCAGTCTCATATAGTATAGGGTTCCATACTAAAAACATAGTATGGAACCCTATTATATGCTACCGACGGTGACAAAAGTTTCAGGGCACAACTATACCCCAAATGGAACCCACATACCGAATTGTATCAAAAGCTCTGGGGCATAATTAGACCCTAAATATGACATACATACCAAATTTCAAATCTCTAGCTCTTACCACTCGCTTTTTAGACAGCAATACTGAAAACCGCTAAAAAAACAGCAAAAACCGCAAAGGGTGTATTCGATTGCACTCAAAACACACAACAAATTTCATCAACTGGCAAAAGTGCCCCTCACGGTGGACGGCCGGCGGACAAACGGATTTTATTTACATAAACAATACTGAACGACTCCATGACAACCGTGCTAGTAAATATTACACAAGACCGGTGAAGAAGACCTTTCCTAGAGAGGACAGAAAGCAAAACCAGGACAAAATCATGATGGATATATGATACGATGTACGAGACACTGAAGCTGGTTGCCAAACATCATTTAAAAGACATTGATATTAGCTGGTTGCCAAACATGTTGGGTATATGATACGATGTAACCGGTTGCCAAACATGTTGGGTATATGATACGATGTACAAGACACTGATATTAGCCGGTTGCCAATCGTTTTGGGTATATGAAACGATGTGCAAGACACTGATATTAGCTGGTTGCTAATCGTGTTGGGTATATGATACGATGTACGAGATACTGATATTAGCTGGTTGCCAATATTTTTTTTATTAATTGAATCGAATATTTTATTTTAAATTTTTTCTTCGTTGTCTGAATTTTTTCTACTCCTAAGATGAATGAGCGACGTATCAAACGAGAGAGTAAAAATAAAAAAAATAGTAAATAGTTACTATATTCGNAAGATCACCACAATAAGTCCTCCTTGTTATCGTAACATTTAGGTCAGAATTTTTTGTATTCCAACAATTTTGGAGATATTTAGACTGCGTAAATTCAAATAGACCACCCTTTGTATTATGAATTCTCATTGAACCTTCATCTTTTTGGTGACTTGGTCAACTCAGTGATATTACGTACCTTTTACAAATGCTCTTTCTCGAAATGCTCTTCCTTTTCTTCTCCATTTTGTTAAGTTTGATGAATAATTTGACCAAGACAGCAGAGTAGAGAACGTAAATGTTAAACAACATTGAGTCATACAAGAGCCACCAGGATGTCAAATGATCCGTTTCTTGAATAGTAAAATTGGATAAATTGTTGCAAAGTACGGCTAAAATTGGTAACACTGAAATAGAACACAAATTAGATCTTTAAAGGCGATTGGTTCAAGAACTAAAATTGGTAACACTGGAATAGAACACAAATTAGATATTTAAAGGCGATTGGTTCAAGAACTAAAATTGGTAACACTGAAATAGAACACAAATTAGATCTTTAAAGGCGATTGGTTCAAGAACTAAAATTGGTAACACTGAAATAGAACACAAATTAGATCTCTTTAAAGGCGATTGGTCCAAGAACTAAAATTGGTAACACTGAAATAGAACACAAATTAGATCTTTAAAGGCGATTGGTTCAAGAACTAAAATTGGTAACACTGAAATAGAACACAAATTAGATCTCTTTAAATGCGATTGGTTTAAGAACTAAAATTGGTAACACCAAAATAGGACACAANAAAAAAAAAATTCTCTGCATAATTTTAAAAAATCCAAATAGACATTTGATTTCTCCAAAGTTTCGTCGATTTTCAAGCAATAAAATTAAAATGAATTAAACATTTAAAAGTGAGTTTTCTCGTATTTCCCACCATTTAATCGTTAAAATTAACCTTCTATTTTCAATTAATCCATAGTTAAAGTTAGGTTAGTTGCTGAGGAAAAAATTAATAGTGTCTGTCTGCTCCCGACTCTCAATCCATGGACAAAGTAGTTCGTAGTTCGCCAGCGCGGATTCATGTTTCTACTAAATTGCTGTGCTCCTAGTGAAGTTCAGCAATGACTCTAGTGGGTCAGAATGTATCTCTATGAGGTCAAATAATGATCATCTCACTTACCTGTTACAATAGATATTATCGTTAATTTAATATTTGGTATCCTTGGTGACAAGGTCAACTCAGTAAAGATAAGCAGCAATTTGCTAACGTGACAAGTGAGAGCAATCAACATAAGAAATTCTAATATGTTGAGTGTGACGTCATAAGAGCTCTGAAACAACAATTAGATTATTATTATTATTCTGAAGCTAGCATAGGGTGCTTCGAAAGAAAGCTAGTATGGTTCTTCGATTATTTTTATTTCACAGTAGGATATTTGGGACCTCAAGATATATTTTTTTAAATGAAACCAGGACATATTATATTTTGATTAACAATATTCTGAATGAAATAAAGATAGTAAAGCGCTTTCCTCTCCTCTAAAGTTCCTATATTTATCTATGATCATATTTATATGTTTGAGGAACAATAGTTTTTGATCGCTTCGACCTTTTTGAACTTCGAGCTCTATTGGTGTTTTTTCTAACTAAAAATATCGAAATTGACCAGTAAAAATCGAATATATTTTTTTCAATTTGGCTCCCTGCTAAAAAGTAATTGTTCAGTGAATTATTTCCAATTTAAAATGTATTTTCCTGAAAAAGAAAAAAATCATATAAAACGCAAATCAAAAAACTTTATATGATGCTCTTTTGAAAAACTATTTTCATCATTTCACAGAAAAAGGCGGAATTTTTTTTTTATGCCCAGAGCACTTTACGGGACTAAAATGCTGGCACTGAGTCGCTATGCGACTTTATGTCCATAGCTAGTTATTGTCCTCACGAGGTTGAGTCGGTCCCGAAACATTCAAACCACAGTGACAAATTATTGTCCCTGCCATCACTAGTGCAGTGACCACATGGAGGGGTGAGGTCAATGTGAGTAGCTAGTTTGTAAGTTTCTAGAGAATGGAGTGTAAAGAGTGATGTTAAATAGGTTATAAGCAAAAAATAAACTAAAGTTTTCAATTAGAAATAAAGTGAATAAACTAATATACTCCACTAAAGACAAAGAAATTGTAAAAGACCTGAGACTGCCCTACATCCGGAGTCTAGCGTATTCCTTACAAGAGTATAAATACAGACTAGCTTTCTACTCTCAACCTTTGACGTCTCTGTTCTCCAGCAAAGACAAAATACCCCAGGATGCAAGTAGTGGAGTATACCTAATAAAATATGAGTGTGGATGTGAGTATGTGGGTAAAGAAGAACATTTTGCGGCAGTACGCAACAACAAACCCGACACGTCAAACTTCGCCGAACATATTATTAACACCCACCATGATATGAGAAATACTGAGGTGTCACTACTCCACCGAGACAAATGGAAATCCTACTCTATGAACAAATCTACATCCACTCGTCAATGAGTAAAGGTAAATGCATCAACGCGATCGTCGACACTGTTCCAAACTTTGTGTATGAGAGAAATCAGCTGATTGATCACGTGGGTCCTGAGTTACCAACGGACACCCAACAATAACAACACCAAACAGTCAGTTTTCTTGAAAATGTCTACGAAGTAGACGAAACTCGAGTCGGAAGCGAAAAGTAAGTGAATCCTCGACATAAATAAAGGTAGTGTTCCAAAGAAACAAGTCTATTATTTCACTAACAAAAGCGGAGTCTGATGAGGCGCATAAGGGAATGGGGGATATCACGCTTAACAGTCAAGTCTCATGTACTGGAGACATTTTCGTTTTTAAGATTTTTTCACTTGAGAGAATTGAATGAAATTTGAAGACAGCTTTCATTTCAATTTTCTCAAGTGAAAAAAAATATTGAGGACAAAATTTAAATTGAAATTTTTTTTCCGAAAACTAACTATAAAATCTCCAACGACATTCATTTATTAAAAAAAAAACATATATAGTAAATCTAAATGTAGAACTTCTTCGTGGTAAAGCCCAACTGCATTTTCACAATTTTTGTGGGTATCACAGCATTACTAAGAGCCTCCTGCACTAATAATCTCTTCAAATTTCTAACCGTTTTACTCTGGTAATGCCGTTACTGGTCACTGCTCACCAGGGCCGGCTGTACCACATAGGCGAACTAGGCAACCGCCTAGGGCGGCAAAATCAAAATGGAATTATATTTTCAGCGGGATATGAAAAAAAAATTATAGATATATAGATGTGCATTTTTGTGTATATGATTGATAATTCATAACAAGAATTATCAATCATAAAAACCAATAGTAAAACCAGGGGTACACTCCGGCTAAATCTGTCGTTGCTTAAAAGCTACAACCTACAACCTCAAGATAAATTAACCAGAGGAAAATTCATGCCCAGATTTTGATTGAATTTTGTGCAAAAATCATGAATTTCACTACTAGGAGGGATAACTATTCAGTATTATCATTAAAAATATGAATATGAGTACTTTTACTATTTATATTAATTAACGAACAAATTAAATATTATATTCAGGGGGCGGCNGGGGGGGGGGGGGAGAACGTACAGAAAAATTATATTAAAAGTATATAAATAAATGATTTTGAATGAACTATCAAAGTCAGAATCGCACGCCACGGCAGAAGTCCATACACACGGCAGCTCCCAAAGGTCACGGCCCGTCATATCTACGACAAGCGCGCGACTCGTCGAAAGCCGGCACACACACGGCACCTCGTCAAAGCATGCGACCCCAATCCAACATTCGATCTACAAATTATTCAATTCAGATCCACATCTTTAATCAATGTGGTTGCCAAATAACTGAATGATTTTGTATTAAACACATCCAAACCCCTGATATGCAAAGCATTTACCAGTTTAAATGCAAAGTACCAGGGGTTTGTATCACACAATTGTATTATTTTAAATATGTGATTATCATGTCTGGAATATCTTGATCGTATTATAATGTTCGTGTGTGGTAAGAATGACGAACATTCAATGTTATTATGCAGACAGTTAAAAAGAAATAAAACAGTAGCGAGTAACCTGCGTTTCTTAATAGTCATAATATCGTAGTAGTTCGAAATGTGCTCATAGGAATAAAAAAACTTTTCTAAGCAATGTAAGAACAAGATAAGGAAAATAAATATAAATAAACTAAAAAAAAAAAAAAAAAAAAAAAAAAANATAAAAAAAAAAAAAATAGGATTACTGCTGATATATGTCAACGGGTTTACAGATATTTTCTTTATTTTCACAATAAGAAGCAAAGAGCATAAGATCCCTGTTTGACATTTGAGGACAGTTTCTATCTTCCTTCTGTGCATATATGCAAAGAGCTTTTCAAACAAATTGAATGGACAAATTAGACACGTGGTTTGAACTGTAAATCCGTTCATATATTCTTTTCAAACCAGGAAATTTAGTTTCCAGAGTCTTAATGATTGGAATTGAACTTTTTACAGGGGCGATTGCCCCTGTAAAAAGAATTGAAAAAAAAAAAAAAAAAANAAAAAAAAAAAAAAAAAAAAAAAAAAAATCATTCCATAATTGATTTTTGGTAGAATTATCTATTGATATTATCTTTATATATAAAAGGCAATGTCCTGAGTGATTGATCAACGTAGAGCCGAAACTATTAATCCTACAAACTTGAAATTTGGCAGGGACCTTCGTTGCACCATGTAAGTGTGCACTAAGAAAGGATTTTGCAAAATTTTAATTTTAAGGGGTAGAAATCGCGAAAAGTAAACAATCCTCATAAGAAATACATTGGAGCGAGAGAGATAACATGTATATACATACATACAACGCCGTATGCCATTTAAGATTTGTCAAAGGTTCATTATTGAAAATAATAATCCAGTATGCCCTTTAAGATTTGTCAAAGGTTCATTATTGATAATAATAAACCAATATGCCCTTTAAGATTTGTCAAAGTTTCATTATTGAAAATAATAAACCAATATGCCCTTTAAGATTTGTCAAAGGTTCATTATTGAAAATAATAATCCATTATGCCCTTTAAGATTTGTCACAGGTTCGAATAAATGGTATCTTTTAAATATAAAACTTAATTGAAAAAGATTTCCTTTGTCGGAATAGGACATAACGGGGTACTTACCGGATCCAAATCGTACTGTGCACCAAACAAAAAGATAACAACTGACCCAATATGTGCACAACAACATTGTAGTTTTAAATAGAGTATATTGGTATGTCTTGAGCACCATCGAGTAACCAAAATCATTGCTGTGATGCCAAAAATGATTAAACTCAGATAGTAGCTTAGGAGAAGTATAAACATTACATTATGAGATGAAAATGAAATCTGGAATAACAAGCAACCATTGAAACATAAAGCATTTTGAAAAATCTTTTTATGAAATGATATCAGGACCGGTTTAAGGTGGAAGTAATGGGTGACTGTAGGCAGCACCAAGATCCGAAAGGCGCCAAAAGAGACAAATAAAAATACGGCGGTAATATGAAAGCCGTAATTCAATGTCAAACAAAGAAAAATTAAGGAAAAACATCTACGGAATGTATGTTGAATATTTCAATGACCTGTCCCGTGTAGAACCGGATATCTGACGGTGTGCAAAACCTGGTGAATTGCTTCGTGTAAAGATACACTGGTGCCTTTCGGAACTTGGCCTGGCGCACTGCCGTGCGCTCAGACATGAGGTTACAATATAAATGTTTGTACACGAGGGGATTCCGGGCCTGGGAATAAAGAAATACGGTACCCTTTACTAAAATGAACCAATTCTTAAGGGCACCTGCAAAAGACCGGGCCCGAGGGGCCTTTTGGTTGGTCTGATTAAGCTCCCTCTCCCACCTTTCCCGGAAGCACAATTCAAGCGTAGGGATATTTTACAAAATGTAGGTACCTATTTTTTTTAGGGATTTATCCCATAAAACAGTTGGCAAAACTGACCAGAAAAAACATCAAAGGGGAACAAAGATTAAAGAAGTACACGTATAAAGAGGTATTGGAAAAGAAGGGAGAGTCAAGTAGATGTGAGTAAAACGCGATCCACAATAGGCCAAATCGATAAACATATACCAACTTACCAATCCATCATCAAATTTCCCTCCAGATCCAACCACAGTAAACATGCCAATATGGGGACAAACGCATTTCGTAAAATTCGAAAATGATATTGTTTGACAATCATTCAAATCCCAATGTGTATCGATAATCGATTTCGTAGCACATGTTAGATTTGTAAAGAATGATGATATTATTGGAAAATCGATTTCCACAGATGTTCTTATAGGTATATTTGATATCGATAATTTGGAAAGCGAAATATCGATAATGTTACCTTTATAATCAAAATGTTCATCATGATCGTATCTGAAAAAGAAAATTTAATTCAATAGTGATTTGGTTTAGTATTTTCAATAATAAACCTTTGGAATCGGCACGAGAAAAATTAACCCCCTCAAAATTTGATAATTTAGGACGTAGAATCCAAAAATCGAATAAAAAAATCAGTTTGTCCGCCGTGATGGGCAATTTTGCCTTTTAGCGTATAGGTCCACTTAGCGAAATTATTGAGTATATAGGTCACATCTGGGCTCTAATTATGCCCCGAAACTTTTGGGTGCAATCGAATACATCTTTGGCGGTTTTTACCGCTTTTTAGAGATTTTCATTAATCCTGTCTAAAAAGAAAATGGTAAGAGCCAGAGACTTCAAATTTGGTATGTATGTCAAATTTAGGGTCTAATTAGGTCCCATGTTTGATATCGTCACGAGGAAAAAAATTATTCTCCTCAAAAATTTTTTTTTTGGGGTGGGGTATTTTTTTAGCCAGTAAAATAAAAAAACCATGTGTCACATTGCAGAATTTTAATTTACTAGAATGGCAATGGTCAGGGCACATGCAAGAATCCAAAGGAGCTAAAACACCTGTTGCTGGACCCCAGGACCTTTGGGACAATGATTTAGGTCATGTAGATAATATGCACTATTTAGATAGATCTTGTGCCGCGCGCTACCGCGCGTTCATCTGAACATAGCCTTAAAGTAGCAATCATATAAAATTCAAATTCATCCCGGAGGACATCGCATGGGCTCTTATTATTCTTCCTAAAATACCTACTGACGGAGACTTGACTGTGAAAAAATATTTCTGTTTCTGAGATCAAATTGCAATTCCGCATCTATAAATACAAGAAAAGACCAAATACATACTTAATACAGGGTGGGCCATTTAAATTTACGCAGTCTAAATATCTCCAAAACAAAAGATCGCCCTCTCGCCCCCCCCCTGGATCTGCCCCGCAGCTGTCCTCACTACTAGGATGATCAAACTTTCAATCGTGATATTTTCTGTGTACATTTCCAAGCACATAAGGAAACTAAAAATGCAGAGAACCAAAAAAGGGCCTATGGTCCCAGTGGCCCTTATTCCATTCTGCTTCTCAATTGCAGTCTCAACAGAGACTTGCAACCAGTTCAATAATAATAAATACCTAGTTTTGCTTTTAAATTTTCCCGCCCAATTTTTCTTAAATCTTTGATTATACTGATTCACCACTAGATTGAACTTTCCTTGGCTTGTCTCAAACAATGTCATATTATTGTTAAATATCAGCACGATTCTTGAAGTTTTCATGAGTAATCTTTTAGGCTTAATTATAATTGCAAGGTGATTATAAAGTTCTGTTATATTATAAAATGTTGATTCTGCCATAGTATGTTTTGAAAGTTTCGATACAATAATTTGTATATTTTGTGATATTAGAGATGAATGCATAGTCATGAATGATTGATTTTTAATATTGATCAGTAAATGATTCCACGTTTGAGTACACTTTTGGAGGTCTTGCATTTTCTGAAAATAGAAACAAATATTACACGATCAGGTGAGTTTTGTGAAATTAACGCAACATCACAAGCGACCTTAATTTTTAGGAAAGTTCACGCGGGGCAGCATTCGACTGCCTGAAATGTTGACCAATATATTGTGTTCAATTTAGATGTTTCTTTTTTTAAAGTACAGGGTGGGTCAGAATAACCTGGCAAGTTTAACATATCCACTACCAAGTCATAACTTGTCGTAATTTGTTGGTTTTGGTGTCATTTTCTTTCCACCGGAAGGGGAATTAGTTGTAATGGAGTCATGGAGCACTAAGCATCTTGCATTTGTTGTGGAGACATTTTTCAAAGGTGGCGATTCAGTGGCCATTACTCAGAGAATGTTTCGTTCTCACTACCGAATTAGATCACGTGGGAGGGGGGTCCTACAATACCATTCTGCAATAGGTTTAAAAATTTCAGCGGGACTGGTTCTGCATTGAAAAAGAAGTTTTTAGACAGAACAACAACTCTAAGAACACATGAAAACGTCGAAGCTGTGGGACATACATGTTGTATTGCTTGCCGAACTGCAAATGTCTTCCACAAATTCTTTTCTTTCAAATAAAACAAAAACTGTGTCATAAATTGCATGTGTAGCATCATTTTTAAAGTCATCGGGGTTTTCTAGCGCACCCTCTATTATAGTCAAGCGATGTGAAATTAACAACCGAACTTGATTTTTGGGAAAGCGCAAACAACAAATCGTCCCTCCAGGACTCCGCATTAACAAAACTAGCGCTACTTTCATCGTCCCTCCAGCGCGCTGCATTAACAAAACTAGCGCTAATTTCATCGTTCCTCCAGCGGGCCGCATTAGCAAAACTAGCACATAGCCCTAGTTTCATCGTCCCTCCAGCGCGCTGCATTAACAAAACTAGCGCTAAATTCATCGTTCCTTCAGCGCGCCGTATTAGCAAAACTAGCACTAGTTTCATCGTCTCTCCAGCGCGCCGCATTAACAAAACTAGCACTAGTTTCATTGTCCCTCCAGCGCGCTGCATTAACAAAACTAACGCTAAATTTATCGTTCCTTCAGCGCGCCGTATTAGCAAAACTAGCACTAGTTTCATCGTTCCTCCAGCGCGTCGCATTAACAAAACTAGCCCTAGTTTCATCGTCCCTCCAGCGCGCTGCATTAACAAAACTAGCACTACTTTCATCTTCCCTTAGCGCGCTGCATGCGTTAAATTAAGCAATTTTTTTTTTCTCCTCTATACATTAAGTTAGAACGACAAATCTAATCCTCTTTAATTTATTTGAAAGGCTGGCATTTTTAGGCCATTATTTCTGTCCACGCTCCGTCTTCTATGAACCAAATTCACCAGCTTCATTATTTTATAAGCCCGCCAGGAAAGTTACAATTCGTTTTCTTTTCTCATATTTATGCTGAAAGTTTACTCATCGCATCTAGTTAATCGTTTTTTGATCTAAAAGAAAAAATGTTAACTTTCTTTATACTTTTCCCTCACAAAAGCTTCCTCGAAAGTTTTGAAAGTTCTCAGAATACTTATTTTATTGTTCAGGATGTCTGGGAAATTTTAAGTTTATATATTTTCGTTTGCATGAAAGTTTTTTTTTCCAGAAGTTTGGCTTTCAAATTTTATAAAAACTCAATTCAAGGTATTTCGATGTAGGCGTTTCCGTTTAGATAAAACGGAAATTCACAATGTAGTTATCGGTCTATGGCACGTTGAATACAACAGAATTCCCGTTATATCACTGAAGTTCAGCCTCAGTAGCTCAGTTGGTAAGAATGACGGATTCGTAACCAGGAGGCTGTTGGCTCGAATCCAAGCGAAGACAATAAATTTAGTAATAACATGGGGAAGTGCATTGTGACAAAGCATTAGCTTTAACACAAATAAATTCCTTTAATATCACTGAAGTTAAGCAACGTCCAGCGAGGTTGTACCATGTGAGTGTCCACAAGGATTATTGCCCCCGTGATGCTGGCTGTTTTTCTGGTCCAACCCAGCCTGGGTGAGGCCGATGTGGGTAGCTAGTTTACAAGTTTCCAGCGAATGAACCCCGTCTTGAATGACCAATAGATGTTAGAGACAGATTGATGAACCTTTTCAAGTGAGGATATAACCGTCAACCGTCATGTGTTTTGCTGTCGTCCACGATACAAAATCGTGAAGTAAGAATGCGGTGTAACACTCTATAACACGCGGGGCAGATTTTTGCTGCCATATATGATTTTTCGTTAACAACTTTTTTAAGGAATTAGAACAAAGTCAATATTCCAGGAATGTGTTATTGATATGAAAAACACGTTAAATGAAAGGGCATTAGAATAAAGTCAATATTACAGGAATGTGTTATTGATATGAAAAACACGTTAAATGAAAGGGCATTAGAATAAAGTCAATATTCCAGGAATGTATTATTGATATGAAAAACACGTTAAATGTAAGGGCATTAGAATAATTTCAACATTCCAGGAATGTGTTATTGATATGAAAAAAACGTTAAATTTAAGGGCATAAGAATTTATTCTTTAGTTAATATTCTAGAAATGTGTTATTGATATGAAACACACGTTAAATGTAAGGTTATTAGAATAAAGTCAACATTCCAGGAATGTGTTATTGACATGAAAAACACGTTAAACGACTTTTGGATTTAAATAAAGGATTACGCAGAATCAAGGCAAAATGATGCCGTGCATGACGGCATCTTATTGAGCTCAGTATATTGATCAACATTTGAGGCCGCATAACGCTGCCCCCAGTATTCTTATTGAGCACAGTATATTTATCAACATTTGAGGCCGCATAATGCTGCTCCGCGTGTTCTTATTGAGCACAGTATATTGATTAACATTTGAGGCCGCATAACGCTGCCCCCAGTATTCTTATTGAGCA
>CM022876.1:37481835-37495567 GCA_012654025.1 Pachypsylla venusta
ATGTAGGTGTTTTCTGTTTCCCCATATTGTGTAGGGAGTTCTTATGGGAGTCTGCAGCTTTTTCGATCTGCGGACTATGATAAGAAAATGAGTGTTTGTTTTCCTTGCATATATGCAGAGATGATTGCTATGCAATAAGATACGTAAGTATGCGTCTGTCTGCGTGCAACCCAAAGAGAGAGCAAAAGAAGTCAATACAAAGGTTAATTCCTGAGGAATTCTCTTCCACCCAACCCTTATCGTCGACATGGGTGGTGATAATTTTATTAATATCGTAGAACGATAAGCATACAGATGTTTAAGGAAAAATAGTGGATTTAAACGTAGTGTTAGGGACTTGCTCCACTTCTGTCGCGAGTTGACACGGTATGTATTTGTATATTTCCTTGTGTTATTATGTCACAATGTTTGTAGGCATCATAGCATTACAAGGTATTTTCAACATTCCCTCCAATATCACTAAGCCTAGGCTACACTTTTAACAATTTCGTTATAATGCTACCACTTGGCGCTATTACCACAGCTACCTACTCAATTGTCCTCAGGAGGCTGAGTTACCCCCAAACACAACCAGACCAAGTAGAAAATTCGAAAAAACCTTTTCAAATTTTCGACCCGTCCGGGAATCGAACCCGGAACCTTCGTGGTGCAAGCCGAGTGTGATGAGCACTCTGCTACGGAGACGTTGACACGGTATAAGACGTCTCCGTGGCAGGGTTTGCAAAACAATCGGGTTGCACCCAGGAAAGTTTTTTTGTTTGTAGGCATCATAGGAAAAATAAGGAAAAATAGTAAAGTTAAGATAGGTGTTAGAAAGTTTGGGGTACATCCCATAAAAGGCATGGAGAGTATCACCATCTATTTGATTCGAATATCAAATAAGATTTGATATTCGAACCAAAGTACTTGGTTCGAATCCTGATCGGGTCGAAAATTTGAAAAAGGTTTTTTTAATTTTTCTACTTGGCCAGTTTGTATTTGTGGGTAACTCAATAAAAATTAAGTATTAGGGCCCGGCTACGATAAGAGCGACAAAGCGTAGAACTTTAGTTACATTTTAACCATGGATGTGAGAAGACGTGCGCTACTGCTTACTTTGAGTGGAGGTAGTGAAGACTTCGGTTATTAAGGAGGAAGAGAAAGTTTGGGGTACATCCCATAAATAAGGAATGGGAAGGCATGGAGAGTATCACCATCTATTCCCTCAATTAAGACAGGATGGAAATCGATTTGATTATTAAGGAGGAAGAGAAAGTTTGGGGTACATCCCATAAATAAGGAAAGGGAAAGGCATGGAGAGTATCACCATCTATTCCCTCAATTGATATAATTTCTTCAAAGAAATGAAGAGATTATATTAAGAAATAAATATGTATTAATTACGTAATTAATTAAGAAATATGTAAAAATCAAAATCACAGATCCTATATTCCAAGATCACAAAGACTGAAATTCGCTCAGCGAATATATTTAAACAGTGTCGAACGTCAAGCGTCAATTCCAAAGCGTAGAGCGTCAAGCGAATTGGCCATCGTAGCCACTTACGAAGTATTTACATTGTGCTCAATGAAAACAAAAAAATCAAGTTTTGACTCTCTCATCGTAGCCGAACTCTTATGGTAATAGCGACAAGTGGTAGCATTATAAGATAATTGTTAAACAATATAAGCTTGATGTATTGGAGTGATTATTAAAAAGTACCTCGTAATACCAAAATTGTGATATAATAAACCAAAGAACTATATACTTTTAGTCGAGTTAAACCTAGATCTCACTTCGTTGGATCACAGAAAATAATGTCTATCACTTATTCAATTATTGTAAATAATAATTAATTAAACGGAATGGATCGAAATTTATATAATAATCACTATTTATTATAAATCGATAAAA
Organism: Pachypsylla venusta; assembly: GCA_012654025.1. Lineage (NCBI taxonomy): Eukaryota > Metazoa > Arthropoda > Insecta > Hemiptera > Aphalaridae > Pachypsylla > Pachypsylla venusta. The sequence goes on from CM022876.1 coordinate 37,483,729, forward strand.
TGTCAATATAAATATTTTGTCACAAAATAAACAAATTCTGTTCTTGAAATCTAATCAAAACAAGAACGTAAATTGTAGATTGTAAATGAATTTCACATAAATTGTATTTCTTATCAGCAAATTAAACAAAGGTGGGCCAAATAAGAAAAAAAAACTTTTAAAAAATGGAAATACCAAAGAAATAGGTCCACTTGAATCATCTGACAGAGATCGTCCTTATTTTTCGGATGGTGATGATGAAAATTTGANCCCCCCCCCCTCTTGGCAATGCACGTAATTGAATAGAGCTTGGTAATACTACGGTTAATGAATTGAGTCAGTCAGTGTGAACTGCGCCGAATATCCTAAGGTAAGGCTATTAATTAGGGTATGCATATCACATCTCATATTGTTCATATGTTTTGATGGTAGACTTGTGAAATCAATATTCAATATTATATTAACAAATCATCCAATTTATTTATTTTACGGACTGAGGTGATCATCACAATGTTTCTCTTAATATATAATTGACACCTTGTGCTTCCTCATTTTTTAATCAACCTATCAATAGTAGCATTATCGTTTCCAATGGTAGTCACATGTATGAGAATATAGCTCTAAAGAAGATGTTTGCTGCTCAAATGTCTTTAATTGTCATCATACATCTAATCTTGGAGGCTAATAATTGACATAGAACCCCATAACTAGGTCAATCACTGCAATATAGACCAGTAACATAGAATATACATCAGTAACATACTATATACGTCAATAACATAATATAATTATACGTCAGAAACATAATACATACTATATACGTCAGTAACATAATATATACTATATTCGTGAGTAACATAATACATACTATATACGTCAATAATATAATATGTACGTCAGTATATATTATATTATTACATATTATATTGTCATAATACATATTATATACGCCAGTAACATAATACATGCTATATACGTCAATAACATAATATATACGTTAGTAACATAATACATACTATATACGCCAGTAACATAATACATGCTATATATGTCAGTAACATAATACATACTATATACGTCACTGACATAATACATACTATATACGTCACTGACATAATACATACTATATACGTCAGTAATATAATACATAATATTTATGGCAGTAACATAATACATACTATATACGTCAGTAATATAATACATACTATATACGTCAGTAACATAATACATATTATATATACGTCAGTAACATAATACATACTATATACGTCAGTAATATAATACATAATATTTATGGCAGTAACATAATATTGTAGAGTTGCTTTTTGTATTATTTTGCCCCTTAGTTCAAATGGACTCAACCCTTGAGGCAATTACAGATCCACAGGGGAACTCGTGGATAGCCCCCAACCCCCTCAAACCCCGGCGATATATGATACCAATACCATTTCTTGGCTATGCAACTCCAACAAAAAGAGGGGTTCCCCCCAAAAATTCTCCTCTGAATGGCGCCCCTGCGTAAGAATGTAACCTTCAGGTAACACATCAAACTAAAGAGCTATATATACACTGAGGAGCCTCAGTAGCTCAGTTGGTTGAGGCGGTGGATTCCTATAATCAGAAGCCTGTTGGTTTGAATCTAACTTCATCCCCGCACCCCGCCTACTGGTCACAATAGATGTAAATATTAAAGATCGCAGTGATAATTAAAGTATCAATAGAGACTTGCAACCAGTTTAATAATAAATTACCTATATTCACAATGTATATATATATTTTTCTTGAAGGAAAGATTTTTTTAATTATTTTTAATAATGAACGACGAAAATCGTCGTTCGACTGTTTCATTTTTAGAATTGAAATGAATTGAATGCAATTTAAAGATAAAGTTAAAATTGGCCAAATTTTGGTATCCGAATATCGGGTCTTGTAATTTAGTTGCTTTTTAGCGCTTCTTTTATCTGATCTTGATGAAGACTTCAGGATTTTCGTTCTTCGATATATTTTCATTTTGTCGCATATTAATAAAAAAAAAAAGTGCATTAAGCTATAAACAATCTAGTCATTAAGAAATTTATTTTATCAACTTTCATGATGAATTGTATCTCTGAATTTTAATAATATTTACGTTATTCAAGGTCCGAAGAAGTTAGCGTGTTAGCCAGAACTACTATGCGACAAGAAAGGCTCGACGCTCTGTCAATATTGTATATAGAGTCAGATCTTTTACAAAAGATTGATTTTAACAACGGCCTTTCGCGAATTTGATAAAAAAAATCTCGATGTTCAATTTTTCTAAATAATGAGAATATTAGTACTAAAAAAATAAAAATATATATGAACGAAAAATGAAAAGAATTATTAATAAGTTTGAATCTTTAATTATTTTTTGTTCATTGGTTAAACATTTAAATTAATATGACTTCTGAGGCTAAATAAGTGCTGTATTTATTTTAAAAATGAAAATGTATATAATTATTATATTTCTTCTTTCTTCTGTTATCCTTCATTAAATTTACTTTGAAATATAATATTTATATTCACGAGATAAAAAATTACTGACATCAAAAAAGGATCCTGAGATACTTAGTGCTCTTTCGTAAAAGATCTGATCACATACTGTAAATCCGGCACTGATCATCACATTTATTTACTTCTCAAAATTATATTAAATATTAAGGGGTAGTTCTCATGTATCCACCGGGGGGGTCAAGCCAGCTTCATTAGGAGACGGTCCTGAGCCCGTGTCCAGCCTTAAAAAAACTCTGCTTCAAACTAAAGATCAGTAAAGTGTAAACTAATGACTTTCCTCCACTATAAGTTTCTATGGATACTTTGAGTACAGCTAAAGAAAGTAGGCACAGAACAGAATCTCATCAGTATGAAAGTTGAAAATATACTGGTGGATCAAGATGATAAGGTGTTCACGTTAGTGTTGTAGTCATTTGTAGAAAAAAATATCTTAATCAAATATTAAAAAATAATTTTCAAAAAACAAAATATTGGGCCCCCAAATTTTTCAACATCGAAAAGCCCTTAACACCAGCCATAACATATCAAAATTTTACGTTTCTACAATAAAGCACTAAAAAGATAAAAATTATTTTCAAAAAGCTCACTAAAACACCCAGGGCCCCCAAAAACTATATACAACAAATTTCCTTCATGTCCTAAATATATATACCAAATTTCGTCAAAATCGGATGAAAATTGTGGCTTGTATCGCGAAACAAACATACATGGATTTCAGGATGTATACCGGCGTCAAAAGTGGAGTTCACTAACGTTCACAATGATTAAATAAAAACGAGAAATTAAGGAGAAAGGAATTTATGATTCCTACAAGAGTTTCTAATACTTTGGAATGAAGAAATAAGTGTTTCAGCGTTTTTAGAAAGCTGAAACCGTTGTCGATATATTGGGTTAAGCTCCTTATTGAGATGATTAATAGGTAGGGCGCAATATCTTCCAATCCAATTATGACCAACTTTCTTGCTAACTTGTTAACCCACGAATTGGGAGAGGGTGAAAGAAGATTCACCCTCTCCCAATTCGTGATACAACCGGAGATGTTTTGACAAAATTGCGCTTGCCTCTAAAACTAGTAAGATTGTGATACAACCGGAGATGTTTTGACAAAATTGCGCTTGCCTCTAAAGCTAGTAAGTTAGCGAAACAACCGGAGATGTTTTGACAAAATTGCGCTTGCCTCTAAAGCTAGTAAGATTTTAAATCGCCCGGAGATGTTTTAACTTTTGACCTGTAGGGACCACCATGCAACTTGTACAATTTAGATGTTGTTGCTATGTTCCTATAGCTAGTGTGGAGCCGTGGGGGCGATCGCCCCGGGCGCAATGATTTGGGGGCGGCAAAATGATCTTCGATGTTCCGTAAGATAAAGAAATGATACTATATATATATATATATAAATTATTATTGAAAAATCAAATTTTTCATTCAAAGAAAGATTACGTCAACATTAGATCTCAATTTTTGATGAAAAATTAATTTTTTATTTGATTTATATAATCTCGAAACATTAAGCACTTCAAATTATTTCTCCATCACAAATGAAAAACTCAAATGTTAACTTTTCTCTCTTTAATCGCTGCAAATGCACATATTATATCCTCGTAATCCAACATTGCAGCAGTTTCATGACTCATGGTTGATCTCAAGTAAGATTTAATGAATTTGAGTTTCAAAACTATCGACAGTATCGATCGTTTTCTATATATTCGACCAAGTATTAACGATTGTTTAGTGACGTACAAATATGTACGTGAATTAACGTTAATAATGAAATAAAGCATGAAAATTGTTAAAAATAATATGTTACAGAACTTAATCTACGGAGTTTGTATGATAAGAAACGTGTAAAACCATGGATTAGGGGTGAATCATACTTTGCCCCGGGCGCTTAATGACCTAGGTACGCCACTGTGTGGTGCAAAACGTTAAAATCAAGACCTCACTTGATTTGACGAACAATGTCATTCGAGCTCTGTCCGCATTACCTATATTCATTATACTGGGTGTCCCAAGAATCCGAGACCGCCTGAATATCTTTTGAACAGCTTTATGTGGAGTTTTGAAATTTTGCATGTTTCAAAACTTTACTATTATACCCCAAATTAAACCACCTGATGGTGTGGCCAATTTTTCAGGGACCGGTCCCATGTGGCCCCCAGGGGGCCCAACTTTTGACCATGCCAATTGGTATTCAAACCTAGACACCAAAAATTGGCTTTGGTTTAAATAGTCTAAAATTTGTCCAACTTAAACAGCACATTAAGGATCTGATTGCATTGATCTCCAAGATATAAATAGTACGCCAGGTGGACAATCCAATCAGTCATCAGTGTGATTTGATCAAAAGTTTGTTAAATTTTATTTAACTTTTTGTTTGTTTATTAAATATACTTTAAATTTCAAAAATGGAATCTCATATGGTAAGTCGTTTCTTTGAATTCATGAATGGAACCCTGCTAGTGTCTATGCATGGTACGTTGAATATATCAGTTTCCATTATATCACTAAAGTTAAGCAACGTTCAACGAGGTTTCACCATGTGGGTGTCCACATGAGTTCGTGCCCTCGTGATGCTGGCTATTTTTCCGGCCCAACCCAGACTGGATGAGGTCAATGTGGATATCTGGTTTGCAAATTTCCAGCGAATGGAGGGATGAAACCCCCGTCTTGAATGACCAACAGACAAATTTTTTAAAAAAGTAATGAGTTGTTTTTTGTTATAGTGTACCAATTTTCATAACTATTCTACTGGAAAGACCATGTGGGTGTCCACGTGGGTTCACACCCTCGTGATGCTGGCTATTTTTTGGCCCAACCCAGGCTGTGTGAGGTCATTATGGCTAGCTTCTTTGTAGGTTTCCGGCGAAAAAAAACCTCCGTCCCGAATGACTAATAGATGGTAAGGAGACGTTAAGCAAAAAAAAAGGACGGAGCCCTGCCACAGAACCCACGTGAAATCTTATGGAGCTTTTATTCTTTTGACTTTTGATTTCGGTATATTTTCAAAAATTCCGAAGCCGTAATTTCATTCAATCCAATTATGAATTATTGGATCCAGAGTGAAAATAGGTCATACTTGATATTGTGAGATGTTGCTTGAGAGTGGCATCCTCATGGGCCGAGTCCACCTGATCTGATGGTGTAAAATAATACAGAAAACAACTCTGGAATATTATTATGTTATGACGCAATCATATTGTAGCAATTGGCCTTTTTCTGGGGAAGGTTTTGATGAATGGAAAGAGCTAGATTAGTCTCCAAAATTAGACGTATGATGATGACAATTAAAAACTGTATTCCCATACAATCCCTTCCCCTCCCATCAAAAATATGATATTTTAACCTTTTAAAATACGTGGAATTTCAAAATCAAATGAAAATCTGGTGTGAACATCACACGACTTTCCTTATCTATAAAAAGAGAAGAAAGTATTGTAATGGGCTACTGCAAACATTTTACATTTCGTTTGTGGGATTGCATAGTCTAATAATTATCATGAGGCCCTCACAAATTTTACATTTTTTACTATCCATTCTGGCATTAAAATATCAAATTTTTCTTTTCTGATTGTATCTACTACGCCTTGAATGATTTTATTGAAAGTTTACCGGGTCCAAATTTTAAGCATACAAAATGACTGATTTTACGCCTCAAATGAAATTTGGTAGCCGGGTCCAAATTTTAAGCATACAAAATGACTAATTTTACGCCTCATATGATTTTGATGAAATTTAGTACCCGGTCCAAATTTTAGGCATAAAAAATGGCTGATTGTACGCCTCATATGATTTTGATGAAATTTGGTAGCCGGGTCCAAATTTTAGGCATAAAAAATGGCTGATTGTACGCCTTATATGATTTTGATGAAATTTGGTAGCCGGGTCCAAATTTTAAGCACAAAAAATGACTGATTTTACGCCTCATATGATTTTGATGAAATTTAGTACCCGGGTCCAAATTTCAGGCATATTAAATGGCTGATTATTGATTATACGCCTCATATAATTTTGATGAAATTTGGTACCCGGGTCCAAATTTTAGGCATACAAAATGGCTGATTGTACGTCTTATTTGATTTTGATGAAATTTGGTACCCCGGTCCAAATTTTAGGCATATTAAATAGCTTAGGTCCAGAAATCTGATAACTTACAGTACATAAACGAGTGTACTTCATGAGAACAACTGAGTTTCTGGAAATTAAATAGCAATAAACTAGAGTGACCGAGGTAGGTCGTGTCAAAACTAGACCCCACTTCGTCAATAATGGAGGGTCACCAGTTCCTTACATCATCCCATAAACCTCCTACATAAAATACACGAAACGTTTTCTACTCGCAACGCAAACATATGGCAGTGAAAGACCGTGCACGAAACAGGATGGCGTGATTTCTCATAACAATGCTTGGCTCCATAGGGCCCAAAAACGAATCAGATAATTCAATGAATATCTGCTACCAAATTGCATAAGGCGCTAGATAATTATCGTGGTACAAACAAAAAGAAAGATGTCGTGCTAATACTAGACTTCACTTCGTCAATAATGGGAGGGGGGGGTCACCAGTTCCCATCCAATATTGTATACTCTCCCATAAACCCCGTACATTAAATCAGACAGTGTTCTGCTCGTAACTCAACCATATGGCACTGAAGAACGGAGCACGGAACACGATGTCATGATTTCTGATAACAATATTTGGCTGCATAGGGCCCAAAACGAGTGAAATAATTCAATGAATATCTGCTACCAAATTGTTGTCTTGTAGCACGTGCTACGGGCCTCGCGCTTTAGAGAGCCCCGCGCTTTGATAAGTTACACTATATATTTCGACATTTCTGGGTTTACAATTGAAAAAAACATATCATTTTCACGGGGCCTCCAACTCTTCACAGTATGTAGTAAAATCTAATTTAGGAAAGTACAACGAGTATTGCAAAATAAGTAAAATGTTTTTTTTAGCATGAGCGGTAACCATATTTTATCAATGTTGGTATACTCAAAATTTAATTTTACTTTTCTCTACCAGATGTAGGTACTAGAACAAAAGGCCAAAAGATAATCAATTTTCGTACTGGCTCCGAAAAGTAGATTACTTAGACGGCGCAAGCGTGGAGTAGAGGGACTTTTTTAATTTCTTCTCCTGTGAAAGTGCTACGGGCCCCGCGGAAGGTTGATCCGGCCCTGAGTGGGGGGGAGTTTAAAAATATATGCTTTTTGGCTTCTTCTAAGCTAAATTCCCGTAAAATATCATATTGTACACAAGTGTCATACTTATCATCCCGTGGGTAACCTTATATTACTATGACGTCACAATAATAATGCAACATAAAAAGTGAGACGTAATGCCGCGTACAGTTTGGCAAATTATATGCACGAGTAATTCTGGACCTTGGACTCGACAGACCTTCGCGTGTGGTGTGGGTGAGGCCTCTTGAAACAGAAGATTTGCTAATTATTTCGATTTGCCGTTTTCGTACTCAAATGGTGACCTAATAACGGACTATTATTATGACAGTAGTTTTGTGCAGCCTCTCTAGCTTTGCATGCGGGAGACCCGGGACTTTTTTTAAAAATTGGCCGAAGCGGGGTGTGTACTCAGCCTCGTGAGGAAAATTGAGTTGCTATTAACTGCAAGGAGAAAAATATATATATAACACTCTGATAATGTAGTGGCTCTTGCAATAGTTAATGCAATACGAGTATTATTATGCGTTAACACAAATAATAACACTGCCAGCAGTGCCAGCGTCTATGGCACGGTGAATACACCAGTTCCCGTTAGATCACTGAAGTTAAGCAACGTCCTGCGAGGTTGTACCATGTGTGTGTCCACGTGGGTTGGCCCCCTCGTGATGCTGGCTATATTTATCCGGCGCAACACAGGCTGGGTGAGGTCAGTGTGTGTGTGTGTAGTAATTGCTTAGCCAAAACGGTAAGAGATATTTGATGAGAATGGACCCCCCCCAATAAACATAGACCTAAACATCTGTAAAAATATCAGAAATTCAGAATTCAAAAATGTCGAACTGTTTTCGAGTTACCGCCGACTATTCGATTTTTGACGGAATTTAACCGGCCATGGTCCGATATCTTAAATTTTGTCGCGACAACATATCAACTCAAAGTGAGAAAGTTTTAGATCGCCTTTTAAACCTTAATTTAGGAGACATAGGTTTCAAAAAACTACCCAACCGTTTTTCCGATTTTTGTAAGGAAAGTCATAAAATACTATTACTGCGGAAACGGCCATGCTCCTAAAGCACTAAATTAGAGGCTGTAGCGAGGCACGGGCAAACCCGCTAGTCTCAAATACATATGTCCTATTTTTTATAATGGAATTTCGTAACTCCTCATTGAATTGGATGATTGCCACTAGTGTTAGATTCTTCGGACCTATCGCCCAGTACATCGAGACCTGTTACTTCCCTTGTCTTATTCAGTACAGAACCACGCTCTTCTTATAGGTAAAACGGGTTAGGTCCCGAACTTTTTATTTGAGCTGGTTGTAATTAAGGATTTACCCTTAATCCCTCTTGGTTCGAAGGATTAACTGCCAAGCCGTCCTGAAAAAGATGATCATGGAAGGTGACTTTGTTGATGTGGTTGTTGTTCTTGTTGCTGTTCTTATTGTTGTTGCTGTTGTTCTTGTTGATGTTGTTTTTGTTGTTGTTGTTGTTCTTGTTGATATTGTTTTTGCTGTTGTTGTTCTTGTTGATATTGTTTTTGCTGTTGTTGTTCTTGTTGATGTTGTTTTTGTTTTTGTTCTTCTTATTGTTGTTCTTGTTGATGTTGTTTTTGTTGTTGTTCTTCTTATTGTTGTTCTTGTTGATGTTGTTTTTGTTGTTTTTCTTCTTATTGTTGTTCTTTTTGATGTTGTTTTTGTTGTTGTTCTTCTTATTGTTGTTCTTGTTGATGTTGTTTTTGTTGTTTTTCTTCTTATTGTTGTTCTTTTTGATGTTATTTTTGTTGTTGTTCTTCTTATTGTTGTTCTTGTTGATGTTGTTTTTGTTGTTGTTCTTGTTGATGTTGTTTTTGTTGTTGTTCTTCTTGTTGATGTTGTTTTTGTTGTTGTTCTTCTTGTTGATGTTGTTTTTGTTGTAGTTGTTGTTCTTGTAGATGTTGTTTTTGTTGTTGTTCTTGTTGATGTTGTTTTTGTTGTTGTTGTTGTTCTTATTGTTGTTGCTGTTGTTGATGTTCTTCTTCTTGTTGCTGCTGTTTTTGATGATGTTGTTGTTCTTGTTGTTGCTGCAGTTGTTGCTGCTGTTGGTGGTGATCTTACACCTTACAATAATATTATATAAGCCATGCATAAAAAAATGAAATTTCGGGGGATCTGGACCCCATGAAGCCCTTCCCCTTGGGTACGGCCTTGAGGCCATACACTTGGTTAAATTAATTCAAATATATTATGGAGGAAGAGCAGTCTTCTAGGTTGGTGGTGTGGAAGTAAGACGCTCTGCGTGGTAAACAGTGGAGCGTGGGTTCAAACCAGGCCAACCCATGGAATTTCATACAAATAAATTTGTGATATTCGCCACTCTTGGAGTAAAAGGAAGGGCGCGGGTTTAACAACATCAACGTCTTTTTCGGCGTCCTCAGAGTAGAATAATATGCTGCCCAGCCCAACCCTTCCACACACCATTACATTCCGAGATGTGGACACGGAAAGTTTGTCATCAATAAATTTCCTTTTTGGGCCTGTAACAGAACAGCATTTCATGGCGTCCTCAGAGTAGAATAATATGCTGCCCAACCTTTCCACACACCATTACATTCCGAGATGTGGACACGGAAAGTTAGTCATCAATAAATTTCCTTTTTGGGCCTCGAACAGAACAGCATTTCATGGCGTCCTCAGAGTAGAATAATATCCTGTCTAACCCTTCCACACACCATTACTTTCCGAGATGTGGACATGGAAAGTTAGTCATCAATAAATTTTCTTTTTTGGGCCTCCAACAGAACAGCATTTCATGGACACTAATACCTATTTATGATATTATAAAGTCGCCTAGTTGGAAACTGTCTCCCACGCATTATTATCAGCTGTTATCAGTGGACATGTTGCTTATCCAACATCAAACAACACCAACTCAAAACAAAATAATAATTATACAGGGCAATTCAAAATTAAATTTACTTTCTCTTTGTATAGAAGATAAAGTATTGTAATCGTGCAGAAAATTTGGACATTTTTAACTTAATGTTTCTTTACCATCTATTGGTCATTCAAACCACTTAAAACACTTTTTTTTACTTTCTTTTCCTATAGAAGATAAAGTATTGTAATCGTGCAGAAATTTTGGACATTTTTAATTTAATGTTTCTTTACCATCTATTGGTCATTAAAACCACTTAAACCATTTTTTTTAAATTTCTTTTCCTATAGAAGATAAAGTATTGTAATCGTGCAGAAAATTTGGACATTTTTAACTTAATGTTTCTTTACCATCTATTGGTCATTCAAACCACTTAAACCACTTTTTTAAAAAAAATTCTTTTCCTATAGAAGATAAAGTATTGTAATCGTTCAGAAAATTAGGACATTTTTAATTTAATGTTTCTTTACCATCTATTGGTCATTTAAACCACTTAAAACACTCTTTTTTACTTTCTCTTTGTATAGAAGATAAAGTATTGTAATCGTGCAGAAAATTTGGACATTTTTAACTTAATGTTTCTTTACCAAATATTGGTCATTCAAATCCCCGATTGAGCCACTCAGATTGAAGTTACCCAGCCTAGGTTGGGTCGAGAATAGCCCACGTGGATGTGAACCTACATTGTCGCGGTCACCCAAAAAGCAATTTGCTGAACTTTGTTTAACTTCTGTGATCTTACGAGAACGGGTGTACATGTCGTTCCATTTACGCTGTTTTGAAACGAACTCTAATCCTTGACTTCAATGGAGTCAGTTCTTCAGAAATCCTATAACTCAGTATTTTTCGACATTGAGATATTGATATCAGTGGAAAAGGGGAGGTGAAAACGCATTGTTCCTTATAGAAACACCATAACTCAGATGATTTGTATGGAATCTATAGGAGATAATACTATGCGTTCTTTTCAGAAACATCATAACTGACTGATGCATTTTATCACAAAAATGCGTTCATTTCAGAAACACCATAACTCACTGATGCGTTATATCACAAAAATGCGTTCATTTCAGAAACATCATAACTCACTGATGCGTTATATCACAAAAATGCGTTCATTTCAGAAACATCATAACTCACTGATGCGTTATATCACAAAAATGCGTTCATTTCAGAAACATCATAACTCACTGATGCGTTATATCACAAAAATGCGTTCATTTCAGAAA
>CM022876.1:37495987-37512548 GCA_012654025.1 Pachypsylla venusta
GTGTTGCTGAATGCTATCTCATTCAAAACACTAATGTGTTGCTAAATGCTATCTCATTCAAAACGCGAATGTGTTGCTGAATGCTATCTCATTCAAAACACTAATGTGTTGCTGAATGCTATCTCATTCAAATTTTCTAAACAAATTTTTATAAACAAAATTAAAATTGTAAGGGCGTGCCCCCCAGTTTGGGTACGCGAGGACTGAATAGTCAATTCTATGGATTACTGTTTTCAGGTAGATAATCAAAATTTCGAGCAGAAAACTATCTACATTTATTGAGAGTTTTCTAAGAGTAGAGATGTGTAAATAAGACTCTTTTAGAAGAATCGACGCAGACAGTAAAATGTACCGGCTGACTGTACCGGTACTAAAAGAGTCCCCACAGTTCTTTATTTATGATTGTACAGCTCCTGTACCGCGATACTCGACTTTGTTTTGTATGTGTCGGTTCAGATGGTGAGTCCTATATCGTATGTATTGTATTGTACCGGACATCGGCACAGTAGTAATCAGAAAAAAATTAAATATTTTTAAAATAAATTTAATAAAAAAAAAGTAATTTAATTTTTTGTTGATGACATTGTAGATATTTTTATAATACCAATAATTATTTTTATTTAATAAAAAAATAATATTTTCATGAATTTTTTTTTTAAATATTAATTCAAAAAATTTTAAAAAGTTTATTAAAAAAATTAACTTTTTATTTTTTATTTGGTTGTGATTATTAAAAAAATATTTACTACTTTACTTTATATAGTTATCATTATCTTGATTCCCATTTGAATATCTTGCGTTTACCCTTATTACACCTCGACACGGTATATTGAAGATTCGAAAGAACTGCAACCAGCGGTACAGTATCTTAAACCTTAAAGACTGAAGAGCTATGACCACGATACCCGGTACCTCTTCTAGTAAAGTACCGTACTGTACCGCGGTACAGGACTGCGTACCGGCTCAGTTATACCGGTACACTGATGAACTGCACATCTCTATCTAAGAGTTGTATTCTATTTTAAGAGTTAAATTAATCCCATTTTATTTAATTAAATTAAATTTAGCTCCCTGTTAAAAGTCAGAAATAAAAATTAGTGATCATGCACTCGAGGCATGGCCGTATAAAAGTTCATCTCTATCGTTGTTGGGAACTTTCTGCTCTTGTAATGCGGCCAATGGTCGCTACTCACATTAAAGTAGCTACTTAATTGTACTTACGAAGCTGAATCCACCACAAAAAACCGAGCAAAGTTCCGAGAATAATCCAGTTCCACCAGTATTCGAAAGCCAGTGAGATATCCACCAGGTCAACGAGGATACTTTGTCCCCAGAAATGTTTTTTTTTTTAAAATGAAAATAACTGGTATTTAAGTTGGTTAAATTGGGATACTATGTCAAGTAAAACCATGATGAAGGTTGAAAATTACTATATCTTCACTTGACTAAAAACCGAGTCAGTCAATGTTGCAAGAAATTTTTAGTCAAGTGAAGATATAGTAATTTTCAACCTTCATTAACTTGTATTTAGTTCCGTGTACTATAATAGGTCTAACTCAGTGAAAATTGACAGCATGAGGCTCTGGATAGCCGAATAGGGGCAAATTAGGGCCTAAAATCCAGCCAACTCATTGGCATTTCAATTGATATCAGAGTAGCAAAGGTATGCTACCTAACCCTTCCCCACCATTGCTTTCCACAATAGACTCGAATTACTGATCCCATTTATTCTTTGTGTGTTCCAGATCACTTTCCTCATTGCTGCAATCATCGCTCTTACCATTGCATCTCCAGTACCACAACCAAAACCAGGTGCTTTATATGCTGCACCTTTTGTAGCAGCTCCAGCAATTGCACCTGTAGTACCAGCTCCATATGTTACTGCTACAAGTTCTCAAGTTGTTGCAAGAAATTATAATGCTTTAGCAACTCCATTGGCATATTCAGCACCTTTAGTTGCAGCTCCAGCAGTTGCTGCACCAGTTGCTTCTACAGGTCCAGTTGCATTTCCATATGTAGCACCTGTAGCAAGATATGCAACACCATTTGGTGTACCAGCCTATTATTATTGAATCTGTAAAAAATATGTTAATTCTTGAAAAATATTAACTTTTAAAAATAAATTAAAACAACCCATACCAAAAACACTATTTATAATTATTTATGAAGAAACTTGTTTCGAATCATTCAATACTGCATCATTGTAACCTAGACTGATTGATTGTGACGTCACAATTATTATGATCAATAGATGACGTCACTTGTGGGTTCCAATATTTCAAGATTTGTGTATTTTTAATTATTTATGAAGAAACTAGTTTCGCAACATTCCATACTGCATGATTGTAACCTAGATTGATTGATTGACACGTCACAATTCGATTCATCATCAGTGTAGTCGATTCGAAGGATGGAGGGTGACTGAGGATTGTTCAACGCGTGTTGTGTAGGGTCACGTGAAGTACCATCAAAATATGTATTGTCTATATACCTTCGACTTGACTAGACTGATGATGAATCGAATGATTCGAAACTAGTCTTTTCATAAATAATTATAGTATTTTTGATAAATGTTTTGTTTTTAATTTATTTTTAAAAGTTAATAATATTATTAACACATTCAGTCCTGAAAATAATGCAGAGGGTGGTCCATTACAATTTACGCAGTCTAAATATCTCCGAAACTGTTGGGAATACAAAAAATATAATCGGAACAAACTGTCACCACATCAAGGGGGACATATATTTTTTTGAAGTTATACTTCTTTAGGCGCGTTATGAAAAAACGATGAGAGTGAAATTTTAAGATGCGCAAGCACCCGTAACAAAAAAATTATCACCGCATCAGTGGAACACAGATGAAATTAGTTATGAAAATATGATGAAGATGGAGTTAGTTATGAAAAAATGATGGAAGTTAAATTTAAATATTGTATTTTCTCATCACCGGAGTTGAGGACGTTTATTTGGTAGATGCCCCTTTTGTCAATTCGTCTTATTATGTCTTTCTGATCAAATAAAGCGTTTTTGAAAATTGTCACTCGATGCTAGTCGAGATCGAGAGTCGACTCATATTTGAGAGTCGAGTCAGCATGTCGACTCACATAAGAGAGTCGGCCGTACCTCGGCCGGTATTAGAGTTAAGAATTCTGATAACTCCATTGGGGTCCTTGTCTTCAGTTAGAGGAAGGGTGGGGGTTATTTCCATCAATTGTTCTATATCTTTTACCGTTTCTAATAGTATTCTATGACTTCCTATTCAAAAATCGAAAAATCGGCCGTAACTCGAAAACAGTTGGAGAGTTTTAAACTCTGATAATTTTTCTGGGGTCCCAGTCTTTGGTGTTGGGGGGGGAGGTCCATTCCCATCAACTGTTCTATAACTCTTGCCGTTTCTAATGGTATTCTAATGATTTCTCATACAAAAATCGGCTGTAACTCAAAAACGCTTGTATATTTTTGGACAATGATAATTTGTCTGGGGTCTCAGTCTATGGTTCTGGGGGGGGAGGGTCATTCCCATCAATTTTCTATATCACTTACCGTTTTGACTAAACAATGAGTATTGTCTAAATTTAATTTTGGCCGATTCCGGATTCGAACTTGTAACCCTTGAATGGCTAGTCACAATTTTGCAAAATATGTGACTAGCCATTCGAGGTCACCTAAAACTTTCTCGCTTCTGAAGTGATATATTGTCGCGACAAAATTTGAGATATTGGACCGTGACTATTGGCCAATTTTCTGTTTTTTTTAAAAAAATCGGAAAACCGATTTTTCGATATCTCCTACCCTTCTGGGCAAACGATTCCGGACAAACACACAGACATACAACATATTTCCCTTTTATATATAGATATACAGGATGTTTTTTAAAAATACGTTCCACCCCTAAAAACTCGAGAACCGTTTGAAATTCGGAAAAATTTGAGGCCCCGTAAAAAAGGTACCCCCTAAAAATAAAGGAAAACGTGTTTTTGCGTTTTTCTGAATTTCAAACGGTTCTCGAGTTTTTAGGGGTGGAACGTTTTTTTAAAAAACACCCTGTAGATATAGATGTTGAATGATTTTGATATAACTAGAATTTAAATATTAAGGAAATGGGTGCACAAACAAGATGACCCAATTCATAGTTTTTCCTTATTTTGAATCATTAATGTTCAATGTCAAATATTTTGTAGAAAAACAATGAGAATTGTTTGCAACTGTCAGTAATATTATTTCAAATTGGATATTTTGTTCCGTCAGGGACGTAATTAGGGTTGGAATGTTTTTCTATTTGTCAAAAAAAAAAAAAACAGCAACATGAAACCTCTCCAAAACGTGTGCCTTCTATATATCTACCTACCAGCACACACGGGCATTGTTTGTTTACTCTTTATGAAAGCAGCTCTATGTTAATATTGGAAAAACATTTCAGCATGATGTAGGACTGACAGAGGGTATAATGGTTGTGGAACGTGGAGGACTAATGCACTAGTGGATAGCATAAACAAAAAGAGATTGTTACTTTCAGCAACGGTTGAGTTTCTATGATTTAAAAAGGGTGTACTGATACTTATATATCATCAAAGTTAACAGTTGAACAACTGGTTTGCTACTGCAAACTGTCTACCTGAAATGCCTTCCTAGTCCTCCAATTCAGGTAGACTTCTTTTTGTTAGGAATGAATTGATGTATAGGGTGGTTTCCTGTTGCCTTCCCTAGTCCTCCATTTCAGGTAGACTACTTTGTGTCAGGAAAGAATTGATGTATAGGGTGTTTTCCTGTTGCCTTCCCTAGTCCTCCATTTCAGGTAGACTACTTTGTCTCAGGAATGAATTGATGTATAGGGTGGTTTCCTGTTGCCTTCCCTATTGTGGTACAAACAGACAAACAAATGAAAAGTTGTCAACAGATAAACAACTGGTTTGCAGTAGTCCTCCATTTCAGGTAGACTACTTTGTCTCAGGAATGAATTGATGTATAGGGTGGTTTCCTGTTGCATTCCCTAGTCCTCCATTTCAGGTAGACTACTTTGTGTCAGGAATGGATTGATGTATGGGGTGGTTTCCTGTTGCCTTCCCTATTTTCTCCGATATTCATCGCGCTTTTGCAAAATGAAATGTAGAAAAAGTCGGAACGAAGCATACATTATATTATAAATCCATCCGGTCAGGTAGTAGGCCAGTCGAATGGTCCTCGAAAATGCCCTCAGTTTGCGTTACCATACTCAAAGTTCGAACCAAATCAAATTCGATAAAGAACCATTAAGAGATGTTAAATCTAAATTTGCAGCACCGTGCGAAAACTTTTTTTGTAAAATTATGCGAAAAAACGTTTTTCTTCACATTTTCACAAATATCTCGGCTTCTCGGGGAATAACCAGGAACCACCTTGGTGCAAGCCGAGTGTGATGCGCACTCTGCCACGGAGACGTTTTGCTTCAATATATTTTCTGAGAATAAATAAATATTATCAATTAACGTTCTTGTACATTGACTTTTAGGGAGTCACCTTCGATTTCAAACCTACCTTTAAGAATCATCTTATCGCTCCCTATTTTTTTTTTTTTTAATTTGGCTTAACGTCTCTTGGTCTCATCTATTGGTCATTCAAGACGAGGGTTTTACCCTCCATTCGCTGGAAACTTGCAAAACTAGCTACCCACATTGACCTCACCCAGCCTGGGTTGGGCCGGAAAAATGAGACAACGATACGTGGTGTCCCCAAGCGGTCACCCATCCAAGTACTGACCACGCCCGACGTTGCTTAACTTCAGTGATCTGACGGGAACTGGTGTATTCAACGTGGTATGATCGTTGGCGACTCCCTAATTACTCGTACAACATATTTTTATACATTGATTTTTGAAGGTCACTCCTTTGTTTTCAATTCTTTTTCTATTAAAAATGCAGAATTATAATGCACAACCCAGTATAGTGAAGCATAATTTAAGTAATATTAGAACGGAAATAGTCTGTTCCAAGCTTTGTGTAAACAAAAGGAAGTGAAACTTTGTTATTCTAATTATATTATCAAGAAATATACAAAACTAGCAGGATACGCCCGCTTCGCTTGGCGCCCTATAGGCATGGCCGTTTATAGTTTCGGCGCCTTTTTTTGCGATAAAAAGTAGCCTATGTCCTTTCCTAAAGTTTATTCTATCTCCATACCAAATTTCATCAAAATCGGTTCAGTATTTTAGGCGTGAAAGCGCAACATACATACATACAGACAGACAGAGTTACTTTCGCATTTATAATATTAGTATGGATGAATTTCTTTAGGTCGGTCAAAATAGGTACCCAATATTAAGGCTAAGTTTAGATGATTACGCGATACCACGAACCGCGCGGCACATGAGCTATCTAAATAGTGCATATTGTCTATATGCTATATGACCGCACGGTGCGCTTTGTTCCGCGCGCAAGATGTTGTACCGCGCGGTACTAGTTCTACAAACTTGTATCGACTTGTTCAGTTGACTTCCCCTGATCTATCCCCCTGTGACTTTTTTGTGGGGATACCTCAAAGAGAAAGTCCAGAAAGTAAAATCAAGAACCCTGGCCGATTTGAAAGACGCCATCATTGAAGAAATCAATCGAATCTCTCGGGACGTGTTGGAGAGTCCGATGAGAAGCTTCCAGGAAAGACTGAGTAATTAAATCTTACAAAAAAATTATCATTGAAAAAAGGCCAAGTTCCTCCCATTCTTCCAAAAATTTCCACCTATGAAAGTAGTGATATCTATTATTGGGGCCAAGTTTATTGTTGCTGCAGTATATCCCGCACTTAAATAGATATCACTATCAATAATAGATATCACTACCTTCATATGCGGAATTTTTTGGAAGAGTGGGAGGAACTTGGCCTTTTTTCAATGATAATTTTTTTGTGAGATATCAATACTTTTTGTAAAGATGAGATATCAATACTTTTTGTAAAGAGTAACTGATTATTTGACCGTTTTTTCTTTATTTCTTTTCGATATCGGAAAGCAGGAAATTTCTGTGTAAACCGGACCCAAATGTCCAATAAAATTCAACACCAAAATATTAATAAAGTAATATACACTACAAAGCAAATAAAAACAGCAATATTTTATTGTATCTTCTTCCCTGAAGTTATAACACTGAGAGTTAACGAGTTTGAATTTTGATATTTGCGGATTCATTTGAATTTAAGTCTCTACCTTCATGCAAGATTTCAGCTTCTTAGCAGTTGAAACTAGATTTCGTGCATTTTCTTTCCTGAAGCGAAACCGTTTTGGAGCACTGGTAGTAAAAGAGTGAACATATTTATTTTTCCATTTAATTGCATGTAAAAATCTTCCTACATGCAAGATTGCAGCATCCTACCAGTTTAAACTGGTTTTCGAGTATCTCCTTCCCTAAAGCAGAACCGTTTTGGAGCACCGGGTGTGAAAGAGTCCGAATATAAATAACTTCCCTCCTAATTGTATGTAAATATCTAACTTTATGCAAGATTTCAGTATTTTATCAGTTAAAACTACATTAAAGTACTTTGTATGTCTTCCCTAAAGCGACACCGTTCTGGAGCACTTACAGTTAAAAAGTTCAAATTTTCGGATTTTTCCGTTTACGTGGATGTCAATTGCAAACCTCATGCAAAATTTCAGCGCTCTACGGGAAGTGCCTCAAACTTTTGATGATGAGTGAATCAACTAGTCAGTCAATCAGTCAGTGAGTATCCAAAAGTGCAAACTTTGAAATTACCTATATCCTGCCCGGGTTAACATTAACTTTTTAAGTTTATCCTGTAGTATTGTACTATACTACCGAATGTAAATTTCAAAATTTCAATCACTTATCCCCTGTAGAACCGGATATCTACACTGATGCTTTCCGGAACTTGGCCTGGCGCACTGCCGGGCGCTCAGATTTTAATTTGGCTTAACGTCTCTTTAACATCTATTGGTCATTCGAAACGGGGGTTTTACCCTCCATTCACTGGAATCTTGCAAACCAGCTACCCACATTGACCTCACCCAGCCTGGGTTGGACCGGAAAAAATAGCCAACGATACGTGGTGTTCCCAAACGGTCACCCATCCAAGTACTGACCACGCCCGACGTTGCTTAACTTCAGTGATCTGACGGGAACTGGTGTATTCAACGTGGTGTGATCGTTGGCTGTTGTTATTAATACTCTCCGAATAGGACTGAAGAGTCATGTGAGAGTTTTGCAGCAGATAGTCGCCATTTGTTTGATGTAATCTTCAAATATATATTAAAAATCCCCATTCTTGTGAACAATTTGAGACAAATAAAAAATATGTATCTTGAAAAATAACCGAGTTATGATTTTTTGAAATCCATCCAATTCTGTTGAATGACTCAAAGAATGAATAGTGCTTTTCAATTCTGTTGCATGACTCAAAAAATGAATAGTGTTTTTCAATTCTGTTGAATGACCCAAAGAATGAATAGTGCTTTTCAATTCCGTTGAATAACCCAAAGAATGAATAGTGTTTTTCAATTCTGTTGAATGACCCAAAGAATGAATAGTGCTTTTCAATTCTGTTGAATGACTCAAAGAATAAATAGTGCTTTTCAATTCTGTTGAATGACCCAAAGAATGAATAGTGCTTTTCAATTCTGTTGAATGACCCAAAGAATGAATACTGCTTTTCAATTCTGTTGAATGACCCTGTAGTTCAAAGGTTCCCAAACTTTTTGGTACCGCGCCCCCTTTTCTTGAAATGAAAGCCTCCCACGCCCTCCTCCCTTTACATTATAAATTATGAATGGATATGGGTGTTGCTGAATATGATAAAAATCAATCCACTACTCTCCGAATATCCTTTCTCCATCTGAGCTATCCATGATAGAAATCAGTCCACTATTTCCACTACTCTCCGAATATCCTTTCTCCATCTGAGCTATCCATGATGAAAATCAGCCCACTACTGTCCGAATATCCTTTCTCCATCTGAGCTATCCGTGATAAAAATCAGCCCACTACTGTCCGAATATCCTTTCTCCATCTGAGCTATCCATGATAAAAATCAGTCCACATATAGAACAATGTATACATACCTATCCAAAAAGCAGCCTAAGACACTTGTTTCGGCTGCAAAATCTTTCAAAAGAATACTATCACTGAAAAGCAATGTCCACAGCCGAAGGCTGCCAAATCTTTTTTAACTCATAGAATTATTAAAAAGCAACGTCAGCAGCCGTAGGCTGCCAAATCTTTTTAAACTAATACTGTCACTAAAGAGCAATGTCCACAGCCGAAGGCTGCCAAATCTTTTTATAATAATACCATCACTGAAGAGCAATGTCCACAGCCGAAGTCTGCCAAATCTTTTTATTATAATACCATCTCTAAAGAGCAATGTCCACAGCCGAAGTCTGCCAAATCTTTTTATTATAATACCATCACCAAAGAGCAATGTCCATAGCCGAAGTCTGCACAATCTTTTTAAAATAAAGATCAACCTCAGCAGAAAAAATTATAATAATAATATCACTAAAAGAGTTCAAACTTTAGAAGAGCAACACCTACATTCGATGGTAGTTTGAGAGAATGATTAAGAAAGAGAAAGTCTAGTACGGTTTTCCGTACCATTTATTTTTAAAAAGTATTTTTGTGTAACGATTTGATATTTTTTTTTTTTTAAATAGTATTTTTGTGTAACTTAGGAAAGCAGGATATTTTCAATTATTTTCAAAAGCAGACAGGACAAATATACAATGTTTATGCTAATCAAAGTGATGTAATGGTATTAAATGTTCGATGTCGAGTTTTCAATGACAAAAAACCTTTAGAGGTCCTCAGAGCCCAAATCTCGAACTCTAGTCCTTGGTCCGTGAGAGTGTGTTTGGTGTTCATGAAAAGTATATCTCACGAATGGTGGGTTTTGTCGTGTTCTATGTATGCCCGGGATCCTCTGTTATCCTTCTACCCTAATTTCTTTAAAAGTTCAACCCTTATTTGTGTTTCACTAGGAAATTAGTAGTATTTGTTTCAGAGCTTCTTCTTTAATTTCTGTTACAATGTGGGAGGGTAATGACACTATAATAAGACCAGCATGCGAATACAAATTCAACAGAGCGTAAAAATTATAATATCGAAGAATGCCAACACCCACAAACATAAGCAAAAAATAATTAAAATTATTTGCTAAATGTTTTCTCATAGGGGGGCCTCACAATGAAGAACATCTACCTGCAGAACTTATGTACAGGGTATAGTATAAATAAAGAAAAGTGTTTGGTTTAACTACAACAAAGGTTCCCAAACGGGGTGGTGGGGTTCGTGAAGGCAAGCCAAGGGGTGCGCGAGACCAGTTGAATTATTATCTTTTAGTTTTTTTTAAAAAAATATATACATAATATGTATATATTTTAATAGGCGCCCTCTTCTAAAGATTCTATTTCCAATCTTTTGTCGAAGAGGCGGGATGGAATTGCATTCAAACCAGACCTGGTTACAGTCTCCTGGTTACGAATTCACTGCCTCAACCGACTGAGGCAGTGAAAATATATGTATACATTTTTTTACAAAGATAATATTTTATTGAACATGATGTTTAGAAAATTTGAATGGGACCAGACAGATACTGTTATTTTTTTTCTGAGCAACTAACTTAAAATATGATTAATTGAAAGCAGAAGGTTAATTTTCACGATTAAATGTCCTTTTTAAATTATATTAAACCACATTTTAAGTTTGCAACTTGCTCCAAAAAAAAATAACAGTATCTGTCTGGTACCATTTGAATGACATAGAATTCAGTAACACATTAGCCTTTTAAATGAGATAGCCTTCAGCAACACATTAGCGTTTTGAATGAGATAGCATTCAGCAACACATTAGCGTTTTGATTGAGATAGCATTCAGTAACACATTAGCCTTTTGAATAAGATAGCCTTCAGCAGCACATTAGCCCAGGGATTTTTTTTTCTTCACTGATAATGAAAAAATAAATTAAAAAAAATACAACTTCAATACGTGCAAAAAAAAATTTACCACAAAAATGACAAATAATGTCAATAAATGTGCCTTATAGCCAACGTTAATGTCAATTAATGTGCCTACTAGCCAATGTCTATGGCATGTTGAATACACCAGTCCCGTTACATCACTGAAGTTAAGTACCCAGCGAGGTTTTACAATGTGGGTGTCCATGTGTGTTCGCGCCCTCGTGATGGTGGCAATTTTTCAGGCCCAACCCAGGCGGGGCGAGTTTTCAGCGAATGGGGGACGAAACCACCGTCTTGAATGACCAATACATGTTAAAGAGACGTTAAGCCAAATTAAAAAAATAAATAAATAAAAAAATGCGCCTAATAGAGATCCTAAATCTATGTCCAAAAAGATATAAAAATGTGTACCATCTCGATTGCAGTGTAAAATATGGAAAAGTCACAAGTCCGCCTTTTTTAAAACAGCGCATTGAGACCTGCGATTTTTCTGAGCTTAAAAAAATATTCAAAGCCTTTTGCACGTGAAGATAACCCGTTCATTCTCGTGCGGTGTTTTTCAGTAGCGTTGGGAAAAATTTGGGGTTGTATAGAAGTTAGAAGATAGGAGGTCTCCAAATGGGTTCCGCGGGGATCGCGAGGGGTCTTAAAGCCAATCTTAGGTATTTTTCCTATTCTTTTACCATTCGTTACATTCTAGAATATATTCTACACATAAGATAATACTTTTTATGTCTAAGTATAATTTAAACAGAAATCAGGGCCATGCACAGGTAAGCATGCAGGCTTTTTTTTTTGCGTAAGGAGGCTTCCGCCTCTCTTCAAACGTTCTGGCCCAATCAATTTAGCTGTTTTCTTGACTGTAGCTGGAAAGGTTGACTATTAATATTTCTATTACCTAATTATTATAACATTGTGATTGATAAATAATTAGTTAGAAGCAATTTTAAAATAATAAACTATTTAATAGTTTTGAGTTCTATAAACATTCGTAGGTAACTGTGATACCGTAGAAAAGTCTATTTAAACTTTAAAAAAAGAAAAGTTTTTAAAAAGTGAGTTTAATTTTTGCTTAACCCAAGCTCTTTAAAGGACGCAGTTTTTTTTTATTTATTGTGTTGATCTCATAATAATATTCTTGACGTAAATAGTTTTAATTAATAATTGATTGATTCAAGTATCAAATATTCATTTTTTTCACTTAATGATGATATTATTTTAATATAACATTAGAAAAATGTGTTTTAAATCGGAGAAATCGGGGGCCAGAAGAGAGAAGGTAAAGAAGAGCGAGAAAAAAACGAAAACAAATAGAAAAATAAAAACAAATAATTCTTTTTTAAGACCTCCGCCCAGCAGTCACAGCACTTCACGAAATGCTGCCGACTAGGTGGAAGTTGGGCAATCGCAAAAAAATGTGGGGGCTCGGAACATGTCTTTGTCCCCGGGCCTGGAAAGCTCTGAACGGCCTTATAAGAAGTTGAAAAAGTAAATTATCAATGTTATACTGATTTACCTACAGTATTTCTACAGTATATACCTACAGCATTGTAATGCATTTTCATCATCACAGCATGCGCGCATATATAGCCCCTCTTGTTTTTGGGGGCACAATCGCACAATATACTTAATAGAAAATGTGGAGGGGGAAGAGTAGGGACTCGTAACCCAGGGACTGGGGGGTTCGAGTCCTGGGCAGTACTTTTTAATGCATTGTTTATCTAATTTGTTAAAAGCTGTAGAGTTTAGAGCTTACCAAAAATATCTTTCATAAGGGTGATAGGAGATTTTATAAGTGTGATGACGAAAAAAAAAGTGCCATGACGGATTACAGAATGTTTGACAATTTTTTATTTACCTACGTCTTTCTATTTAGTATCAGGATTGGGAATTATTTAGGAGCCCGTGTCCCGTTTAAGTGAATAAAAGGGACCGTTTTCTTTTAAAAGCGATAGTCAATTGAAGGAGCTTATTGGGCCCCACTGACGGGGCCCCTAAGAAAGACGCACCGACATGGGCCCATATTTTTTTTATATATATATAAAACGATGCCATAGTTACCCATTTTAAATTTCATCAAAATTGGCTATGTGGTTTTCATTTTAGAGATTTGGTCCAATTGCGACCTTCTTGGTCCCGAGGTTCTGAATAATTCTGAGCTGATTAATTAATTGCGACGTTCTTGGTCCTAAACCGATGGATGGAGGGACTTTGAATAAAAGGTTAAAAACAGTGGTTAAATTATTTCCAATACTTTGAATGATCCCTGTCGGCTCTAGACATTATTATTTAAAAAATTTCATATGAAATTACTGATCTGTTTTATTTTAAAAGGAATTTCCATTTTAAGGGCCTTATTTGGCCCCTGGCGGTGCCCCTGACAGGGATACGCCCGCGTAAGACCATTTATTTTAGACAAAATGATTCCATAATTACTGATTTTAAATTTCATCAAAATTGGTTATGTGGTTTGGATTTTAGAGAATCGGTCCCAAAAACCTGTTCGGGAGACTAGGACCGCCCCTGGGGGCGATACGTCATATGTCGGAAATATCGGTTTTTTGGACCCCATGTCCCCAAATATTTTCAAACTTCAAAAATGACCCGAAATAATGAAAATATAGCCAAATAGCAATAGGAAATGACATATTTGATCTTTATTTTGGCTTTTGGGTTCGAGTCAGATTTTGGGCCACAAAATGTCCAAAATTTCTGCACGATTCCAATACTTTTCTTCTATAGGAAGAGAAAGTAAAAATATCAAATCGCCTGCCTAAAGTCAGACCAGTAGATTTAATGTGACCACTATTTCGAGGAGGCCGGGATACAGTTAGATTGGAACAAACAACCTCCCGGATACGGAATTCACCGCCCAACCAACTGAGCTATAGAAGTCGTGTGATGTTCACACTACATTTTTATAGACTGTGCTAGACTTGACGCATCCTTCCGGTGGCTATAGAATTGTGGGTGAAATAATTTTATTTAAATAAAAGTCTAAAAAAGGAATAATTTTCCTTTTCATTATTTTTTCACCATAAAAATCTTGGCGGAGCTAGGGGTGTCTATAGCTAAATCTTGGGCGGAGCTACTGTTGTCTATAAGTTACTATTGTTATATCCTGAAACCGGGTTTGTGAATCATTATCAGTTGGTACTTATTCATAAAACTGAACAATATAATATTGCTCATGATTCAGATTGTCTTGTTTGTCACTTCATATGAATAATTTATTACCCATTGTAAATAATATATGAGGTCTATGGATCTATATAACACCATAGATCCAAAACCCGCCCTTTTCGAATGATTACTTTGTAAAAAAAACTCATGGGTTGTCCCATTGTCACCCCATCATTCACTTCATATTCCATGCACACTCATCCGTCCCACTCTCATACCATACACTCATCATCCACTTTCACACACCCATCACTCATCATTACCTTTCCACACACACAATCCTTATCATCCACTCACTGAATCCCCAACATCACACACACATAACCCTCACAATTCACTAAATATTCCATGCACACTCATCCTTCCCACTCTCATACCATACACTCATCATCCACTTTCACACACCCATCACACATCATTACTTTTCCACACACACAATCCTTATCATCCACTCTCTGAATCACCAACATCAGACACAAATAACGCTCATCATTCACTCACATCACATACACAGCGTCAGTAATTGCTCTGAGCCTGGACGACTATATATACATAATTATTTATATTATATATATAAAAAAACAAACACGCGCAGATTTATGGAAGGCTCCATATTTCATAAGGAAAAAATCAACTAAAGTTAGTGGTAGCGTCAGTCATGTTGAGCTCCCGTACACCTATACTACGGGCTCCTACGTTTTTCCCAGAGATCCCCCATTCTAATATCTTTTTGGGGGGGAGGAGGGGCCCACCTAAAAGATTTCAACTCTTCAATGTCAAAAGTACCCTTCACAGCATATGGCGGACGGCGTGTCGTGTGCAGGGTACCCTTCACAGCAGGACGGGGTGTGGTGTGCAAGATACCCTTCACAGCAGGACGGGGAGTCGTGTGCAGGGTACGGGGTGTGACGCGACGTACGGCAGCCGAACGGATGTTTTGATTCTACTTATCTTGAAACGTAAAATATAATGTAGAGGGTTGGTAATTTTTTTTAAGCCATTAAAATAATAAATCTATGCTTTCACATTGGCAGATTTTTTTTACAAGCACTAAGCAGGTATACGATCGATTACTGTCATTTCTCATCCGCAAATTACTTCTAACTTCTAAGAAGTACTCGCACACACATCTGCATAACAAAACCAAACTAAGATTTCTTTCTTCAAATGAAGATACCTGCAGAGTGCATAGTATTCCACGAATCTATTTAAGTACCATAGCCGATACGATTCGTTCAGAGTTATGAATGTTGAACAATTAGCAATTCAACAAACGCCTTAGGCTCTTCAGGTGTACTGGAAGCTGAAAGAGGAGTAGGTAAAGATCAAGCATACTGCTCAACAATTTATTTACCTCCATTTGTATTAATGATTATAACCATAATAATGTTTAATGTTAATAGGGTACGATCTGATCTGAAAACTAATTTTAGTAGGATTTCAGAAGGCTCACTAGTCAGCGCTTCTGGCACTTTGAATACACTATTACATCACTGAAGCTAAGGAACGTCCAGCGGGGTTGTAACATGTGAGCGTCTACGTGGGTTCGCGCCCTTGTGATGCTGGCTATGTTTCCGGCCTAACCCAAGCTGGGTGAGGTCAATGGGGTAGTTGTTTTGCAAGTTTCCAGAGAATGAAGGGTGAAACTCCCGTCTCGAATGACTATTAGATGTTAAAACGGATGACGTTAAGCCAAATTAAAAAAAAAATAGATATTATAATTATAAAACAACAAAAAGTTGTCGATTTCTAGAAGTTGATCCTCCTGTTCTAAATTCTAGTTACGGCCCTGGTAGGATGCACATTATCAGAAGATGGAGATTGACATAATGACGAGGCGGTACGAGTATGGTGATGTTGCCAGATGACTCGAACATGACAGATTACGAGCATATTGCTTATTTATTTTGGGTGAGTGACAATAAATAGTAAATGAGAAACGCAACACAAAATAATATTTTTTTTTTTTTTGTGGAAAAACAGGGGCCATTATGAAGTTTGAACAATAAAAACGTTTTTTTCAAGTCAGAAATCATCTATACCTATAAATGGGAAAATCTGTCCAGTCGTGCGCGCTACTTGATGTTTGATGAAAGTCATGAAATTTTTTACACTGATTCTACACGTTCCTGAGAGTGACATAGGCATGTTTTTATAATGCAACTCGAGTGTTTTTTCCGCCCAAATAGCTCCCACATCGCCAATTCCCTTCTCATATTTCAGTAATAACCCAAATTTATCAGAATAACTAGCGGGATTGCCCGCGCTTCGCTACGGCCTCTAGCTGGGCGCCTTAGAGGGATGACCGTTCCCTAATATTATTTTATGTTTTCCCTTAAAAAATATCGGAAAAACGGTTGTCAAATCTAATTCAAATAATATGTTCACAATAGAATGCTACAACATCCGAAGGCTGTCAAACCTAATTCAAATAATATGTTCACA
>CM022876.1:37512648-37528683 GCA_012654025.1 Pachypsylla venusta
TAACTTCAGTGATCTGACGGGAACTGGTGTATTCAACGTGGTAAAATCATTGGCAAGTGTAGGTAACCTAGTGGATTTCTAAACTATTAATTAGAGTTATTTATTTGACCGAACCAGGTCAAATGTAGCCACCGAGGGGAGCAAACCAGCTTCAGAAAGGACGGTCCTAAGCCCAACATACAAAAGGTTTGGTAAAAGGAAGGGCATCCAGCCTTTAAAAAAACTCTACTTCAAACCAATGATGAGAGGTCATCAGCAAAAAGCTAGTTTCTACGGAGTTTCAATTGATACCCGTAAAAAAGGTCACATCTAATGTAAAATGGTAATTTATATACGTGATAAATTATATTTATTACAATGTGTGTGTAGTTAGTGGGAACCTTGTGGTTGTATTATTACAATGTGTATGTAGTTAGTGGGAACCTTGTGGTTGTATTATTACAATGTGTATGTAGTTAGTGGGAACCTTGTGGTTGTATTATTACAATGTGTATGTAGTTAGTGGGAACCTTGTGGTTGCATGTTGTTTACCAATGATATGATTTTTGGATCAATACTACTGATCGCTACTCTTAGATCCGGTTCAACGTTTTATCTGAGAGCAAGGGAGGTTAAACACGTCTGAAATGTTGGTCGCTTTAGGCGCGACCATAAAAAATATAGGGAATACGAAGTTGTCCATTGGGCCGTAAATACGAGTACATGCGGATTTTATTGAAACATGATTTTTGACATCAAGCCGCGATCTACTTTAGGGTTCCGACCCCCATCCCTNCCCCCTCCCCCGGTTATAAATCGCTGGCTCTAGTCAATGGAAGTTTGCAATCCATCCAATTATTTTCGCACGTAATTAGTATAAAATTTCATGGTTGAGAAATGAAAAGTTCCACGTGAAAAGTTCTGAACTTCTCTGTGTTAAGAAAGTTAGAGGGTAAAAATTTCAATGCAAATAGAATTGAAATTTATCAAAGAATTTTGAGGGAAAGAAAAGAAATTGCGGAATAAGTAAAAGAAATATTCTTCAAATAAGTATCTATACAGGGCTGTAACCAAAAACACAAGGCTCCTTACAATCACACTCTGAAAAAAAAATGGAACTCCAAGAAACCCTCCCCATTTACATTAAAAATACTCCTTAATTCCTAAAACATATCCATTTAAAATGTATATTTGTTTGTGTTATTATATCAAAATTGTGGGCATCATAGCATAAAAAAATGTCCAAATTTTCTGCTTACAATATTACAATACTTTAACTTCTATAGGAAGTGAAAGTAAAAATACCTCGTAAGGTAATTTTTTGATCAATATCTACAATATTGCTAACAGTCTAAACTAATACACTTAACCATTCCTTNTTATACATTATTTTCAGTTCATTTCCCTGAATTACTCCCCAATTTCTAAATTATGAATTTTTCAGTTCATTATACATTATTTTTAGTTCATTTACCTGAATTACTCCTCAATTTCTAAATTATGATTTTTTCCAGTTCATTATACATTATTCTCAGTTAATTTACCTGAATTACTCCCCAATTTCTAAAGTATGAATTTTTCAGTTCATTTCCAACAATTCGTTATGTTCTTTTTTTTATTACACTTTATTGAATGAAACAATATAAACGGAAAAGAGGAAAGATTATATAGTTTGGCTAGTTAATATAGTTCATTCAAAGGGCGGGGTTACCCCNCTGTTTAATATAGTTCATTCAAAGGGCGTGGTTACCCCAAAATCTTCCTGAAGAATGTAACATGTTATATACCCTACAGCAGTCAACAATAGACCCGTTGCTGTGGCAACCTATTGGAAGGACAAAATTTGAAGAATTTTTACAATATTGGTGGTTCGGACACGGGAAGTAAGAAAGTATTTCCAACAATATATACTGAATGGCCCGCTTT
The DNA here is from genome assembly GCA_012654025.1 of Pachypsylla venusta. Taxonomy (NCBI): domain Eukaryota; kingdom Metazoa; phylum Arthropoda; class Insecta; order Hemiptera; family Aphalaridae; genus Pachypsylla; species Pachypsylla venusta. The sequence continues at coordinate 37,514,554 of CM022876.1, forward strand.
TCTTTGGTTTTTGAAGATGGCGCGCGGCCATTTTGTGTTTTTCCCAAAACTTGTTACTTCCTATACAAAATCACGAATAACTTTCTTTTGGCTAATAGTAAAGAAAAGGACCGTTAAAAAAAAGAATAAAATTTTCAGTAAGAAATATTGCCTCGATTTTTTTTAAGAACAAAAGTTTTTCTTAAATTTTTTCTGCGCCATCTTGTATAGGTACTCGTTCAAGGAGAATTAATGAAGCGACAACACAGCACAGTTTATAACGAGAAGTGTGCATTTGCACATTGTGAAGGAAGCATGAATTTTATGTCTCAATTAGTACATGGGGAGATATGAGGAACAGAAATTGTATTGGGAAAATAGAGAATATCAAAATTATATTTATTATAGACTAGCAGAGTACCCTAACCTCGTTTCGAGAAGATGGGAGAAAAAATGATAATAAATCTGACTCTTACATTAATAATCATATCACCGAGGTGCAAACGTTTAATGCTGATCAGAACTACCATACATAGATTACATATTACCTACACGTTTGTTAACCTAGGTTGTTAAGAAGTGTAGAAGGTGTTGGGAGTAGTGTTGTGTTAGGTGCCTAAATAACCTTGCGCAGCCTTCAACACGCATTTTTTTTTTTTTTTNGACTTCAACACGCATTTTTTTTATTTTTTTTTGGAACCTAACCCAATACTACTCCCAACACGTTCTACCCCACAAACTTGGTGTTCAACTCTATAAATTTAATCGGCTCTAACACTGTGCAATAATTTCATTAAACATCAAATAAATAGTGCCAAATATTTGGAATCGTGACAAATATTGTAATACGACTTTAGGGCTGTGTTCAGATGATCGCGCGGTACTGCGCGGGAGGAGCATTCAAATGATAACGTATGTTTATTATTGTTATTGTTGTTGTTATAGACAACAATAATTATTGTTATTATTGTTGTTTTTTTGCTATATTTAATTTCTATATTTTTTTATTGTTTGTTTTTTCTAGCTTATTTTTATATCACACATCAAAATATCTATTTTATTTCGCCTCAAACCGCGCGCATCAATTGAACAAGTCAACTAGTACCGAGCGAATCAAATGAACAAATCGATAAGGTCTATAAGGACGATAAGGGTTTGTAGGACTAGTACCGCGCGGTCATGTAGACAATATGCACTATTTAGATAAATCTTGGGCCGCGCGGTACAACGAACGGGCGATCATCTGAACATAGTCTTATATATCTAGCTACCATCTTACATTTATGTTTTCTGTCTAAGATGTTCGAAGTCAGAAGAGTATCTTCCGTATACAAAAAGTAACAAGACTTTTATATATCTAGCTACCATCTTACATTTATGTTTTCTGTCTCAGACGTTCGAGTTCACAAGAGTATTTTCTGCATAAAAAAGTAATACGACTTTTATATATCTAGCTACCATCTTACATTTATGTTTTCTGTCTAAGATGTACGAAGTCACAAGAGTATATTTTGTATGTAAGTAGGTACTTCTTATTATTATTGTAAAATATTTTCAAAAAATAAGTAAAAACTTTGAAAACTTTTGTCCACATTTCCACGGAAATAAGGGGGAATAAACGGGAGAGTTTACTACATTTTTTGTTATGAAGACAAAATTTCAATTCTCCTGTACCTAATGGTGCTTTCCTTTTGTCAAATGTAGATTGAACACCACCAGAAAGTGTCGATGAGCATTCAATGCATTAAGTTGATATTGTCAGAGGGAAGCTTGGCTCCCTCTCCCAAACCTAATAAAGCTTAGCAAAACTAGATNATTACTATTATTATTGTTGTTTTTTTGCTATATTTAATTTCTATATTTTTTTATTGTTTGTTTTTTCTAGCTTATTTTTATATCACACATTTACCTATTATTCTAATAAAGAGGCAACCTGATTGCGATACGAGTGACACTATCTTTTCTTTCTTTTTAAAAATTATAATTAAGTACCTATATTGTTTGTTCGAAATAAACAGAAATATGAGACGCAAAATTCGAATGTTTGTGAAGAAGGAGTTGTGTAAAAGAAAACTGTTCAACAGAACAAATTAAAAAAAGTTTTTTTAAAAATTTAAAGCTCAGTTGAAGGTGAAGAAAATTCTCGGGTGAAGAAAATACCAAAAGTGTCCAGAAAAAAGTTGTCTTTTTTATTACAAAGAAAATAAAAATACAATTATTACAAAGAAAATTAAAATAAACAATACATACAGTAAAAAAAAAAACTTTGACTTAATCCCACAGATGAATTGCGCCCGAAAGTCTTAGGATTATCATTGCGCCCGACAGAACGACAGAAGGTTAAATAGATAAGGGAAATCGTGTGATGTTCACACCAGATTTTTTAGGATAAGGAAAGTAAAAAACAATAATTGAAATAATAAGCTCTTTGCAGATCAACATTGAAAAGATTACTTTTGTACCTAATCACCTTATCTTGTTTGAAAATAAATAAAAATTAAAGGAAACGTTATATCACTCTTTGTATGTTTCAAATGTTTCACAAATTGCTATTTATAAAACTACTTGATAACATTAAAACAAATGAAAGAGTACAGAATGTTTAGAATGTTCACTACCAAATAGTAACACAGGTTGCGCCAGAATAACCTGACGAGTTTAGAATGTTCACTACCAAATAGTAGTACAGGGTGCGCCAGAATAACCTAACGAGTTTAGAATGTTCACTACTAAATAATAATGCAGGGTGCGCCAGAATAACCTAACGAGTTTAGAATGTTCACTACCAAATAATAATACAGGGTGCGCCAGAATAACCTGACGAGTTTAGAATGTTCACTACTAAATAGTAATACAGGGTGAGCCAGAATAACCTGATGAGTTTAGAATGTTCACTACCAACTCAAAACTTGTCGTAGATTGTTGATGTTGGTGTTATCCATACTACTTAACCGATTTTGATGAAATTTGGTATGGAGATAGACTAAACTTTAGGAAAGGACATAGGCTAATTTTGGGGTTGAAACTATAAACGGCCATGCCTCTAAGGCGCCAAGCGAAGCGGGCGTATCCTGCTAGTTTTCAATAAAGTTCAATGAGGTCAAAATAATAGAAATTATAATTTATTTAAAAGTTGGGTCTAAAGTTTTGGAAAAATAATTACTTTGGTTCAAATCACACTCTAAACTGAAAGGTATAAAAAAACAGTTGAAGACAATCACAATAAATGGTACGGAAAACTGTACTAGACTTTCTCTTCCTTAATCAGTCTAACAGACTACCATCGAACTGGTGATATTATAATTAATTTTTTTTAGTTTTNGAATAACCTGACGAGTTTAGAATGTTCACTACTAAATAGTAATACAGGGTGCGCCAGAATAACCTGACGAGTTTAGAATGTTCACTTCCAAATTGTAATACAGGGTGCGCCAGAATAACCTGACGAGTTTAGAATGTTCACTACTTTTTATTTATTTTTCTCTCAAATAAAACAAAAATTGTTATTCTATCTCAAGAATTGCATGTTTAACTTTTTTAAATCCGCAAATTTTTCTGGCGCACCGAGTAAAAGAAGAAAAGTTTGGAAAAGTTTGATCCACATTTCCCCAACATATTGAGGGGAAGAGAGTAACAGAAGCAGTGTCGATCGGAATTAAACTAGAATTCAAGAACAATTGAATGATCCAAGTGGGGGTATAAAAAATAGCATTATTATTTTTATATATTTTCCTTTTCTCATTATGAAATATAAAAAATAAATTTCAAAATAGAAAAGAGTTTTGTATCAACTGCAAGTAAATTGTTTTAAGTCACGAGCGCTTTCGTCAGTTACGACATTATTATTATGTATACAGTCATTTTAAAGGACACAAAAAAAAATATTTTCTTTTACTCGGTGCGCCAGAAATCCGCTTATTTTTAGGGGTAATTACATGGTTATTTTGATTTTTTTTTTCTCCAAAGTCACGATCAGGCCTATTTTAATGTGGTTTTGAATTTTGTACTAAAAAAGTATATTCGATATGACAGATTACGAGAAAATTTTGTCCATGACATGCTCTTAGTAAGAGATATCGTAACAGGTGTATTGCTATGGTACAACCCAGCTAGCGAGGTTGTACTTTGCTTAACTCCAGTGTTCTAACGGGAACTGGTGTATTCCACGTGCCATAAACGCTGTTATTCAGTTGTATAATATTTAATTGTTACATCGAACAAAGTTTATATATACAATTTGTCGTGGATAAATTTAGTTTAAAAATAAAAGAAAGAAAAATATGAAAAAAGGCAGGTAGGCTTGTAATTGAATAATATTGGATTCGACACTGCATGTGGAGTTTAAAAAAAAATAATAAAAATTTTAAGTGATATTGTCTAGACAAAAATTACAAAGAGAGATAAAGGTCAAGCTTTGATATTAAGAAGAAATAATAAATCAAATAGATGAAAATATTGAAACAAAACGAAATGAAGTAGATGTAGAAAGAAGAGAGAAATTGGGAAGTGGACAAACAGGAGAAATAGAGGAGACACTGGGGTATAAATTGAAGAGTATTAGGGAAAGAGATGAAGTAGATGTAGAAAGAAGAGAGAAATTGGGAAGTGGACAAACAGAAGAAATAAAGAATGCACTGGGGGATAAATTGAAGAGTAGGGAAAGAGTGATAAAGGGAGCTTTGATATTAAGGAGAAATAATAAATCAAATAGAAGAAAATATTGAAACAAAATGAAATGAAGTAGATGTAGAAAGAAGAGAGAAATTGGGAAGTGGACAAACAGGAGAAATAAAGGAGACACTGGGGGGGTATATTGAAGAGTAAGGAAAGAGTGATAAAGGGAGCTTTGATATGAAGAAGAAATAATAAATCAAATAGAAGAAAATATTGAAACAAAACGAAATGAAGTAGATCTAGAAAGAAGAGAGAAATTGGGAAGTGGAAAAACAGGGGAAATAAAGGAGACACTGGGGGGATATATTGAAGAGTATTAGGGAAAGAGTGATAAAGGAAGCATTGATATTAAGAAGAAATAATAAATGAAATAGAAGAAAATATTGAAACAAAACGAAATGAAGTAGATGTAGAAAGAAGAGAGAAATTGGGAAGTGGACAAACAGGGGAAATAAAGGAGACACTGGGGGATAAATTGAAGAGTAGGTAAAGAGTGATAAAGGGAGCTTTGATATTAAGGAGAAATAATAAATCAAATAGAAGAAAATATTGAAACAAAACGAAATGAAGTAGATGTAGAAAGAAAAGACATTACTCTGGTAATGTCGCCACTGGTCGCAACTCAGATTAAAGTAGCTATGGGCTGAAATTTTCGATGTCGAGTTTCCAACACCAAAACACAATTTGAACCATCCACACCCCAAATTTCGATTTTTAGCCATTGGTGCATGTGCACAAGGGTTGATAACTTTTTGGACTCGATAGACAGGAATTATTTTAGGTGCCTGCTCGATAAACTTGTGGTGCAATGTTTCCACAAGAGTGGCGTAGTTTGAGGACCTTGCTTTATCAAGATCGTAAAAATATCCGTTTAATTCTTTAATCACTGTTTAATTGTCTCGCATCCTGATACACATGACTCACCCAATATACCATACGAAGGTTTTTATAGTGGAAACAGTGAGAAAGTGTGGAAACTTAATTAATGGTTGGTTTGTACATTCCTCCTGCATCCTGATACACATGACTCACCCAATATATCATACGAAGGTTTTTATAGTGGAAACAGTGAGAAAGTGTGGAAACTTAATTAATGGTTGGTTTGTACATTCCTCCTGCATCCTGATACACATGACTCACCCAATATATCATACGAAGGTTTTTATAGTGGAAACAGTGAGAAAGTGTGGAAACTTAATTAATGGTTGGTTTGTACATTCCTCCTGCATCCTGATACACATGACTCACCCAATATATCATACGAAGGTTTTTATAGTGGAAACAGTGAGAAAGTGTGGAAAGTTAATTAATGGTTGGTTTGTGCGGGAGGAATAGAAATGTTTAAGGATTTTTATTTATTTGCACATCACGTCATTTATTGGAAGATATTTTGAGGTCACGTGATCTGATTTATCAAACAATTATATATAAATTATCGTTTACATTCGGTTAAATCAGTGCATTTAGTTGAAATTTATGAACTTCTGGTGCACTGATGCAATGCAAGAATGTTGCAATATTTCAAAATGAATGTAAGATATAGAATGTACAAATAATGCATTATCTCCGCAAAAACATTGCTGAGGTAATATATAAGTTCCTCGCCAAGTATTTGATCACAAATTAAAATTTGAATTAACCAGTGGCAGCGTCTATGATGCGTTTTAGCTACCAGTTGTCGTTGAATCACTGAAGCTAAACAACGGCCAGAGAACTTTTTCTCGCCAACCCAGGCTGGTTGAGGTCAGTATGGATATAATTTGTAAATTTTACAAATACAAAATCTTCTGATTTACTTTTACAAATGCAAAATCTACTGATTTACTTGTACAAATACAAAATCTACTAATTTACTTGTACAAATACAAAATCTGCTGATTTACTTGTACAAATACAAAATCTACTGATTTACTTGTACAAATAGAAAATCTACTGATTTACTTGTACAAATACGAAATCTACTGATTTACTTGTACAAATACAAAATCTACTGATTTAGTTTTACAAATACAAAATCTACTGATTTACTTGGAGTCGATACAAAATCATTTTAGAAATTATATTTCAAAATGACTACAAACATCCTCAATAATATTTCTTCATTTCAATGTAGATAGCTGGTTCGTAAGTTTCCATCCAATGGAGGGTAAAACCTCCGTCTCCACTGAACTACTTATATATGTTAAAGAGCTTATATGTAGCCTCAGTAGCTCAGTTGATAAGAATGACGGATTCGTTACCAGGAGGCTGTTGGTTAGAATCCAAGCAAAGACAACAAATCTAGTAATAACATGGGGAGTGCATTAGCTTTAACACAAATAAATTCCTTTACTTATATGTTAAAGAGACATTAGGCCAAAAAAAATAGAACTTTAACTTTTTTGGAGTTTCGACCAAGTCTGTCGGAGTATTCCTCGGTATCTTTCGATTGCGTTTTGTCTTTGGGACGTTCTTGCGCATCTGCTACCGCTGTTTATATCAGTATATCTTATAAGCTAATTTTAGGCCCTTCTTGAAAATTTCCCGTTTTTATCTCGGGTTAATTAATGCCTACGGGCTAAACCGACAGACGTTCCTTTTTAGAGGTTTTCCTAATCGTCCATATCATTTCCTATGACTGATATATATATATATATTTTTATCGTCCTCACGATGGCCGGTTCTACGCGCCAGGACGACCTGGAACGCATACCATCACAGTTCCAGCCAAGGGCCATCAAAATCTTTTTGGTAAACTCATATCATTCTGTTTCTACCATTTTAATTAATCGTGCATCTTTAAATGGGAAGAACGGTTGATTTCGTGAGAAAAACCTCTACTATTACTACTACTGAAAATTGTATACCTTATCTGAGCTTGAATTCCCTTAAGACCGGTTCCGTGTCTATGAAGACTATTAGTAAGAAATGAACGATATAAACAGATAGATTTGGTGTAACTTGAGTCTTACCTGAGCATGAATTATTGTTAACAAACTTCCAGCCGGATTCAATTCTTCCCACATTTCTTGAGTTGCATCATTTGGGAACAATTTCTTATTTTTAGTCCAATTGTAACCAAATTTTCTTGCACTATCTAGTTCGTTCAGAGAGATACATTTGAGCTGGACTTTGCTTCCCTATAAACAAGATTCATGATGTTATCAAAATGAGATTCATGAAGGGCCTTGGTAAATAGTCCCTAGTATATCTGACACCCCCGCCCCCTATATTACGTACGTACCAACATACTGAAAGAAAACAGCAGCCTCCCTGGCCTAGTGGAAATCACACTGGTTTTGTACTCGGGAGACACCGGGGTGGGAAACCTGGTGGAGCCAGATTTTTTTGTAACTGTGCTTGGTTGTTCGGGGTGTATTCGGCCTCGTGAAAAGAATTGAGTAGTTTGAAACCTGGTGGAGCCAGATTTTTTGAACTGTGCTTGGTTATTCGGGATGTACTCAGCCGTGTGAAAAGAAATGAGTAGATTGAAACCTGGTGGAGCCAGATTTTTTTGGAGCTGTGCATGGTTGTTCGGGGTGTACTGAGCCTCGTGAAAAGAATTGAGTAGCTACTTTAATGTGAGTAGCGATCATTGACCATTGACGTCATTACAAGAGCAAAGAAAAATATGCTGCAGCTATGGTTTAATGTAGTTGCCCTTGTAATGCTGTTATACCCACAAATCTAGGTTGTAATAACACAATATTATGCTTTAACCCAAATATTAATACAATAAACATTTTCATATTTTTTTTTTACATAATGAAACAAAACCATGTTCCAAATTTTAAGTTTCTGCGTTTAGCCATCTTGGATTTACGTTGATTGTGAGTCAGCAGCAAATATTGCCACCGAGGGGAGCAATCCAACTTCATTAAATGACGGTCCTAAGACCGTGTAAATACAGAAGGTTTGATGTTAGGAAGGACATCCCGCCTTCAAAAAAGCTGTGCTTCAAGCCAACGATGATGGTTCATCGGTAAAACGCGAGCTTCTGCGCAATTTCCATTTATACTGTGAGAAGCAAGAGGGAAATGCCATGCCAGGAAAGGGTACAACTGAAGGCAGTAGCCAAAGAACAAAAGATTATGGCATGTTAGCTTTAAGGAAAGCATCGCCGACCCCAAACAGATTTGGAAAGGGTGAAGTCAAAGAAGAATAGGAGTTAGTGTTTTTTTTTTTTTTTTGCATTGGGCGCTTTAACCAATAGCAAAAGCTATGTCCTTCGCGCCGATTTCTCAAAATTAAATTTCTCAAAACTAAATTTTATCATACAGTTTGATCATTTTGAGGTACCTGAGCAAGATGGTCACACCTTGTTTGTCATCGGCCAGAGAAATCTCGAGAAAGAACGCCTGAGACGGCTATAAAGGATACAGGCAAGAATGTGGCGCACAGCCAAAGGCTCATCGCAACGACAAACAGGTGGAGGCGATTTTTTAAATAGGTAACTATGAGTCAGTCTGGTGTGGCCCATTCTCATCCTGGTCAATACAACCTCCTCAGAACGAGTATCTCTAAATTTGGTGGGCCAAGGGCATATAAGAGTGACGTAAATAACACCCTCAAGGTTTACCAAAACCTACTTGATACCTGAATTTTCCAAACCTCCTCACTTCGTGTCAAGTTGTGATAGTGTCCACATCGTTCTATCATAACTCTGGTCTGATGATGACAGTCTGAGTACTGTTGAAAGCTCACCAAGTTAAGTTAAGTTATTAGTTTTAATTTGAATGTTTTAATTTTTGGCTTTTAATTTTAATTTTCCAAATTTAATTTTAGTTTTAATTTTAATTTTCTTATTTTAATTTCTAATTTAATTAATTAAACTCTGAATCGATATTGTCAATCATTATATATAGATCTTTAATTTGTTAGGGCCAATGAGATCCTAAAAGGAAAGCCACACTTTTAAAACTATTTTGCCAAAGATTGGCCGAAAGTCAAGTGGAGAACCAAAATTAAATGGTGATAACTTACCTGTTCAACGGTAAAACTAATTGGCAATAATTCAACTAGAGGTATGAGTTCAATCAAATCGACTTGTACGGATCGACACGTCTTGCTGGTCCAATCCTGCAATTGACAAGTGAACATTCCGGAATCCAATTTGACAATATGATCGATTTGTAAAATCGATACCAATTCATTTCTGTCTTCGTTCTTGGTTTCTTGTATAGATATATTTCTAAGGGAAAAGAACAGAGAATTTTTATTGGTAGAAATATATATTGTTTTTGGTTTATTCAATAATGAACCTTTAGAATCGTCACGAAAAAAAAAAAAAAAAANCCTCGATTTTTTTGTATTAAATTTGGCTTAACGTCTCTTTAACATCCATTAGTCATTCAAGACGGGGGTTTCACCCTCCATTCGCTGGAAACTTGCAAACCAGCTACCCAGCAGTGAGTATTTATTTCCCCCCAACATTTCAGCACTTGCCTTTAATCTTCACTGTGGTGATAAAGTTGTACTAATTATATATTTCTCCTCAGGGCGTCTCAGAACAGCAGCGGAGCTCATTATCTGAAGAACAGTTTTGAAAAAAATAGAACCCATTAAAGGGAAACTTTTGGAAACTTAAATAGAAACATAAATTTTTAATTCATTTTTTTTTTTTTTTTATATAGATTTATAAAAGATCTGTATTAAAAAAAACGCCTGAAGTTATTCTAAGTTGAGTTTTTCAAACACTTTTGCAACCATAACTCTGCGCCTGCAAGAGATTAAACACTCAAATTTGGCTAAAAGATAGTCTAAAATTAAAAATATCCCCACAGAAGTTTATCAGTATGAAAAAAAGGTCCGGCCCAAGTGGAGTTTCTATTTAAATTACGGTTCCAAAATTAGAAAAACAGCGAAATACGTGTCCTTATATTTTGGTTTATTATTTTCAATAATGAACCTTTTGAATCGTATCCAAAAATCGAATAAAAAAAATTCGTTTGCCCGCCGTACACCGTGATGGACACTTTTGCCACTTAGCGCTGACCGATTTGGATGAAATTTGGTACATAGGTCATATCTAGGCTATAATTGTGCCCAGAAACTTTTGGCTGCAATCGAATTCATTTATGGCGGTTTTTGCCGCTTTTTAGCGGTTTTCAGTATTGGTGTCTAAAAAGAGAATGGTAAGAGCTAGAGATTAGAAATTTGGTATGTAGTAGGTATGCCATTTTTGGAATCTCAGTAAGCTCCGAAACTTTTGGGTTCAATCAAATATACCGCTGGTCATTTTATACCGCTTTGAAGCGTTTTTTATAAATCCTGTCAAAAAAGAGCATGCTACGAGCCAGAGACTTGAAATTTGGAACGTGTGACATATTTGGGGTCTCAGTAAGCTTCAAAACTTTTGGGTACAATCAAATTTTCCTTTTTTTAAAAAAAACTTTGTATTATTATTTATTTTTTCTAAAATAAGAGACGTCTCCGTGGCAGAGTGTGCATCACAATCGGCTTCCACCACGGAGATTCCGGGTTCGATTCCTGGACGGGTCGAAAATTTGAAAAAGTTTGGGGGTAACTCAGCTATGGTAATAGTGACAAGTGGTAAGTTTTTCATTAATCCCGTCTAGAAAGAGAATGGTAAGAGCCAGAGACTTGAAATATGGTATGTATGTCAAATTTGGGGCCTAATTACGCCCCACATTTTTTTTGGGGGGGGGTATTTTTTTTAAGCCAGTAAAATAATAAACCCATGGGTTTGCAATGTGACACATGTGTTACATTGGCAGAGTTTTTCGAACATGAAAGATTTTTTTCGAACACTGTTGACAAAACATGAGAAGCTGCGGCAAAGTAAAAGCTTATACTTCAACCTGGAATGACTCAAGTCCTTTCTGCAGAACACATCTCAAATAAATATATTTTCTAATCAATTTTTAGAAATAAAAATAAAAGTATTACTTTCATTTTTTTTTTTTCTAAAAATTGATTAAAGAAAGATTCTTTTTTTCTTTTTTTTTGACGCGTTGGACATTCGAAACGGAGGTTTTACCCTCCATTCGCTGGAAACTTACAAACCAGCTACCCACATTGACCTCACCCAGCCTGGGTTGGGCCGGGAATAGTCAGCATTATGTGGCACGAATCTACTTGGTCACCCACGTAGTAATACATTTTGCTTAACTTCAATTATCTATCAGGAACTGGTGTATCAACGTGCCAAAGACGCTGGCTAGGATAGACTTAATTAAGATTTGACCCCCTGGGTCTTCCGCTGAAAGTGCCAAAAATTGAAAAATCAATAGAAAATGTTTCCACTATAGAATAAAAGATACATGGTCTCAGCGTTATTCGAAACTACCCCAAGAGAATGAGTCTCGCTCACTTTTTGGGACAACTTATATGGAGTCCCCGCTATAATATTTTGCCTCTATCTTTTTTTTTTTTTTTTCTTTTTTTTGCCTTAACATCTATTGGTCATTCGAGACGGGGTTTGACCATCCATTCGCTGGAAACTTGCAAACCAGATACCCACATTGACCTCAACCAGTCTGGGTTGGGCCGGAAAAATAGCCAGCATCACGAGGACGCGAAGCCACGTGGACATCCACATGGTACAACCTTGCTAAACGTTGCTTAACTTCGGTGATCCAACTGGTGTGTTCAACGTTCCATAGACGCTGGCTATTTTGCTTCCCTTTGTATCTACTTTCAAATAGTTTTTATAAAATTTAGATTTTTTACTGCAGAGATGTCCAAAAAAAATATTTTAAAAGTATCTTCAGAGTGTCTGAAAGAAAAGGAGCGTAGATCAATATCTTGAAAACGGATTTAAAATTCGAAAACCCTGCAGCTTGGTGCTTGAACATATCAAAAGCAAAGAACACGCCACAAAATATTGAAATCGATTCTATTTTTGCTGTTTTTGGCAGTCTTTATTGAAATTTATTCTACTGGCAAGGATTGTGCGAATCCTGTCTAAAAAGAGAACAGTAAGCGCCAATTAATATGGGATGCCAGGCACTAAAACACATTATACATATCAATGATTTCAGCCCATTCGGTACAATACTTACTTCTTTATCTATAATAGAAATATAACAACGGGAACTGGTGTATTCAACGTCTATGGCACGTTGAATACACCAGTTCCCGTTGGATCACAGAAGTTAAGCAACGTCCAGCAAGGTTGTACCATGTGAGTGTTCACGTGGGCTCACGCCCTCGTGATGCTGGCTATTTTTTCGGCACAACCCAGGCTGGGTCAGATCAATGTGGGTAGCTGGCTCGCAAGTTTCCAGCGAATGGAGTGTAAAAAACCCCTTCCCGAATAACCAATAGATGTTATTAACGTCTCTTTAATAAAGACAAAAAAAAAAAATGCATGTATACATATATTTTTTCCTTGTCATTCACATTACATCAACAACGTACCCACTATTTAAATTTAAATAGTTCCAATTCTACTGATATTTTTTATTCTGCCCCCAGGGCTGGATTAACCTTCCGCGGGACCCGTAGCACTTTCACAGAGCGGGGCCCCCTCCACCCCCCGCAGACGCCGCGCCGTCTAAGAAGTCTACTTTTTGGAGCCAATACAAAAATGTATTATCTTCTGGCCTCCTGGCCTAGTACTTACAGCTGGTAGAGAAAAGTGAAATTAAATTTTGAGTATACCAACATCGATAAAACATGGTTACCGCTCATGCTAAAAAAACCAATTTGCTTATGTTGCAANGACCCCCTGCAGACCGGACTTCGCCCCCATCAATTATTATCTTAAAACTGAAATCTCAGTTGCACTGAAAAACTTAAAACTGAAATCTCAGTTGCACTGAAAAACTAAAAACTGAAATCTCAGTTGCAATGAAAAACTAAAAACTGAAATCTCAGTTGCAATGAAAAAATTGGGAGTGATGAGATCAAGTCAGCTGTTCTAAAGTATTTCGACTGTAAGGATTCCTGGATACTTATTGACTGGTATAGCGATGTTACCGAAAATAGACAAATAATGTATTGAAGCCAAGCGAGATGATATTGAAAAATAAGACACAGTGGTTTTTATTTTTCTTCTCCATCCAGGTAAGGCCACGAACTTTTCGAACCGCCCCGCACTCACAGTAATTCATTGTTTTTTTAATCAGAGTAGGAATTTTAATAGGGTAGGTTATTTTAATAAGAGTAATTTTTGTATAGAAACATATTTTTACTCACGCATTTATACCAACTGGGCCTCTCGCACTGTAAAATTGCCACAGGCCTCTCGGGAAGTTAATCCGGACCTGTCTCTACCTCTCCTGCGCCCCCTCCATTTAAGCTGGAATGTTGTCTGAATGACATTTTCGTTGTTATCAAAATGAAGTTCACCAATTTTCCTTTCTCCACCAACTTATTCAAACTATCTCGAGCTTTTGATCCATCCCTTTTGGCACAAATAAATTCAAATTTGACGTCACCAAAGTTTCTAGAATTATATAAGAAAACAAAAGAACAATCTTAAATTAGATTTTCTATACAAGCGAAAGGTTGAGGTTGTATGTTCAAGTTCAA
>CM022876.1:37537487-37551851 GCA_012654025.1 Pachypsylla venusta
AAAAAAAAATCCCCCCCCCAAAATTTCATATTTTACTTTTCAAGTTACGGGGAATCCAAAAATCGACGTGAGATCTCAAGTTTCGAAATTTAGTATTTACGAAAATTTTGTAAATGTTTTGCTGGAATAAATAATATACCAAAACAAATTTATAAGCAATTTTTTAGAATAAATAGGTAGCCAACGATCATACCACGTTAAATAAACCAGCTACCGCCAGATCACTGAAGTTAAGCAACGTCGGACGTGGTCAGTACTTGGATGGGTGACCGCTTGGGAACACCACGTATCGTTGGCTCTTTTTTCCGGCCCAACCCAGGCTGGTTGAGGTCAATGTGGGTAGCTGGTTTGCAATTTTCCAGCGAATGGAGGGTAAAACCCCCGTCTTGAATGACCAATAGATGTTGAAAAGACGTTAAGCCAAATTTAAAAAAAAAGAGTTAAAATTAAATTTATAAATTGGCCGCCATCTTGAAAAAATAAAATATTTTGTGTTGATAATGATGTGTTCTAACTACCCTTTTGGCCTGTAATTTTGGTTCACGCTATAATGATCGTCCCCCCGCCAGATTTGGAGAACGAAAAAAATCATTCATTTTTGGTGCATAATGTATTTTCATACCAAATTTCATCAAAATCAGATTAGGTGTTCCCGATAACTCTAACAAAGTAATCTTGCCAAGTAGACTACAATTCGTTCGGCCCAAAAGAGCATACAATTTAGACTGCCTATTGCGACCATTATTATACTTCTGAGGCACTCTGTACTGACAAGTTGTGTAGATGTAGATGATCGCTTGCGAACAGATACGTGATGCTGCGATAAGATAAAGGATTATAGTAAATTCCATTCAAGATTGAGATATTTTATTTATGGGAATAGAGGCATGCTTAAGAAAAAAAAAAATATGGTGTTTGTCGAGGCCATCATTTTATTTATTATTAGCTGATACCCGACGAACTTTGTTTCGATAAGATTAGAGAAAAACATGAGAATTAAATCTGACTTTAACATTAGTTATCATATTACCGAGGCACAACCGTTTAAACGCGATCAGAGCATACTACATATAGATTACATTTTACCTACACGTAATTAAAAATAAATAATTAAAAATAGTGTTTTTGGTAAGTGTTTTGCTTTAATTTACTTAAAAAAGATAATAATCAATTGTTCTCACGAGGCTGAGTGCACCNATGAGAATTAAATCTGACTTTAACATTAGTTATCATATTACCGAGGCACAAGCGTTTAAACGCGATCAGAGCATACTACATATAGATTACATTTTACCTACACGTAATTAAAAATAGTGTTTTTGGTAAGTGTTTTGTTTTAATTTACTTAAAAGATAATAATCAATTGTTCTCACGAGGCTGAGTGCACCTCGAACAACCAACCACAGTTTCGTCAGGAATCGAACCCGGGTACCCTGCGTACAAAGCCAGTTTGACATCCACTGTGCCAGCGAGGCTGCCGAATGTCGAGAAAGTCATTATCAGCGATCTCTCTGATTCTATACATCTATGCTAAGCAACGTCTGAATCACACTGTACAGGGAGAGAGAAAACAGTAATATACTTGGGTAGGTTATTAGCAAAGTATTACTATTATTTCTTCTTCTAAGGCGACCCCGCCTCTTTATTTCGTTTTTTTTTTTTTTTTTTTTTTTTTTTTTTTTTTTTTTTTTTTTTTTTNTTTTTTTTTTTTTTTTGTGAACTCTGTGTTCGACATGTGATTGTGTATAAGACATCGTTTGGGGGAACGTTCTTGACATTTTGGACTATTTATTATCCAAACGCCTCTTACACCATATTTATTTTCTTGCAGCAGAATAAGAGATGAGGCAAATTAAAATAATTGTTGCTATAACCAGACTTGTTATAGGGGTGTTGATATTATATCGATAATCGAGTTTTAATTTAATCGATATTCCTTATCGACATTAAGATCTCGATAATATTGAAACAAAAAATATTGGGTTTATTATTTTTATATTTTTCTTGGCTAAAAAAATACCCCCCCCCCCAAAAAAAAATGATGTTTTTTTTCTCGTAACGATTCCAAATCTGGGACGTAATTACACCCTAAATTAGACAGGAATAATGAAAACTGCTAAAAAGCGGTAAAAACCGCCAGCGGTATATCTATTTGATAGAACCCAAATGTTTCGAACCTTACTGTGACCCCAAATATGACATACGAGTACATACCAAATCCCTAGCTCTTACCGGGCCCGGAAGGGGCCCGGAAGAATATCGACTTTTAGTGTATTATGTGTTTTAAGCTTTTACCACCTCGATTACCTAGTTCATACAGTTTAAAACTTAATTGTTTTGATTCATTGATCATGATTTGTTATTAATAGAAGTAATTTAATATCATTAGTTTATATTATCATGGATACTTATAATTAACTAGCATCCCCCGATTGCGGCTTCATGGCATAAAACTTACATACAGGGTGTTTTTTTTATAGAGTTACACAACTTTAAATTATAATAAAACAAAGAATATATTTTTAATATCAATGAAACGGGCTTTATTGGATAGAAAATTTTATGACATTAATGTTTAAATATGATTTCGGACATGTGGCCTCCAAGGCTGGCGCGTACAAGGCGCAATCTAGAACACCAATTTTCACAAACTTTTCGAAATATTTGCAGCCATATTTTGTCAATAACTCTTCGAATGTTGATTTCCAGGTGTTCAATTGTCTCTGGTTTATCGACGAATACAAGTGAATTAGCTGAAATTGATCTTGATGACCTGTGGTTCCAACAGGAGCCACATGCAACACAGCCGCTACAATTGATTTGCTCAAAGAAACTTTTGATGAAAGAATAATTTCGCGTAATGGTCCAATTAATTGGTCACCAAGATCGTCTGATTTAACCTCATTCGATTATTTTCTTTGGTGTTACGTAAAGTCACTTCTCTAGGTCAAAAAAATAAACCAGAGACCATTGAACACCTGGAAATCAACATTCCATGAGCGTTATTGGCGAAATACGGCTGGAAATGCTGCGAAAATTTTATGAAAATTGGTGTACCAGATTGCGTCTTGTACGCGCCAGCCTTGGCGGCCACATGGCCGAAATCATATTTACACATTAATGTCATAAAATTTTCTATCCAATAGAGCCAATTTCATTGATGTTAAAAATATATTCTTTGTTNTCATATTTAAACATTAATGTCATAAAATGTTCTATCCAATAAAGCCCGTTTCATTGATACTAAAAATATATTCCTTGTTTTATTATAATTTAAAGTTGTGTAACTCTATAAAAAAACACCCATTATAAAACTCTGTTTGCTCGTACTTCGCATTGCGGTTTTGATACTCAACAACAATTTCGAAATTGCGGCATTAAAGCTTCTGAAATTTGATTTCTGATAGAACCGACCCCCAGAGTGAAACACGACTCCTATTTAGAAAATTCAAAGAATATATACTTTTCCCACTGCGAAACACCTTTGTATTAAATTTTACCTTTCTCGCTCATTCTGCAGTGGTACTTCTCAATTACGATTTTTTGTTGCGAAAACCGGCCATAAATCGGGGAGGAACCGGAAAATTTAAATATGCATATTTTTTATGTGTGGTCCTTACCTATATACTTTTTTTGGGGGGGTCCATTTTCGGTCGTTTTTGGTTATCTCCATCCATTTGCTCAGAAAAAAGCTAAGAAGCGTATTTTTTGGCGCTAACTTGCTTCCATTTGAACATTCGATTTTATTCCTTTCTTATTACGCACCGACATACTAAAAGGGATCTGTGTGCCAAATTTTAAGTCTCTAGATTTANCTATTCACAGACAAACACGCACACACACGGCCCAATGGCTCAAACTCGAGATTTGGGATCTGGAGACCCCAAAACGTGTTTTGGCATTGAAAACTCGACATCTAAACTTTCAGCTCATTATAATACTTTCCTTTTCATAGGATAAGGAAAGTAGAAATTTTGAGAACTTCTGATGTGCTAAAGCTAAAGCAATGGTGAGACTATGATAATTTGCGTTAACATAATTGGAACAAAATGTTTCATGCTTCACAATGCATCGTAAACATGATGCACCAGCTGCATAACGCTGCTCACAAGCAAAACAAAGAACCAAAATGAAATGCAATCTTCATACTTTTACTCAGAACATACAAGGGACTGTGGTAAGCAATTATTTATTTTTACTTCCTCATTTATAGAAGAAAGAGAAGCGGTCTGAGCACACTTATTATGCACGCATCCCGCAACTCATCCATACTAATATATAAATGCGAAAGTAACTCTGTCTGTCTGTATGTATTTATGTTACGCTTTCACGCTTAAACTACTGAACCGATTTTGATGAAATTTGGTATGGAGATAGACCAAACTTTAGAAAAGGACATAGGCTACTTTTTATCGCGAAAAAAGGGGGTTGGAACTATAAACGGCCATGCCTCTAAGGCGCCAAGCGAAGCGGGCGTATCCTGCTAGTTGGTTTATAATTTTCAATAATGAACGTTTGGAACTCCGCCATAAGTGTCTGATCGGATGAGATTGATATATCAAAAACAAACCAAAAGCATACTTTTTTTTACTGAATTTGATAATTAGGCCCCAATACTCCCATCATCAATACATCAACCTTGAACGTTACATCAAAGTCGATGTGCTGCCATCTGCCATGCAATAAAAAATGCAAGACCTTTTAAATTCTTTTCTTCTTTTGTAGACTGAATGAGCCGATGACCGATTTGTTGTTTGCATGACTCATGCGAATCATCCAAAATAGGTACCTAGCCTTTTGGTAAAACAAAGGATTCGGTATTTCACATCACTTGTTTCAGTTTTTTTTTTTTTTTTTTTTAATTTGGCTTAACGCCTAGTTAACATCAATTGGTCATTCAAGACGGGGGTTTTACCCTCCATTCGCTGGAAACTTGCAAACCAGCTACCCACATTGACCTCACGCAGCCTGGGTTGGGCCGGAAAAAAGAGCCAACGATACGTGGTGTCCCCAAGCGGTCACCTATCCAAGTACTGACAACGCCCGACGTTTCTTAACTTCATTGATCTGACGGGAACTGGTGTATTCACAACGTGGTATGATCGTTGGCTGCAGTTTCTTTTTATCTTCTGACTTTTAAAAGTGTGCAAAGACTTAATTCTTATAATGTTCTAATTATTCTAATATACTTGTTTGACCTTAAAATGGACGGTTTTATGTCGCACAAAAAAAGATTCAGATACTTCATCCGTTTGGAGTCATTTTTTAGTGTCCAAAGATGGTAAAAATGCAAAGTGTAAAAAATGTGATGCTATTTTGAATATCTTGGTGGTTCCACAAAAGGACTCCACACAGATCTCTCAAACTTAAAGACTCGATTTATTATTTCTATTTTATTTACTTATTATAGCAACTACCTACTTCTACTTGATTTTTGGAAGGTTCCCAATGTTTTTCTAATCCCGGGACCAGTCCCGGGATTGTATTCATTCCAGTTCCTAAACTTCGGGATTGTCAAGAAGGTTCGGGATCATAATCTCTAGTTAGCTCCCCAATAGCGTAAAATATACAATTTTCGACGCACCCTTTACATTTGCCTGGGATTACTTGGAGGCGAATTGTAGAGAAGACCAAGGACCAACCCGGGGATGTAGCGCCTATTGGTAAGATAAGTTAATGAACCTTTGGAATCGTCACGAAAAATAAAAAATGGGTGCGTGTACTTATGTATACGCCCGTGAGAAGTTATACTTCTTTTTAAAAATAAACTCAATCTTCTAAGGATAGGTCGACGCCCCATCGAATGCTTACCAACTAAACCTACCCTTCTCTCTCTCTTCCCCACTGCCAGCTATGGACTAACAATCTGTTCAGGCACTGCTGAACAGAGCACTGCTGAACAGCTATTTATCAGGAATCACTCTCTAACCCTACTTCCTTTCACTTGACCCAGAGAACATGTAGAATCAAGAATCGCATTTTTCTCTGTTCCACCCTGTTTAACTACTCAGGGGTTAAGTGCCTAAAGTTATGTGAAAACCAAATCTGGTATAAAGATTTGTGCAATAAAATTTTCTTTTGAAATTAAACTCCAAGTGCACTTTGTATCTTTGCCAAAAATAGCTAATAAATATATTATGCATAAAAAAGGGTTCCCATTTCATATTTGCATATTCGAAACAGAGAATGCAATTTGAATGAAAGAACCGCGGATGGCTGGGTGGAAGTGCAGCGTGTGTCAAATGGATAGCGCTTGTTATTGGTTTATTATTTTCAATAATGAACCTTTGGAATCGTCATGGAAAAAAAAATTACCCCCCTTCAAAATTTGATATTATACGTTTCAAGGTACGTAGAATCCAAAAATCGAATAAAAAAAAATCCGTTTGTCCGCCATGATGGTTGCCATTTAGCGTTCACCGATTTGGATGAAATTAGGTACATAGGTCCCATCTGGGCTCTAATTGTGCCCAAAACTTTTGGGTGCAATCGAATACACCCTTGGCGATTTTTGCCGCTTTTTAACGGTTTTCAGTATTGCTGTCTAAAAGGAGAATGGTAAGAGCTAGAGATTTGAAATTTTGTATGTATGTCATATTTGGGGTTTTTTGGTTTCAATCAAATATACCGCTGGCGGGTTTTACCGCTTCAAAGCGGTTTTCATTAATTCTGTCTAAAAAAAGAATGGTATATAAGAGCCAGAGACTTCGAATTTGGTAGGTATATCAAATTTAGGGCCTAATTACGCCCCAGTTGGAATCATCACGAGAACCCCCCCAAATTTTTTTGGGGGGTACCCCCATTTTTTTTTTTGCCTGAAAAATAATAAACCCATGTGTCACATTAGCAGAATTTTTTTTATATTGCTAATAATATGAAAGTTGTGTTTAATATTTGTGTTAACGCATACAATTTGTCACAACTTAGATGTGTGGGTATCACAGCATTACAAGGGCCACTACAATAAACTATCACTGCACTACATATTTCTTTGCTCTTGTAATGCCGCCACTGTTCGCTACTCACATTAAAGTAGCTACTCAATTGTCCTCACGTAGCTGAGTGTACTCCGGACAACCAAGCACAGTTCCGAAAAAAATTCGGGTTTCACCACGATTCCAACCCGTCTCCTGCGTGCAAATCCAGTGTTATACCCACTAGACCAGGAAAGAAACGAAATTTGGTATCTCTTCCGAGGTTGGAACCTGCATTTTGCTATTTCATGATTTTCTCTGGAGTCTGAATTGACCGGGGAGATGTGTTGA
Source organism: Pachypsylla venusta (assembly GCA_012654025.1). Classification (NCBI taxonomy): domain Eukaryota; kingdom Metazoa; phylum Arthropoda; class Insecta; order Hemiptera; family Aphalaridae; genus Pachypsylla; species Pachypsylla venusta. Next base: position 37,544,753 of record CM022876.1, read on the forward strand.
GGCAATCCATTTTTTAACCATATTAAACACATTTAGAGAGGTTAGGAAACGTCTGTATATCTTTATTGTGTATGTACAACCATCAAATATAGACTTATAACTACCAATAAAAAAAATTGATTAAGTTGCCTCAACACATCTCTCCGGTGTAGGACCCCTGTCCAGTAATGTTTAACCTCAACGTTCAACCGGATCTAATCTTTGATAAACAACATGCCACCACAAGGTTCCCACTAACTACATACACATTGTAATAATACAACCACAAGGTTCCCACTAACTACATACACATTGTAATAATACAACCACAAGGTTCCCACTAACTACATACACATTATAATAATACAATTACAAGGTTCCCACTAACTACATACACATTATAATAAAACAACCACAAGGTTCCCATTAACTACATACACATTGTAACAAGTTAAATAAAAGCCTTTAATAATACAACCACAAGGTTCCCACTAACTACATACACATTATAATAATACAACCACAAGGTTCCCACTAACTGCAATAATTTTTAATTGTCACATACAAGTATGTACCATTTAACCTTCGATATGTCTTTTTTCAATTTTTCTATCTAATTAAGAGGGGAGGAATAAGAAACTTTTCGAATTAATTAAGTGTGGGCCACCTCTGGTCTATAACATCGAGAAAAGCATCCATTTCTTTTAGTTATTACTTTATCCAGTAACTAATTCATTATTAATTTGTGCCTTTTTAATTTTCTTGAAACAACAAGAAAATACGAAACCACATCTCAAGGGGCCTTTTGTAAAACATGTCAACGGCTCGGCTCTTATTTTGCATAAAAATTCTTTCTCCTTCTTTTGGTTTCATTATTTATTCAGAAAGGAATTGTTCCGTTATTTAGAATTTCTCTTTTCTTTATTTTTTTTTTTGTCCTCCCAACAATGAGGTGAAATATATGCGCTTACATTTCTTTGTTTAAATAGTGTTGAAAAAAATGTATGTATATTCATAGAATTCAACAACTTTAGGAGTATCACAGTGTTGCATTATTTTTCTTTCTTTAAAAAGAAGAAGAAGAAGCAAAAGCAGAGAGCATTTTCAATAAACAATGACAAATACAATAAAGGAGCATATACACTAAGCAGTGACAGTTTTTTTTTTTTTTTTTTTTTTTTTTTTTTTTTTTTTTTTTTTTTNCATAAATAGGAGGTTAGCAAGAAAGAATTAAGAAAAAGAATTATGAAGTTTGGTTAGATTAATATAGTTCATTCAAAGGGCGGGGTTAATTCCTGAGGAATTCTCTTCCACCCAACCCTTTGAAATCCCTGCCTATTTTTTACCTACCTAACAAAGTAAACCCTAGGGAAAATTCAAATAGTTTCTGAGGCCAGTAAATGTCTTCTTGTATGAATTTTGAAACCAGACCGACTCTCCAACAATCTCAAGTCTGATGGCAATTGATTCCACAGTCTTGCAGCGTGGACAACAAATGAATGGTTCATGAAGTTGGTGCGATGAGTTGGAATGGTGAGGAGATGAGAGCGAGTGTTGTGATGATGAAACTGATGTAATGAGGAAAATGATGAATGGAGATATGGGGGTGACTCCTCATTCAGAATGCGCCATAATAGACACAATGTCTGTTGCTCAAGTCTTTTTTCGACCGGTAGCCATTCAAGTGATTTTCGATTTTGAGATACATGATCAAATTTCTTTTGTCGATAAATGTATCTAACACACATGTTTTGCAATGTCTGGAGTTTGTTGCACAGATCTTGGGACATGTTGCTAAGAACTACTCCAGCATACTCAACTATAGGAAATATCAACAGTGACGGCAAGTCAAAAAAGAAGAAGCAAAAACAGAGAGCATTCTCAACAAACAATGAAAAACACAATAAAGGAGTATTTACATCTAAGAAGTGACAGTGTGTGGTATGCTCAGATCGCGTTTATAGAGAAATTCCTCGGTGATATAAAAACTAATGTAAAAATCACATAATTTTTTCTCTCACCTTTTCGAAAAGAAATTCGGGTACGCACAGCTGTTAGATTTAATTAAATCAGAGCGATGTTCTAATAAATCAAACGGAAAACCCACAAAAATAACAACAACAAAAATACAAAAAACAACAACTACAATAATAATAATAGTAGCAACAACAGAAAGGACAGGAACTCACAACAAATCAATGATAAATAATATAATGAAACCTCAAACTCAGACCACAATCATATTACGGAATTGGAAATCGTATTGAAAGCAAAGTATTAATTGAAACCACAAACCACTCCGTGAATAAAATAGCTAAACCTGTCAGAAGCTTTGAAAAGGTACTCAAACAAAACAAGACTCTTGCAATGAGTAGAAAATAAGATGGAAAAAGGAAATTAATGAGACGAGGAAGAAAATGAAGGATAGTACGACGAGGAACAAGGCGAGAAAGAAAATGAAGAAGACGTCGAAAAAGAAGAAGAGGAAGAAAATGAAGGAGACGAAGAAAAAGAAGGAGGCGAGTAAGAAAATAAAGGATAGAATGGCGGAGAAGAAGAATGCGAGAAAGAATAGAATGAACATGAAGACGTCGAAAAAGAAGAAGAGGAAGAAAATAAAGGAGACGAAGAGAGGAGGCAAGGAAGAAGAAAATGATGTAATGCTGAAAGTTTTGTGTATCTACCTCAAATTTGAAAAGTTGTTCCCGAAACCCATTAACATAAACATTAAGAAAGAAATAAAATGGTGTCGCAGTCGCATTCACATCCCACTATTATAGAAATGAAATTAAAAAGTCATTCCAAAAGAATGAAAAACAGACAGGGTGCCACAAAACAAAATTTATCCTGATTTTTTTCCCCCCGATCGTTTGAGAGTATCCTGGAACGGACGGATATTTGTCAAAAAATCTAAAATCTAATTTTAAAAATAAAATACATATAATTGGCCAGTAGTGGTTGAAAAACTGTTGCCAGATTCTTAAAATAAAATAAAAACTGGACTGGACTTATCCATAAAAGAAGAAGAAAGTACTGTAATGGGCTTTTCAATGCCAAAACACGTTCTGAAGTCCCCGGAGCGGAAATACAATTATATATTAAACTTCAACCTAAGTTGTATTTCTAATTTCTCATATGAAATTGATTATGAATTGGCACCAAATTTCAAGTTCTAGCTCTTTCCATTCCCGTTTTAGGCGGAACCGCCAAGAAGCGGCCTTAAACCGCTAGCGGCCAACAATATAAAAACCTACGTTGTATTATGAAATTGATATGAATAGGCACCAAATTTCATGTTCTAGCTCTTTCCATTCTGGTTTTAGGCGGAACAACCGAAAAGCGACCTTCAACCACTAATTAGTGGCCAACAATATATTACACTTCAACCAAAGTTGTACTTTTCAATTTCTCGTATGAGATGAATATGAATAGACTCCAAATTTTAAGTTCTAGCTCTTTCCATTCTGGTTTTAGGAAGAACCGACAAAAAGCGGCTTTCAACCTCTAATTAGCGGCCAACGATATATTTTTCAATTTCTTGTATGAAATTACAGTTCTCATTTTAGCAGTCCTCCTGGTCTAGTGGGTATCACACTGGCATTGCACTTGGGGGACCCGGGTTCAATCCCCGGCGGGGTCGGAAAATTTTCGACTTTGTGCTTGTGATTTCGGGGTGCACTCAGCCTCGTGAGGACAATTGAGTAGCTACTTTAATGTGAGTAGCGACCAGTGGCGGCATTACCAGAGTAAAAAGATTAGAAGAATGAATTATGAAGAGATTATTAGTGCAGGAGGCTCTTAGTAATGCTGTGATACCCACAAAAGTTGTGAAAAGGTCATTGGGCCTTACCACAAAGAAATTCTACATTTACATTTACATTTTACATTTTTACAGTTCTCATTTTAGCAGGATATGCAAAACCCGCTAAACAGCGGCACAAAACTGCCAACGGTGTATTCGATTTTTAGCAAAAGCTTATTTTGCCGTTCATGGCATAAAACTGACATACACACCAAATTCCAAGTCTCCAGCACTTGGCGTTCTTGAGATATCTTGTTCACAGACAGACACCCACACGGAACAATAACTTAAACTCGAGATTCGAGCTCTGGGGACCCCAAAACGTGTTTTGGAATTGAAAACTCGAAAATTTCAGCGCATTACAATACTTTCCTCTTTATATGATAAGGAAAGTAAAAATGGTTCGAGACGGGCACTTCTGACACTTGGCATTGACTGATTTTGATGAAATTTGGTATGTACGTCTCATTTGGAATCTCTTTGTAGTTCCATACGAAATTTTCAGTATGGAACCTTGCTTATGTGACTGACAGTAACNTACGCCTCATTTGGAATCTCTTTGTAGTTCCATACGAATGTGACTGACAGTAACCAAAAGCTTCGGGCACATTTAGACACCAAATGGGACCTACATGCCCAATTCCATCAAAATCGGTAAATAGTAAGTGGCAAAAGGGCCCATCACAGCGGACGGCGCGGCGGACAAACGGTTTTTTTATTCGATTTTTAGATTCTACCTACCTTGAAACGTAAAATATCAAATTTTTGAAAAAAATAAACCAAAATTGTACGCTTTACAGCCCCCGCGTCACGGGTAAATTTAAGTAATAATATTTCATTTATAATAAACTTTGTTATTAATGGTAAATTGTTAGCACTAAACTTTGTTTCACTGCTGACAGAGGTGGGGAGGAAGCGTGGATAGAAGTTGAAACTTCTGTCTGTCTAAATATTGTCTGTATTTAAAATAAATCAGTCATCTACATACTATACAGAATGTCCTAGAATCTTCTGTCTGTCTAAATATTGTCTGTATTTTAAATAAATCAGTCATCTACATAATATACAGAATGTCCTAGAATCTTCTGTCTGTCTAAATATTGTCTTTATTTTAAATAAATCAGTCATCTACATAATATACAGTATGTCCCAGAATCTTCTGTCTGTCTGTCTAAATATTGTCTGTATTTTAAATAAATCAGTCATCTATATAATATACAGTATGTTCTAGAATCTTCTGTCTGTCTGTCTATCGGTTTTTATTTAACCTGTTAACGGTATCTTCGATTGCACCCAAAAATTTCTGGGCACAATTAGACCCCAGATGGGATCTGATAATCAAATTTCATCCAAATCCGTCTACGGTAATTTGCAAAAATGCCCATCACGGGAGATGGCGAGGTATATTGCACTAAAAATGATTTATTATTTAATTTCTGAGGAATGCCCCGCATCCCCACCATTTGTAAACGCCCCGGCAGCCGTAATCCTAAGGGGTTGGGATACTTCTAAAGTAAGAGTTATTTGTAAATCATTTTGTGGGCTCGTCTCTATAAATATAGAATTCGAAGGTCCCAAATTGACTCCAACTCAGGTATCTTCGATTGCACCCAAAAATTTCTGGGCACAATTAGACCCCGGATGGGATCTGATAATCAAATTTCATACAAATCCGTCTACGGTAATTTGCAAAAATGCCCATCACGGGATATGGCGAGGTATATTGCAATAAAAATGATTTATTATTTAATTTCTGAGGAATGCCCCATGCTCCGCATCCCCACCATTTGTAACCGCCCCGGCAGCCGTAATCCTAAGTGGTTGGGATACTTCTAAAGTAAGAGTTATTTGTAAATCATTTTGTGGACTCGTCTCTATAAATATAGAATTCGAAGGTCCCAAATTGACTCTAACTCTCGCCTTAGAATTCAAGGACAAGTGAAGGTCTACTAAGGTTAAAGAATTAAATAATTCCTTGGTTAGATAGTAATAATAATAGTTAGATAGTTTTTTTAAATAATAAAATTAAAATACAAAGATGTTTCAAATGTTCTCCGAGAGCTATCGGAAGGGATTGTAAATTAAAAGATGTAGAAGGACTTACGTGAGGAGATCAAACAATCATAATCTGAGAACCATTCACTTTCAACTGCCACGAGAGTTGGTAGAATTTGTCCCAAGAAACCTTACTCCCCTCTTTCCTCTGATGTCTATTTCCTTTTCTTGGATATGCCATTAACACTGGGTTTCTAAATAAATATTGCGTGTCTCTGGTGACAACGTAGAATTCGATTTTTGGATTCAACGTATCTTGAAACGTAAAATATAAAAAAAGAGGGGGGTATTTTTTTTTTCGTGACGATTCCAAAGGTTCATTATTGAAAATAATAAACCAAAAACTGAGGAAGGCAATGCTTGTAATTAAGGGAGTCGTTTTTCATAGATTCAAAAATTTATTTTGCCTCCCCCTAAGCGGCTTTTTCAAATATATTGTAAGAAATATTCTTTTAGGTAGGAAGGTGAAAAAAATACAATTGAATAAAAACAATGGGCGTTTACATCAATGTTATCATTATGACAAAAGTACAATAAGAAAATCTTATTGTACGTGTGATATTCACACTTTCCTCGTGTGATATTCACACGAGGAAAGTCGTGTGAATATCACACGACTTTCCTAATCTATGAAAGAAAAGAAAGTATAGTAATGGGCTGACATTTCTGATGTCGAGTTTTCAATGCCAAAACTAGATTTGAGGTCCCCAGAGCCCAAATCTCGTGTTGGTCGGTGTGTTGTGAACATAATGTCTGGGTAACATTTGTCGTCTTCTATGTATACACCTACCCACATTGAACTCACCCAGCCTGGGTTGGGACCGAAAAATAGCCAGCATCACGTGGGCGCGAACCCACGTGGACACCCACATGGCACAACCCGCTGGACGTTGCTTAACTTCAGTGAACTATCGGGAACTGGTGTATTTAACGTTCCATAGATGCCTGCAATTGAGACTTAAATTTTTGTTAGTCATAGTGAAGGAATATTGGAAGCATTACTGATCTGTTAATTAAAATGTATCGAATGTACCGTTGAGACAAAAATGTTAATTAAAATGTACCGTTGAGACATAACTGTTAATTAAAATGTACCTGTGGGAGCAGTAACAAGAAACAGGATAAGGAATAATTTACCTGCCGCTTTTGTGGTAGCTTCTTTGATGGCTGACCAGCTTCTTGAATCTTGATGCACTTGAAATTATTATACGATGTATTTAATTAATTATTAGATTATAGGTAGCAGACTGTATAGCGGGCGGT
>CM022876.1:37560043-37581595 GCA_012654025.1 Pachypsylla venusta
TGATTCGTGTCTGATTGATGCCTAATGTTTCTACTTTTTTCAGTTGAACGTGCAATCGTACATCTGATTCGTGTCTGATTGATGCCTAATACATATATACGGTTCAGGGAATGTCAACCCCAAATAAGTTTTTCCCTAGGGTGCTCCCGCTCACAGACAGCTTTGCATTTGCAAAATGAATTAGTCAGCAAGGAAAAACAAGTCACAGACAATCGAGATGTGTTACAGTCAATTGTGGAAACCATTAAGTTTGGCGCAAAAAAAGAGATAGCACTCAGGTGTACCAACCACCCAGGACCCCCCTTGGTGGAGAGCGACGAGCCTGCTAAAAATGATGGAAATTTTTAGAGCATTGCTGAGAATACAATGTGGGGATTTTTATGCATGACTTATGTAGTATTGTAACGTGTAGCTCATCATCACCACCACCACCACCAGCAATAACAACGACAACAACATCATCATCAACAACAGCAACAGCAACAACAAAAAGAACATCACCATGATAATCATTTTCAGGCGTTAATCCTGGATTGGATGTCAATCCNTAACAACATCAATATCACCTTCCATGATCATCATTTTCAGGTGTTAGTCCTGGCTTGGCTGTCAATCCTTCGGACTCCCCGAAAAAAATCTTGAGTACGGCCCTGGTAATAAGAATAAAAATTAAGCCTAATGCTTTTATTACAGCAATTGTTATATAATGAAAAGCTACCTGCCTCGGTAGCTCAGTGGTCTGGAGTACGTGAGTTTAGTTCCCAGCAGAGACGGGATATTTTCCTCATTCATTTGAGTATCTGACCACATAAAAATAGAGCTCTAAGGGTTAGATGGTAGAAAATGCCTCGGACATTAACCTCAAGATTTCTATTTTTTAGGAGCTTAATATATGCTCATGCTGTGAAGCGTTTAAATAACATTTTAATTATAGTGCTAAAAAATATTTATTTTCAAATTAAAACAAAAGACGTACCTACCACAAACATTATTAAAACTGAAATTAGTTTCGAATCGATTCATCATCAGTCGAGTCGATTCAAAGAGTCACTCTTTATCCTTCGACTCGACCAGACTGATGATGAATCGAAAGATTCGAAACTGGTTTCAACGTTTCTTCATAAATTAAAATAAATAGTGTTTCTGGTAAGAGTTTTGTTTTAATTTAATTCAAGAATAAATAGGAAGCATTTATTTCGTTGAATGCACCCATGTTCTTATGGAAGTCTGCAAATCTGTGTGCTATGCTATGCAATAAGCTATGTACCATCCAGCCAATTAGCTCAGTTGATTGAGCATGTGGGCTTTGTGCTGAGACGTTTGGAGTCAACAGGAATTCTCAAATCTTTGTTAAACACTCATTCAATGATGGCATCATCGTGTCCGATGGTAGCCAAATATATAAGACAGCAGCTCCAGATAGTTCTATTCTACTGCTAATGTTGTTAATTGTCATCATACATCTGTTCTTGAAGGATGATAATTGACATGGTCCCCCAGAACTATGATAATAACTGTAATATAATGTTGGACGTAAAACACACCCAGTATATTGATTGAATAATAACTTTAGAAATATTCTGTGTGATATTTGTTGCATCATATTTGTATCAAATATTAAACAGTAAGCAGTTCAAAGAACTCATCGATTATTTAGAGTTAATAGGTAATTGCTATTGGCTGGAATCAATACCATCAGCCAATAGAAAACCGGGAATAATTCTAACTGTCGATCAGAAGGAAGAACTATAGATGGAGCCTCTATTAAAATAATTCTAATTCTGACTTTCAACGATCAACAGTAAGAATTTTATAAATTATTTCCAAGTCCTGAATTCCGATAAAGACTAACTTGGTAAATTTAATCATTTTGGTCATTTTCAACAATAACATCTTGTTTATTTCATTTCTATTTGTATTTTCTCTCTCAGGTTGGGGTCTATCTTAAAAGGAGTTTATAGTAATTCTCAAACGGATAGACGGGGAACAACCTTTTCCACAGGAAAACCAGCTTCCCATAGCAAAATATACCAAACAAGGTCTTTGTAGAGCCCGTGCTGATGTCACTAGGGATGGGCTAGTCATCCACGAGTCGATCATGAGTCGACTCACGACTCGACTCACTCACGAGTCGAATCATCTTTTTAAAAATGAGTCGACTCTTCAAAGAGTGACTTACGAGTAGCTTTTTTTTGTTGGCTGATATAGATCATAAAGGGAGAAATATTTTTCCGGGTGTTTGTTGTTTACCGGAGGAAAATGTTCTTTTATTCTGGTGACGATTGATTGTGATGTATTATTAATGTATTCGCCGAAGTTGGGGACGATTATTTGGTAGATGCCCCTTTTGTCAATTGATTTTATTATGTCTTTCTGATCAAATATGGAGTTTTTGAGAATTGCCACTCGATACGAGTCGAGATCGAGAGTCGACTCATTAAGTAACTCACCTACGTGAGTCGAAAATCCCATCCCTAGATGTCACCCTCAAGTAAATTCTTACAATCTCAAGTATGATTTACTTTTCCTCATGGAAAGTTATAGCAAGTCATAAATGGATTAAAAGAAATTACGCCTTCGGGTTTTCTTTATTATATTTTAAAATTGTTATCAAAACTCAAGAGCCTTGAAAATTATGATCATATCATTTGGCCGTTTTTAGCGACTCAATGCCTCATGGGTCACTAAAGAAGTCTGAGTGATATTGAGTTTAAACAGAGTGAATTACTGAAGTGTACATCAGGTCACTGGTACGAATATTAAATAAGACTTACCGCTCTTTGGATGGAGTAGGATGCATTTAGATTAAAATATAAACTTCTTTGTTCAGCGGATGATATGTTGACACTAATGGAGCCCTCAAAACTAGCGGTGTCTGAAACAGTCAATATAAAAGTTTTTTTTTATATAATTTATGAAATATTTAAAAAGAAACTAGCTGTTTCGCCCATGCTTCGCTACGGTCTATAGCTCGGCGCCTCAAAGGCATGGCCGTTCCCGTGCTAATAGTATTCTATGAAGCTAATATCGGAAGATAATGGTATTCTATGATTCCCCTTACAAAAATCGAAAAATCGGCCGTAACTCGAAAACGGTTCGACATTTTTTAATTCTGATATTTTTCCTGGGGTTTTAACCTATGGTTGCGTGGGGGTCCATTCTCATCAATTTTTCGATATCTCTTACCGTTTTGGCTAAACAATTAGTGATACATACACACACATACATAATTACATACATACAAACATAAATTTTTTTTATATATAGATAGTTAAAAACCTATTCGCAGACCTACCGAATGTACATACCAAATTTCATTAAAATCGGTTCAGCCGTTTTGGTGGAGTATGGTGACAAACTCCAAGACAGATGAGGAGAATTTTATATTTAAAAAGAAAATAAAGATAACATTAGCCACAGCGTCTAGAATACACCAGTTCCCGTTAGATCAATGAAGTTAGGATACGTTGGTATATTCATATCCTCAAAATCTAAGAGATTTCAACCCTCCCTCGGTTCAAAAATTTTAGTGCCACTCTCTGCGGACGGTGCGGTGTATTTCAAATGTTCCCCTCTTGATTGAATATCGTTCGGAATAACGTATATTTTATGGTGTACATAATCGTCCTCAGAAGATTACGACCTCATACATTGTTCGTACGATTTGACGTTATTGGATTATGTTCCCTGGGGACAATGTAAAGTCACAGGTCCACACGAATAAACCTCAAACAACTGAACACTTGATGGAGGCCATCATTTGACACGTTATTTCCCAAACACGGCCTGATTTACAGCAAAAAGTGTGTGAAATTGATCTCCTCTTTAACATCATGTACGCGCCAGACAAGACATGTCTGGCGCGCAATCATATTCACACTTTTTGACATAAAATTGTATTGGAAATGAAGTACAGAAAAAACATTTTCCTGGCTTCTATTTCAATTTAGTTTGGTCCGACTGAACTTTAGAAATGCCAGTTATCATAAATACAAAGGGTGTAGATGTCGCAGTAAACTTGTAGTATCAATAATTTTGTAAAATTCCTAGGTATTTAGTAAAATCACGGAAAACCAAACCCAACCTATTATCTCTGATCGCGTTTAAACGGTTGTACATCGATTATTATTAATGAAGAGTCAGATTTATTATCATTTTTTTCTCTCATCTTCTCGAAACGAAGTTCGGGTACTCAGCTAGTATTTAAGTATTTTATATTTTATCTGAAGAGTTACTAGAGCAACATAGCCTTCCGTATTATCTCAATTGACCCCAAGCAAAGGTTTTCCCTAAAAGAGTTGTATGAAAAGCACTCAAGACGCACGTTTGAGTGGTTTGTACCCCTTGACAAACCACTCAAACGGTAGAAAAGTCGCCTACAAAAAGCTGCTTGGTAAGAAAAATTCTGGATGTCACGTGACTAATGGATACAAATCTCTGATAAATAGGTCCCATACATCAAAAATTTCCATGATTTCCACACAGTACTCATTCACATCCTCTTCACCTATCATGTCCACTTCGACTCTCTTTCCAATTTACTTTATAATCTTTTTCTCTTCCTCAAACTCATCCGTTCTTAATTCCTCTCCATGTTTTCTACACCGTCTTCCATATTCACTTCCTCTCCACCATCTATTTATCTTATCTACTTCGACTCTCTTTCCAATCTACTTTATAATCTTTTTCTCTTCCTCAAACTCATTCGTTCTTAATTCCTCTTCATGTTTTCTGCAATGTCTTCCATATTCACTTCCTCTCCACCATCTATTTATCTTATCTACTTCGACTATCTTTCCAATTTACTTTATAATCTTTGTCTCTTTCTCAAACTCATTCGTTCTTATTTCCTCTCCATGTTTTCTACACTGTCTTCCATATTCACTTCCTCTCCACCATCTATTCTGGGTACCCGTCAGACTTTTTTTAGGCCAAAAAAGATTACAATACTTTATCTTCAATATTATATAGGAAGAGAAAGTAAAAATCAGACACGGAAATGAAGCGATCAAGAATTAAAATTTGGGTCCACAACTATACGTCGTGGGTATATATATATTATATATCCGAATAAGTTCAACTTAGCTTAAGAGGTTTACAATTATATTATCATATTTTATTATTATTAATAAAGTTATTTTTCAAATAAAAAAAAAAAAAATGTATCTTGTCTGCTTCGACTATCTTTCTAATCTACTTTATAATCTTTATCTCAAACTCATTCGTTCTTAATTCCTCTTCATGTTTTCTACACTGTCTTCCATATTCACTTCCTCTCCACCATCTATTTATCTTGTCCACTTCGACTATCTTTGCACTCCACTTCATAATGTTTGTCTCTTCCTCATACTCATTCCTTCTCACTTCCTCTTCTTGTCCTATATTTCCACACTGTTTTCCATTCTATGCTCACTTCCTCTGCACCATCTATTTATCTTGTCCACTTCGACTATCTTTGAACTCCACTTCATAATGTTTGTCTCTTCCTCATACTCATTGCTTCTCACTTCCTCTTCTTGTCCTATATTTCCACACTGTTTTCCATTGAATGTTCACTTCCTCTCCACCATCTACTTATGCTGCCATTTCCTCTGTACCTTCACCCTCTCATCACTTCTTCTCTTAGCAATTAATTTAATTTCAATTGGTATTATTGTAGATATACAATACATCTTCTCGATTCTGTTTATTACTTTCCTTATCCTATAAAAAGGAAAGTATTGTAATGGGCTGAGATCTGAGATGTTTGATGTTGAGTTTTTAATGTCAAAACACGTTCCGGGGTCCCCAGAGCCCAAATCTCGAGTTTCAGCCATTGGTCCGCGTGTGTTTTTATCCGCCTGTCTCTCTGTCTGTGAACAAGAACGGCGCCTGCTAAAACGATATATTTGTTATTGGCCCGAGCGTGTGTGTGTGTGTGTCGTTCTATCTGTGAACAAGACATCGCAAGAACGATATGTATGTTAGTTTTATGCCATGAACAACACACAAAACTTTTGTTTGCAATCGATAATGTATAACTTTGACGGCTTTTTGCCGCTTATTACCGGTTTTCGCGAATCTTGCCTAAAGGAAGGACTGTGGAAGATCGAACTTGAAATTTTATGCCATGAACGACAAACAGCATTTTTGGTTGAAATCGATAATGTTTAACTTTGGCGGTTTTTGCCGCTTTTTACCGGTTTTTGCGAATCCTACCTAAAAGAAGAAAGGTAAGAGATAGAACAAATACACTTTTGTTTGAACTCTAATCTATCGTTGGCGGTTTTATGTCGCTTTCTATCAGTTTTCGGTCGATGATTGGCGGTATTCATAATTCCGAAATGGTAAACATGACTAGAAATTTTGCTAATAGGTACGTAAATTGTACGCGTCATGAAATTTTTAATTGTATTTACCGTTAGTGATTTTGTGTGTTTTTGGCATTCTAGAATCCTGAAATTCCTCGAAATGTGGGGCTGTGTGTGGAACACAAAACGTGTGATGTTCATCAGATTTTTTTTTTGCTCAAATATTGAGTTTATCGTTTTTAAAGATTTCCCAGTTGAATTTTTTTTTTTTTCCCATCATGGTTGCCGTTACTGCCTTTCCATTACATTTCTTCTATTCTTTTATTTACTTCCTCAATTAGATTCTTTTTCTCAAATAGATATCTCTGGGGATTTTAGATAACTCCCTAATACTAGCTCAGTCTTTTTTTTTTTTTTAAATTTGGCTTAACGTCTCTTTAACATCTATTGGTCATTCAAGATGTGGGTTTTACCCTCCATTCGCTGGAAACTAGCAAACCAGCTACACACGTCGACACCCACAAGGTACAACCTCGCTGGACGTTACTTAAATTCAGTTATCTACAGGGAACTGGTGTATTCAACGTGCCATAGACACTGACAAAGCTTAGTCTAAAACTACTTACATGTATCTTCTCTATGTATAGTCACATACCTTTTCGGTAATCTCAAAGAAATGATTTTAAGAGCAACATCGTCATCAGCAACACCACAAATTGAAACAAATATCTCCTTGGGTGTGACACCGGGGAGATGTGTTGAGGCAACCAATTTAGACCAATTAGAGAGGTTAGGAAACGTGTTTACGGTCATGCCTCTAATGCGTATGTACAAACGTCCAACAAGGACCCATGACGGCCAAAAAAAAAGCGAGTTTTTTTTTAAGTGAAAAACTTACCTCAACACACCTCCCCGGTGTAGGACCCATCTCCTTTCCTTTAAATGACATTGTTGAAATTTGAAGAAAAACCTTGTGCGCCCATACATTTTTACCTTCCTGATCCTATAAAAAGGAAAGTATTTTAATGGGCTGAAATTTTCGATGTCGAGTTTTCAATGCCAAACACGTTTTGAAGTCCCCAGAGCCCAAATCTCGAGTTTCAGCCATTGGTCCCTGTGTGTGTGTGTCTGTCTGTCTGTCGGTGAACAAGATATCTCAAGAACGGCAAGTGCTAGAGATTTGAAATTTAGTATGTCAGTTTTATGCTGCATGAACGGAAAAATAAGCTTTTGGTAAAAATCGAATACACATTTGGCGGTTTTATGCCGCTTTAGCGGTTTTCGCATATCCTGCTAAAATGAGAACGGTAATAGCTAGAACTTTAAACTTGGTGCCTATTTCATATAAGAAATTGAAAAATACAACTTATTTTGAAGTGTAATATATAATTGTATTTCCGCTCAGGGGACTTCAAAACCTTGAAAATTCGACATCGAAAATTTCAGTCCATTACAATACTTTCTTCTTTTATTAGATAGGGAAAGTCGTGTGATGTTCACACCAGATTTTTTTATATATACTTCTATTTTTTGTGTTCATTACAATACATTGATTTTCTCTCCGTAATTGTAGAATTCAATTCACAATCGTATATGTAAAGAAATTGTCTTTTTTTTTTGCATAATTTTTAACTCGAAATTATTTATATAAATAAATAATGAATTTATTTTATTTATATACTACTTTACATATCTACCTACAGGATGTTTGAAAAAGAAGCGAGCCGCAACTCTTAAATATACAACGAAATTAAGTGGAACCATTTAGTGACAATTGATCTAAGCCATGAATATATATTTTTAACATTTACCTTGATTTGTCAACGCAGATAGAACAATGTATAAATACCTATCCACAAAGCAGCCTAAGACACGTGTTTCGTTCTTGTTTGAACTCATCAGACATCGTGTCCCAGAATGACCGATCNCCCCCCCCCCCACCGCCTGAACTTTTGAACGAATTGGAATTTTGAAAAACTCTAAGGATGGGAATAGAGCCATGGCCAATCGTGAAAATCGGTTATGGTGAAAATCGGGTTCGACTCCCCGGAAGTGACGTTTATTGCAAAAAGTGTCGAAATCTCAAGAAATTTAAATAGAATGGTACAAATATTTTTTGTTCAAATAAAAGTACAAATAAAATAAGGAAATGTATTCCTCTTTCAAATTGAGAGCTACAGAACAACTGAACTGAAACCAAAACGCATAATTTCAAAGGCATGATAAATAACAATTTTAACATGTTTGATTTGGATTCAGTTCTCTCAATATAAATGTAATATATTAAGGGTGGATCATTATGTGGCCTTAACATTTAGGACAATCAGTGATAAGTAACTTTAATAAGGAAACAGTTTAGCAAAAAAAGAAAAAAACAGGCCCAGAGGAATAATAAAATTTCAATGCAATTACTAGGAAATAACTTATAACTTGCATTGAAATTTTCTCATTCCTCTGGCCCCGAGAATGATTTGAGAAGGTGAATATTTTTCTTTTTTCGCTAATTTATTTCCTTGTTTAGGTTAGTTATCACTGTTTGTCCTAAATGACCACCTTACTCCAGACTTTCTACCCGAGAATTGCCGTTTCCTAAACGGCCTATTTTTAACTTCCAGCAGAAAAATCGGATTTGACTTTGTCCTCTTAAAACATTGATGAAAATAAAAATGTACATTTTTGATGAATTAGGTAGATGAGGAATCCTTCTTGGAACTTTTACAACAAAGATTTAAATGAACACCGTTATACAGGGTGTAACAAAATTAAATTTTAGACCCCTCTAGCTCCACCCCTAATCATTGTTTGAAAAAATGAGGAGGAAAGTTTTTCTTATTTTATTTGTCCTCTTATTTGAACAAAAAATATTTGTACCATTCTATTTAAATGTCTTGAGAAATCGACACTTTTTGTCAAAAAAAAGTCACTCCGGGGGTCGAACCTTGATCTTACCACAACCATTCAATTGTACATAGCATTTTTCTTATCCCTGGAGCTTTTCAAACGTCAAAAAATAGAATCCGTTCAAAAGTTCAGGGGGGTGACCGGTCATTCTGTAACACGATGTATACGCTGAATATAGTTTGTAGATTACTTTCTTAATACCGGTTTTCGCGAATTTTCAAAGTACGTAAAACAAGTGTGTCTGTTAGTTTTTTGTTTTGTCTTATCTATACTTATAAAATGCAAAGCCCAGTTGGTATACTGACTGACGTACTGACTGACTGACTAACTGACTGACTGATAATCAACGTAGCTCCACGATGGCTAATCGTAGGGACACAGCCCTAAAGTCGTATTACAATATTTGTCACGAGATCCGAGGAAAATGTCCCTTTAAGAAAGGAAAGGAACATTTTCCTTTAAGATATTCCGTCATTACTGTGGGAAAGAACCACCGACCTTCGCACGATATCCCACATGCTAAATCAATTAGGTCGTTTCATTATCAAAAATAATAAACATAAAAAAAAAGATTTTCATTTTGTTACTAACAATAAATCAAAATAAAGTTTAGCAAAAACAGGAAGAATGATGCATTTGGTTGAGTTACAGTTGCATCAGTGCAATGTGCATAAAATAATTGGTTTAACGTTTTTCAAGCGCACCATATTTATGACCCATCCCACATTGCTAATGGATTTTAAAAATAATACACGAGAACACAATTTATTGTAAAAAAATTAAAAACAATTTGTTAAAAACAAAATTATGAAAAAAGATGAACGAAAACTATCCAAAGTTCATTAATTGTATATATCTTCTCAAAGCGTGTCCACACTGTACCTGTTAGGATCATCAGCAAAACCGTATTAGTGAGGATGCATTGTTCGGCCTTGCCGACATACGGAAAGCTGAACCGTACCCGAATACACGTCGTCGGTCCGGATCAAAGAAAGTTAAACCGAATTGTAACGAATGCCAAAATAGTAATAATAGTAAAGTTTTTGCAACCATTGTAAAACAGATATATTGGTTTATTATTTTTTGAAATTGTCACAAGCCAACGATCATACCACGATAAATACACCAGTTCCCGTCAGATCACTAAAGTTAAGCAACGTCGGGCGTGGTCAGTACTTGGATGGGTGACCGCCTGGAAACACCACGTATCGTTGGCTCTTTTTTCCGGCCCAACCCAGACTGGGTGAGGTCAATGTGGGTAGCTGGTTTGCAAGTTTCCAGCGAATGGAGGGTAAAACCCCCGTCTTGAATGACCAATAGATGTTTTAAAGAGACGTTAAGCCAAATTAATAATAAAGTGTTCTTTGTGACGCGCATCATAGCTACTCATTCGGACCTCACAGAAGCTGAATATGCACCACGAAACTTGAAGAAACCAACACTGTAGTAGTACCGTACTACGTATTCAGTCCAAGATGTTGGGGTGTGAACATGCGGTCACTCATCGAACACTGACCATACCCTCCGTTGCTCAATTTCAGTGATCGGCTGGGAACTGATGTACTCAAAACCCAACATGGTATAGGCGTTGGTGATGTTAAAACATATTGCAATTCAAAAAAAAAAATCAAATTATTTGGTGTTTAAAAAGCTGTGTTTTGGCTCTCTACACAATGTAAAAAAATCGAACATTCAAGCTAGTGTCTTCATGCCTTGCATTTTCTCTTTTTCTATTAAGAGCTAACACTAAATAAAATTAAAACTCTTATTTCTACTTACCTTTCGGTCTTTACATTTCTCATTTCAGGCGAAATAAAGTTTGCAGACTTAAAAATTTATTTTTTTTTTTTTTTTTAATTTGGCTTAACGTCTCTTTAACATCTATTGGTCATTCAAGACGGGGGTTTTACCCTCCATTCGCTGGAAACTTGCAAACCAGCTGCCCACATTGACCTCGCCCAGCCTGGGTTGGGCCGGAAAAAGCCAACGATACGTGGCGTTCCCAAGCGGTCACCCATCCAAGTACTGACCACGCCCGGACGTTGCTTAACTTCAGTGATCTGACGGGAACTGGTGTATTCAACGTGGTATGATCGTTGGCTAGGCTGAACTGTAATATACGAGTATTGTTGGCAGCTAATTATTTTTGTATATTTTTGTTTTCCTCATAATTTGAAGTTCATTGCTTAATACTAATTAGGTAATTATATAAGAGGCTATTCGAATGATATTTATTCGGATGATTATGTGATCCTGTTTCCTACAAAGAACAGGATCCCATAAACTAACAGAGGTTTTCTTAGAGCTCTTGGTGATTTCCTCTATAAAAGAAAATTCACCCGTTCTGTTACCTCCTAGGTGATGTGGAAAAACAGAAGAAATCCAAACCTATTATAATAATAATAATAATAAACCTTTATCTTTGTATATGTAGTATGTAGTACACATACAAAAAATCAGCCCTTAGCTGAGGTTCCTTTTCGAGGACAACCATCATGCCTGTCTTTATGACATGCAAGCTGGCTGTCCTCGTCTAGGTTGCAATTGGTTTGGTCGGCCTACCTACAAGACTTCTGCGTTTTAATTTATTTATTTCCCATTATTTCCGTTTCTTCCTTATTTTCTTTCCTTTCTCCCCCCTCTCAATCTGTTTCCCTCTTTCTCCCTCCCCCCACATACACATAATCTCTCTCTCTCTCTCTCACACACACACTCACTCTCTACTTTTCTCTTTCTCCCTCTCTGTCCTTCTTTTATTTTCCCCTCTTTTACTTTCTCAGTTTATTTCACCCTTTCTCCATATTTACCTGAGTAAATATGGAGTATTTATATAGGGAATATAAATATATATTTATATTAATATTATAAATATATAAAAAACACAATTTTCTAAATACACAGAGTACTTATATAGGGAATGACAATTGTATTATCGTACTAACTTCCTCTTCTTTTGTCCCAGAAACCATTCGTTTATCTTTTTCGTCCACCTTTCATTTTAGTCTGCTTGTGTGGCCTGCTCATTTCCATTTCCATTTACAAATTAATTTCATGATATCTTCTATTCCTGTCTGTTTTTTAATCCATTTTATTGTTTTTTCTATCTTTCTTGCTTATATTTAACATCATTCTTTCTTGTGTCCTTAGTTTTCTTCTGTTTTTTTTTTTTTTTTTTTTNTTTTCTTCTGTTTTTTTCGTTCAATGTCCCTGTTTCCGAAGCATATGTGATAACTGGTAAGACTGACATCATTCTATTAAAGAATACAAATACTAAAAGAGTTATCGATGTTGGGAATTTTTTTTTTGTAATCGAACCACATTGAGTTGAAGTCTATATTTACAACTATCCCTATCCCAGTAAACTTTCAGTTTTTAAACATTCGTAAACTTTTATATAATATTTTATGTTTGAAAATATATTATTGCTGTCAGAGGAAACCGTTCTTTTAAAAAGAGATATAAATAATATTATGAAAGCTCGTACAGTCATATTATAATATATACACAGATGAATTTTCATCGAGAGACGACTCTATGTAAAAAAAAACTCTGGAAGTGGTACACATGGGTAAACCCATGTGACATTTTTTTACTGGATAAAAAATACCCACCCCCAAAAATCTGAGGCATAATTAGACCCTAAATACGACATACATACCGAATTTCAAGTCTCTAGCACTTACGATACTTTTTAGGCAGGAATACTCAAAACCGCTAAAAAACACACATTTAGAACCCAAAGGAGACTAGCGAGGGAGGTTCCAAAAGTTCGTGGCCTGACCAAAAAGGACTAATGTATTGTAGTTCTGACAATACTTACACCAGGGGCGTANAAAGTTCGTGGCCTGACCAAAAAGGACTAATGTATTGTAGTTCTGACAATACTTACACCGGGGCGTACACAGGATTTTTTTCGGGGGGGAGGGGGGGCAACCCAAGTAGGTATGTCTTTAAATAGAAAACTATCTATTTCGTAAGTAATTAAGTATTAGGTAAGCATACCCACTAATTGCTATATGACTTCGTTCATATGCAGATTTTTTTTTCTGTATAGTGGTTTGGAACCGCCATATGAAAATATGGCAATGTGCCATAAATTTTGACCTTATCAAACAAAAGAAATAGGTATACATACATTTACTCATACCTACCTACCCGTGATTTCCCAGCGGATAGTTAAATAAATAGAATTTGGGAGTAATATGTACCTTAGCAGTGTACCGATGATGACCATAGGTACACTGATCAGAAGGTTCCTAGTAGTGTACTGATGGGAGTAGTAGGTATTTAGCAGTGTGCTGATGGGAGCAGTAGGTACCTAGCAGTGTACCGATGGGAGTAATAGGTATCTTAGCAGTGTGCTGATGGGAACAGTAGGTACCTAGCAGTGAACTGGTGGGAGCATTAGGTGCCTTGCCGTGTACTGACAGGAGCAGTAGGTACCTTGCCGTGTAATAGGTACCTTAGCAGTGTCTTAATGGGGGCAGTAATTACTTAGCAATTTGATGAGAGATGAGAGCAGTAGGTATATCTAGCCGTGTACTGATGGGAGCAGTAGGTACTTTGCAGTATACTGATGGGAGCAATAGGTGCTTTGCCATCATGTACTGATTGGAGTAATAGGTACCTTATCAGTGTACTAATGGGAACAGTAGGTACCTTGCAGCATACTGATGGGAGCAATAGGTACTTTGCCATCATGCACTGATTGGAGTAATAGGTATACCTTATCAGTGTACTGATGGGGGCAGTAAGTACCTTGCAGTATAGTGATGGGAGCAATAGGTGATTTGCCATCATGTACTGATGGGAGCTGTAGGTACCTTGCAGTGTACTGATTGGAGTAATATTAGGTACCTATCAGTGTACTGATGGGAGCAGTAGGTACCTTGCTGTGTACTGATGGGAGCAATAGGTGCTTTGCCATCATGTACAGATTTGAGTACTAGGTACCTTATGAGTGTGTTGATGGGAACAGTAGGTCGGCGGGGATGGAGTTAGACAGACTCCTGGTTACGTATCCACTGCCTCAACCAACTGAGCTACTGAGGCTATTCGCAAAATATTAAATTGTTTATAGTTTTACCATTGTAATATTTTGCTCGGGAGGTCCATTGGGTCCTACAGACGAATCACCCAATTATATGAATGTCCATACCAAATGTCTTCAATGCCGATATTGCCGATTAAGGCGTTCGACAGTTTCCGTGGAACAAAAGAAAAATTGTCGTGACAAAACTAGACCTCACCTTGTTCGGTCATATATGACGTAGTTCTCTGTAGCTCCCACTATATTTAAAACCCTTGTTTATTTTTTTTTTATAAAGATCGGTAAAAGGCTATCTAAGGACTCGTCTAGATTACCAATTAACAATGATAAATGGACGGCGTAAGAGCTAATGTTAAAACTAGACCTCACTTCGTTCGGTAAAATATGACCTAGTTCTCTGTAGCTCCCACTATATTTACAACTCCTGTTTTGTGTTTTTATAAAGATCGGTAAAAGGCTATCTAAGGACTCATCTATATTACCAATTAACAATGATAAATGGACGGCGTAAGAGCTAATGTCAAAACTAGACCTCACTTCGTTCGGTAAAATATGACCTAGTTCTCTGTAGCTCCCACTATATTTACAACCCCTATTTGTGTTTTTATAAAGATCGGTAAAAGGCTATCTAAGGACTCATCTAGATTACCAATTAACAATGATAAATGGGCGGAGTAAGAGCTAATGTCAAAACTAGACCTCACTACGTTCGGTAAAATATGACCTAGTTCTCTGTAGCTCCGACTATATTTACAACCCTGTTTTGTGTTTTTATAAAGATCGGTAAAAGGCTATCTAAGGACTCATCTAGATTACCAATTAACAATGATAAATGGGCGGCTCTAATGTCAAAACTAGACCTCACTACGTTCGGTGAAATATGACCTAGTTCTCTGTAGCTCCGAGTATATTTACAACCCCTATTTGTGTTTTTATAAAGATCGGTAAAAGGCTATCTTAGGACTCATCTAGATTACCAATTAACAATGATAAATGGGCGGCGTAAGAGCTAATGTCAAAACTAGACCTCACTACGTTCGGTAAAATATGACCTAGTTCTCTGTAACTCCCACTATATTTACAACCCCTGTTTTGTGTTTTTATAAAGATCGGTAAAGGCTATCTAAGGACTCGTCTAGATTAGCAGTTAACAATGATAAATTGGTGGCGTAAGAGCTAATTTAAAATTTCTTTTCTTAAAAAGCTGTGTTCTCATTTATCAATCTAAACACACTCCAAAAAAGCCATTCCTTAAAAGATGCTAAAATTTTATCTTAAAAAATAAGAAAAAAGAATTTTTTTTCTCCAAAAGAATTCGTCCCTATTATCCATATTATCAAGATAAATTGACGAAAGACATTATTACATGGGTGAGTTGTGCAGTGGCAAGAGAACGACTAGTAAACAGGAGGGCCGTATCACTGTTGCAAGATGGCCTTGACCATTTAGCCCTAGATCGAGTGCAAAAAAACCCTAGATTTGAAAAAAAAACCTAGATTTTTTTCAAGCCCTAATTAATTTGATATAGGTTGTGCTTTGGGATATCGGAACGATTATATCGACTATCCGATATATCGGAACAAAAATATCGAATATATCGGAAAACATTGTAATTCTGTAGTTTCTTCTAAAGTTTTTTAAAAATCATGTTGAATAAGCAGCTTAGGTAAGCGACTAAGCGCTCCTAANAAAAAAAAATGTGATATGCTATAAGATAAGTAAGTATAAGATAACTTCGTTCGGACAAATATGACATAATACTAAAACCTCTGTAGACAGAAAAAAACTTCGTTGGGGGAACTTTCCACTGTATATGTACCTATACGAGTATGTGCCACAAGTAAAAAAAAAAATGTCACGATCACGATACAGAAAAAACTTCTGTGCTAGTAGGAGCGAGGTATTATAAAAACTTGTAAAGGCACATTTGAGTACACTTAAAAATGTAAAAATAATTATATGCAACATAAGTGCATATAACGTCATAATAATTGTATGTAACATAAGTGCATATAACGTCATAATAATTGTATTTTCAAATTATAAATCATGGGTAACTAAATTAAAATTGAATTTCGAAAAACGCTGATACACGCGGAATTTTTTTCTACTGATTTTCAAATTTTTGGCACTTTCAGCGGAGACTTCGGTGGGGGGGGGGAGGGTTCTAACTTGATTTTTTTTTAAAAGGTATACTTACTTACTCCACAGACCGTCGGGTTACTTAGCTTCATGTATCAGCCTTCTCCATTCAATTCTGTCTTGGGCGATGTTTTGTCAATTTTCGAAATTTTGTCCCCTTCGATTTTGTGTAATTTCAGTGACTGCACATCTTGCCACCTGATTCTAGGGCGGCCGACTTCGTTCTTAGATGTATAAGAGTAGTGATTTTTTTATGTTCGACGTGTCTTTGGCCCTAGCCACATGTCCTGCCCACTGGAGTATTCTGGAGTGTACGATGTGTGTGATGGTGGTCACTCCACATATATTTCCCGTGGCTGCGGATAGGCCCGAAAAGTGCACTTTGTGACGTGAACTAATATATCACTTGTGCTGTATTTGACTTGGCGAGCGGAGAGCTGCCGCGCTCGTCAATCCGCTCTTCTTTTTGGACACCCTGTCGACATGCCACATGTATGGAGCAAGGTGAGTATGTCATTAAAATGATGTATTTTCAAATCATAACAGATGGTACAATTGAGAAGAGAACATTCATGTCAACAACAGAGTTTAGGAACATAAATTATAATATGTATTTCAAACGGTCCAATAAGGAATTTTCAAAAATTGAAATCGAAATATTTGATGGAATAGTGTCTAATAATAATAAGGTTAGTTAATGTAACCACCGAGGGGAGCAAACCGGCTCCTTTATGTGACGGTCCGGCTCCCGTCAAAATACAGAAGTGTTTGTATTAGGAAGGGCATCCAGCATTTAAAAAACTCTGCTTCAAACTAATGATGGGAGATCCTCAGCAAAAAGCGAGTTTTGTTTTTTATTGATATACTGTGAGGAGCAAGAGTTACCGTGCCGGGAAAGGATTGAAGCTGAAGACAGTAGGAACCGAACAAGGGGTTGTTGCAGAGCCGATCTCCGTGGCCGAGTTGTTAAGAGCATTGACTTTTGGTCCAGAGGTTGTAGGTTCGAATCCAGCTCAGAGCAAAAATTTTTCGTTTTCGGAATGGCATGGCTGTAAAAGAAGTGCCATGCCATGAAGTAATGCGAAAGTGGTTCCGGGACATAACTTATCTAAAAAAGAGGGTAACCGGCGCCGACCCCAAATAGAATTGGGAAAAGGTAAAATTAAAGAAGAAAAATAAGGTTATTCTTTTAAAAATAAATAAAATATACCTAACGAAGGTATATTTTATTCACTTTATTTGTGTTTTGAATTTATTTTTACTACCTGAGTTACATTCTATATCAGGTTCCCTTGATTTTCCTTTTTTGGGACTTTCCCTTTGAACTAATTCAGTTAGGTATTTTTATACGAAAATATAAACGGGAAATGGCATTTGTCAAAAAATTGAAATATTCAATTTATAGCGAGAAACATTCTTGTCACCTTTTTCCCCCAAAATTATTTGATTAATGTGCATCAGTATCGCATTAATCCATTATTGGGAAAATTATCCCATTATTGAGAAACTTATCCCAAACTTAACTAGATAGAATCTCGTCCGCTGTAAGCATATCTATACTTATAAAACCGAATAATGTATAAAGTTTAACCGCCCCCAAATCACTTACTGTCTAATAAAAAAACGAGATAACATTATCCAAATATTTTGATTATTTTAATTTTGACAGATCATCTTTATTTAGGTTCCGAGTACATTTTTGCGATGTGTTCGCCTCTTCCATGACAACGCCTCTGTCCACAACGCCGTCATTGCAATGGCTGCTGTGCGAGAGGCCCATTGAGCTATCTCACACCCCTAGAGTCCGGATGTGTCCCCCAATGACTTTATCTGTTTTCAAAACTGAAATATTTTTTTTTGCTTAACGTCTCTTTAACATCTATTGGTCATTCGGGACGGGGATTTTACCCTGCATTCGCTGGAAATTTGCAAACCAGCTATCCACACTAACCTTAACCAGCCTGGGTTGGGCCGGCAAAATAGCCAGCAACACGAGGTCGCGTACCCACGTGGACACCCACAAGGTACAACCTCGCTGGACGTTGCTTAGACTTCAGTGATCCAACGGAAACTGGTGATGTATTCAACGTGCCATAGACGCTGGCTAATGCCTATAACTGTGGCAGCAAATCCCATATTTTTATTTTATTTTAAAAAGTGAAATAAATTTTGTTTTCAGTGGATTTAAAAGTGTATACATTTTATCCTTTTTACTGTTCTTTTCCCTCACCAACGGCTTTCATTATAAATTATGACTTCAGTTTATCCGCACTTGAAAAAAAAAGCCCCAGTCACAGTATGATTACGTTTGAAGTAGCAACAATAGTATTTTAACAGACAAAATGAGGAGAAACTGTGAGGTGCATAAATATCACAATACTCCCTTTCACATTAAATATTTGAAAGGTTTTATACGAACGAATCGAAATTTGGCACTTTACCCAAAATGTCATATATCACTAAAAAAGGCCCATATTTAGTGATCATTATACGTTTAAAGTGACAAGAATGGAATTTGCAACCAACAAAGAAATTAAGAATAAATTGTGAGGTAAATGTATGAAAGTTTTGGCACTTTAACCAGAATGTCATATCTCACTGAAAATTTCCAGTGATCATTACGTTTGAAGTAGCAAAAATAGAATTTGCAACAAACAAAGAAATGAAAAAAAAAATTGTGAGGTACATAATTATCACAATACTCTCTCATGTTAAATTTTTGAAAGATTTTTGCAAGCGAATCGAAATTTAGCACTTTCACCAGAATGCCCCCCATCCTCTATCACTAAAAAAGGCACCAGACTCAATGATCAGTAGCAAGAATTGAATTTTCAACAACAAAAATAAATGGACTTTCTCTTTCTTAATCATTCTATCAGACTACCATCAAATGCAGATGTAGATGATGCTCTTCTAAAGTTTGAAGTCTATTAGTGATATTAATATTATAATTTTTTCTGCTGGCGTTGACCTTTTTTTTTTTGAATAATTTTGCAGCCTTCAGCTGTGGACTTTGCTCNTTTAGAAATTTGGCCCAAATGAGAAGTACCTGGGGACCCTGGGGGACCACTATCGACTAAAAGCTGGAAAACAGTGATTATAGTAAGTTGAATAATCCTTACAGGCACCAGACATGAATTGTTTTGAATTTTATGTAAATATACGGGACCGTTTTCTTTTAAAAGCGATAGTTTATTCAATGAGCTTATTGAGCCCACTGGCGGGGCCCCTGATAAAGACGCACCCATATGGGCCATTTTTTTCTTTTTTTTCATAAAAAGATATTATAATAACCCATTTTAAATTTCATCAAAATTGGTTATGTGGTTTTGATTTTAGAGATTTGGTCCAATTGCGACGTTCTTGATCCTGAACCGAGGGGGGTGGACTCTGAATAAAAAGTTGAAAACAGTGAATAACTAATTTCCAATACTTTGATTGATCCCTGCCTGCTCTGGAATTTTTTTTTTTTTTTTTTNTACCTTTTTTTTTTTTTTTTTTTTTTTAATTTTGTGTGACATAACTGATCTGTTTTATTTTAAAAGGGATTTCCATTTTAAGGACCTTGTTTGGCCCCTGGCGGTGCCCCTGACAGAGATACGCCCGCGTGAGACCATTTATTTTAGATAAAATGATTTCAATTAGTGATTTTAAATTTCATCAAAATTGGTAATGTGGTTCGGATATCGAAAAAAAGAAAAATATGGAGTCGGGCTTTTTGCCCAAATAGACCACGTGTGCCAAATTTCAGAAAAATCGGACCAGCGGTTTGGCTCCCAGGGCTCTGCATACGATTCCGTACGTACGTCATACGTGGAACGTGGCACGTCATACGTTGCACGTCGGAAATATTGGTTTCTTGGATCCCATGGCTCCGAATATTTTCAAACTTTAAAAATGACCCGAAATAGTGAAAATATGGCCCAATAGCAATAGGAAATGACATATATGATCTTTATTTTGGCTTTTGGGTTCCCGTCAGATGATTTTTGGGCCAAAAAATGTCCAAAATTTCTGCACGATTACAATACTTTATCTTCTATAGGAAGAGAAAGTAAAAATGAAGAAAAAACTATAGTATGTAAATTTATGAGAGTTTTTGCAAACGAATCAAAATTTTGCAAATATGAGTATAGTGTTGTATTTACTTTTTTGGTTTATTTTAATTTTTTATTACTTAGCTTTCCATACAGTTTTTTTATGAGAGGTAGCTTCGCATTCGCAGAATACTCTACTGTCTCCGGTGCCTCTTAACAGAGACGGCACGTAGAGTCTCCAGTTATAAATATCTAGTTTAGCTGAGGAGGCCTATTCCCAGTTCCCAGTCTTCAGTAGTAAGACAAAACATTTCCTTTGAGCGAGTGAGTTATGTCGGAAGATTGAATTCTTTACCCATCCAGTATGATGTAAATTATATATTTGACGCCTTAAATATCACCCTCAAGTTGGCAACTATTTGAAAATAAAGTTTATCTCCAGCAGAATAGTTTCTCGAGTATTTCATTTTTTTATGACATATCATTAGGGGGAATGTTCGCTACAACTGAATTCAATTGATACACAAAAACATATCTATCTATATACAGGGTGAGTCATTTTAAAGGATAAAGTCAAATATCTCAGAGACCGTTAGGAATGTGAAGAAAACGTTCGAAACAAACTCCTCTTATTTCTAGGGGGGAAATTTAATGGTGACCTTGAAAATTTTCTTCACAAGCCGAGTTCAGGATTATTTTAAGGTCAACTATTTTTTTTTTTTTTTTTTTTTTTTTTTCAAAAGAAAGCTATATTATTGATTATGTGGTATGGTAACTCTTTGTATATTATCAGAATTCAAAAATATCGAACCGCTTTCCAGTTACGGCCGCTTTTTCGATTACTGAACAAATCTGCGGGCCGCGATCTTAAATGTTGTCGAAACAATAAGTAGTCTGATCAAAAAGTTTGCGGAATCTTGAAATTTCGCGGGTTGTGTATGACGGAACCTATTTTTTTTCTTTCTTTTTTCGCTCAGTTGGTGCAGTTGTAACGTTTTTCCTCCGTGGCGGCCACTTTGGCGGTTGATAATGTCTCACCTATTTTCGTGTGCTTGGCTAATGCGCCTGCTGATAATAATAATCGTCCTGCTCACAGTTCGCTCCTTCTTCGCGAGTTTTTGTCAAAAAACAA
>CM022876.1:37602211-37615693 GCA_012654025.1 Pachypsylla venusta
GGTAGTGATTTCATAATACTCCCCATTTTAAGTCATAAATCATATACTTACTTCAGACCTGCTAACCCAAAAATGGCCGTTTTCTAAAAGTCGTCATTTTAACCTCTGGTAGAAATACGAGATTTGTTTTTCCCGACCTACGGCTCTGATAAAACTTAAAAGTTGTTATTTTTATTACTTATGTAGATGGAAAACCTTTTTTGAGCCATTCTTGACGAATTTCTACATCAAAATAATATTCGGTTTTCGTTATACAGGGTGTAACAAGTTTTGGTTTTGAACCCTTCTGGCTCCGCCCCTGATTATTTTTTTTGTTGAAAAAACAAAAATGGGAATATTCCTTATTTTATTGGCACTTTTATTTTTCAAAAAAGCATTTGTACCATTCCATTAAAATTTCCCGAGAAATCGACTCTTTGTGTCAAAAAAAGCCACTTCCGGGATTCGGACCTGTGTTACCTATTTCACAAATCTTCCTGTATTATAGACTAAATGCATTACTGGCTTGTATAACAGATAACAGACAACAACACTACTAAAATGTTGAAAGTTACTTGGAATACATGCATTCTGTCTGTAATACAGTTTTATGAAATATGTCCCTGGAGTAAAATAATATTTTCTCTAAGGAGTCGATTTACCTTTAGCTTGGAGGTATATTACCAACAAATCTTAAACAAATATTTGAACGAGCCCCTTTTGATTATGGATTCCAATCAATTCATGGTAATCGCTGTTCATTGTTTGCGCGATATGAATTATCTAAATGTATATTTCTTTGTGTAATTATATCACAATTTTGTGGGCATCACAGCATCACACAAGG
Organism: Pachypsylla venusta; assembly: GCA_012654025.1. Classification (NCBI taxonomy): domain Eukaryota; kingdom Metazoa; phylum Arthropoda; class Insecta; order Hemiptera; family Aphalaridae; genus Pachypsylla; species Pachypsylla venusta. The sequence goes on from CM022876.1 coordinate 37,603,038, forward strand.
TATCTTCTAACAATCAATTCAATACAACAAGCTATACTTAACAATCATCTCATAAAGATACCACTTGCAGCCATTACCATATCTACTAAATTGTCTTCAGGAGGCTGAGTTACCCCAAACACAACCAGACTAAGTGAAGAAATTGAAAAAAAAAAAGCTGATGTTAGCTGAGTGTGATGTACACTCTGCTACGAAGACGAGGCGACATGTAATATTCAAAGAATAAAACAGATTACTTTCCAGTATTGTTTCGTTGAGAGAACGGCGTCTTCAAGCCGACCTGAATTTCCTCGAGAAACTGACTGAAGGTAATATTGACAATGCCGAACTACTTGGACTCATCTCTTTCGATTGTCATCGAAGACTTCGCAAAAATAATTGCTTCCATATTAAAACATGTACCGCCAATTATATGCATTTTTCACCCATTAATTGTATGATGCGTACCGCTAATAAAGCTCTCTCTTGTTGTTTTTCTATATTTCTTTATATTTATGTCAAATACTTTATTGTATTAATTTATGTACCTATGTATTAAGGGTTAGACCCGTTAAAATAAAATTATTATTATTACACAGTGAAAGTGTCAGGACAGTGATCTCCGACATCGCGCCGTACCGTGATCATCACAGTGATTTGACATGAAAATATCTTAACCTTTACGGTTTTATTCGAGCACAAATTTACCGCCTCAGCACCGAGAAAACACTGAGCGGTGTTATTAAAATCACTGTAACACGGTCACCGACACTTTCACTGTGTAGTGTGTATGCTCCATAATTTGTGAGAAAATAGTTAAGACAATGATGTTGATTCACTTACCATTCTCTGGAACTATCGTCTGACTGTCAGTCACCAAACAGGAGCATTGTCTTGAAAGTTTACTGATGATTTCTCCACTTGGACATTCCAGAAGACAGGAGGAAGTACCAGTTCGACAATCTGAAAAGAACCACAAAATATCACAACACCACCATATCTCCTAGATATTCTGATGCCGCGTCGTACCTATCCTTGAGAAGTAGAAAGTGGGCTTCACAGAATAGAGGACGAACCTATCTGGAGCTATTGTCTCATTCGTCTATTCGTGAGCTAAATTCATCTTTAGGGCCGTATAAGTAAAATAGTTAAGACAATGATGTTGATTCACTTACCATTCTCTGGAATTATCGTCTGACTGTCAGTCACCAAACAGGAGCACTGTCTTGAAAGTTTGCTGATGGTTTCTCCACTTGGACATTCCAGAAGACAGGAGGAAGTACCAGTTCGACAATCTGAAAAGAATCACAAAATATCACAACACCACCATACCTCCTAGATATTCTGACGCCGCGCCGTACCGCGATGACTACCCTTGAGAAGTAGAAAGTGGGCTTCACAGAGTAGAGGACGAACCTATCTGGAGCTATTGTCTCATTCGTCTATTCGTGAGCTAAATTCCTCTTTAGGGCCGTATAAGCCCCTGCACCTAAACCACAACTTGGCTTTTTGTGCTTGGAAAGCAACCTGTTTGCACAGCCCATTCCAAAGATCTAAACAAGCTTGATCAGCCTTTTGGCTAGATATTTTTCGTGGATGCCAAGCCTGAGATGTATAGCTGCCCCATTCTTTTGCAATCAAAAATGACGTGAGAAGGAATCTCCTCATTCTCCCCGCAGAGTCCGCACAGAACCTGGTCTTCATGGAAGCCCATAGTGTGCAGGCGTTTTCTCTGTATCACACATCTGGCTGTCATCGGACACAATGATGGCAATCTTTGAATAAAATGTTAATTATAAGTGTTAAAAAATATTACCTTTAAAAATAAATTAAAACAAAACACTTACCGAGAACACTATTTATGAAGAAACTAGTTTCGAATCATTCAATTCATCATCAGTCTAGTCAAGTCTAAAGATGGAAGTTGACTGCACGCGGTGAATAGTACTCAGTCAACTTCTCGACTCGACCAGACTGATGATGAATCGAATGAATCTTCATAAATAGTGACAAATAGTGTTTTTGGTAAGTGTTTTGTTTTAATTTATTTTAAAAGTTAACAATGATGGCACTATTGAATGAATGAATGACGACAATTTACATTAACCCATATGTCACCATTGGCAGAGTTTTTTATTTAAAGAAAATGTGTTTTATAACAAAGCACGTGGCGACGTGTTCTTCTCCATTACTTTGGTAATCACAAGAATTTCTCTTTGAACATTTTTTTTCCAGGAATTCGATTTCCTTTTTTTTTCTTTCTTCATTGATTGCATTCTGTGTTTAATATATTTCTATATTCCTCCTGGCAATAATGAAAGGTGCGATTAATTTTATTTTATTTCATCAAATGAGATTTTCTCTGTTCACTACTATATTTAACTTCTCAGGAAATTGCATCTGAAATGAGGGGTGCTTGTAAAAAAAAAAGGAAAGTTGGTATTGTAATGGGCTGAAATTTTAGAGTTTTCAATGCCAAAACACGTTTTGGGGTCCCAAAAGCCCAAATCTCGAGCTTTAGAAATTGCTCTGAGTGTGTGTCGGCTGTAAACAGGATATCTTAATAACGGTAAGTGATGAGACTTGAAAATCTTGAAATTTCATATTAGAGATGTGTAGTTCATCAGTGTACCGGTACAACTGAGCTGGTACGCAGTTCTGTACCGCGGAACAGTACTGCCTGTACCGTGATAGTTCTTTTGAATCTTTAAGATTCTGAGGTGCCGGGTATCGTCATAGGTCTTCAGTCTTTAAAGTTTAAGATACTGTTCCGCTGGATGGGGGTGGGTACTGAACTGACTACGGTAGTAGTTGATTCGAATCTTCAATGTACCGTGTCGAGGTGTAGTAAAGGGTAAATGCAAGATATTCAAATTGAGAATCAAGATAATGATATAACTATATAAAGTAAAGTAGTACATATTTTTTTAATACTTAATTACAACAGAGGGAGAAAAAAATATATTTTTTTAATAAACTTTTTAACAATTGTTGAATCAATATTTAAAAACATATTTTTCATAAAAATATAAAATTTTTTGTTAAATAAAAATAATTATTGGTATTAAAAAATATCTACTATGTCATCAACAAAAAATTAAATTACTATTTTCTTTAAATTTATTTTAATTTTTTAATACGTAATCCATAATGATTACTACTGTGCCGGTGCCCGGTACAATACAATACATACGGTACAGGACTCACCATCTGAACCGACAAATTCAAAACAAAGACTGTCGATTATCGCGGTACAGGAGTTGTAAAATAATAAATAAAGAACTGCGGGGACTCTTTTTGTACCAGTAGAGTGAGCCGGTACATTTTACTGAACTGAACTGTCTGAGTAGATTCTTCTAAAAGAGTCTTATTTACACATCTTTATTTCATATGTACATCAAGTTTGCGCCCGGAACGAACCACGAAGCTTTTTGTTGAAATTGTACCGCTATTTAGCGGTTTTAATTAATCCTGTCTAATGAAAACTAAGCGTTTTTATTAGACGGACAACAACAAAATTGCGGATATCTTGAAAATCACGCGAGAGCGGTCATTTTGTATGGGAATATTTTTGGTTGGAAATGGTCCAATATATCACCCTCGGGCGTTTGTCAGTATGTTTCAGGACCACCCTGATATCTCACCCCTGGGACGTTGTCATTATGCTTCAGGACCACCCTGTATATTTTTTTAAAAAATATTATTGATCCTTATGTGATTTTTCTTATACTTACTGAGACAAGACGGTCCAAATGTTCCTGGAGGACAGCTGCAGGTTGTGTGAACCGATCCCAATTGGCTGAAACAAATAAATTGACAGAAAAACAATTTTACTGTGTCACTTCGGATTTACCGAAAATAGAATCATTCAGAAATTTAAAAGAAAAAAATGTCTTCAGAATTGATTTGAAACCAAAAACATTTCCTCATTGTCAGTAACATATTACAGGGTTGCAAAAAAAGGCGCTCACGGAACCAACTTGGCGTACAGAGGACAAACAGATTTTTTGTTCGATTTTTGAATTCTACCTTGTAAGAAAATTATCAAAATTTAATGTTGAAAATATTGCTTTTCTATATTTCTTTATATTTATGTCAAATATTTGCAGTCATCATAGCTAATGCTATAATGACAAGGTATTTTCAACACTCAAATAACACCAATTCTAAGCTTTAATTAAAAAAATCCTTATAATTCTACCACTTGTCGCTATTACCATAGTTACTTATTTATCCTCAGGAGGTTTTTTTCTCCTCCAATTAAGTCTTTTGTGGGCAGTTGAAGGGGAGCACCCATATTTTGCCTGAATCCCCCATCAGGAGGATACCCCCAAACACAACCAGACCAAGTAGAACCTTCGAAAAGAAAAAGGTACTAGGAATCGAGCCTGATACCCCCTTGGTGCTAGCGAAGTGTGATGTTCACTCTGCCACGAAAACGTTCTAAACCTTCTTCTTCTTCTTCTACTGCACCATTTCCCAATTTGGGGTCAAAACCTTCCTTGATTGTTCTTTCTTAAAGACCTCTATCTAAAGCTTCCTCCTTTTTCCATCCCTTCTTTCTTATGTCCTTTTTCTTCTTCCCTATATCTCCATTTTCTTCCCATTACAATTCTCATTTCTTGTCTCTCTATGTCCAAACCACCTCAATCTACTCTCTTGAATTTTCTTCCCAATACAATTCTCATCTCTTCTCTCTATATGTCCAAATCACCTCACTCTACCTCTTGAATTTTCTTTCCCAAAGTCCCACTCTAAATGTTTCTCTAATTTTCTCATTTCTCACTCTATCCATCCTTGTAAACGCACATATCCAACGAACCGTTCTCATTTCAGCTACCTCCAATAAACCAAAACTCCTAAATTAAAGTAAGAAGATGTGACTTAAGGACTAATGATCACATGACAACAGCCTATCGTTTTATCTTAAACACCAGGAAACTCCTCTGATGAAATGGAAATGAATAATGGGTCCCTACACCACAAAGTTATAGAAAGAGCTCATGACAAAGTTAACTTTGTTAAAGGATATAATGAAATGTGTACAAATTCCATTTCCTTTGCAAAAATATTTATTCTTTTGAAAGCAGACTCTCTTTCGACTGCTTTTCCTTTTAGTTGTGCATTTTGTAAAGTATCGTTTTGATAGACATCAGAGCCGTAGAGAGACTATAAAAACTCGGGTGGAAGAATACATGGGACCTCCCACTCCTATTATTGGTTACATATTGTTTGCCCCAGTATATAGGAGTTTATTGCGAATTTCGTTTGGGATCGTTATGGATAAAATCCTCCCCCCTCCATTCAAAATTTGATATTTTAAGTTTCAAGTTATGTAAAGCTCAAAAATTTAATCAAAAATCTGTTTGACCGCCACGCCCTGAGTGACACTTTTTATTTATGACCGGTTAAAACAAACAAAAAATCGAACAACTTCGGAATCTAAAAACTAAAGTTCTTCCAAACATAAAAAATATTATTCTTGGGTAAAATATTTGTTTTCTAAGTAATAGTCGTTTCCACTCTGGGGGTGGGTACCACCATAAATCCAAAATTGAGACGTACAAATTTGAAGCGAACGAGAAAGCTGAACTTCGATAGAAAGGTGTTCCGCAGTACAAAAAATATTATCTCTATGTAAAACATTGAATTTTCTTAATAGGAGCCGTTTACAGTGTTTACACCCCGAGGATGAATACCACCAAAAATCCAAACTTAAGAAGTGCACTTCTGGATGAGCCAGAAATCTGAATTCTACCCTTAAATTTTGAAAAATCTCTGGATTTCTCGAGATTTTCAAAATCCATAAGACTTTCATATCGTAACTAGGGATGGAACGATACATCAAAAATCGATATATTTTTCACGATATATCGTTCAATATACAGGGTGTCCATAAAGTCTCACCCCACCACTGTATCTCGAGAATGGCTGAAAATAAAAGAAAACGCAAAAACACGTATCCCTTAGAGTTCAGGGGGATTAATTTTAGACTAAAAGATTTTTGGCCTCGGCCAGCCGTTTAGGCTGGGCACCGACTGGCTTCAAAATCTTAAATGAGAAGGTATATCAAGTGACATCTTGTTTTAAAGGTCTCGTTAATACGAGTTCATTTACAGAAAACCAGAGCTCTCTGGGATCTACCTTTCACGAATTACGGGGTGGAACATGTGACCCATTCCCTTTGCGGCCGCACCAAAATGGTACGTACAAATGCCTAGAAATATTTTTTATGATCCCAAATAAGTAATTTAGTAAAAAATAGTGTTCCAACAATATGGTTGTCCCACCCACTCCGACCGCAGAGTTCGAGCTTTCTTAGACCAAAATTATCAAAACAGCTGGATAGGTTTGGTTTAACAAGGCTCAATTTCCGCGGTCAAAGTGGGCGGGACAACCATCTTTTTTACTAAATTACTTATTTGGTATCACAAAAGCTTATTTCTAGGCAGTTTTACGTACTATTTCGGTGCGCCCGCAAAGAGAATGGGTCATATGTTCCACCCTGTAATTCGTGAATGGTAGATCCTAGAGAGCTCCGGTTTTCTGTAATGAACTCGCCTTAAAGAGACCTTTAAAACAAGGTGTCACGTGATATACCTTCTCATTTAAGATTTTGAAATCAGTCGGTGCCCAGCCTAAACGGCTGGTCGAGGCCAAAAATTTTTTAGTCTAAAATTAATCCCCGTAAAATCAAAGTGATACGTGTTTTTGCGTTTTCTTATATTTTCAGCCATTCTCGAGATACGGGGGGGTGGGGTGAGACTTTATGGACACCCTGTATACACTAATTTAGGCTTTTTTCAATATTCTTAATATAGCGATAAAATTTGAAATAATATTTTTTTTTACTCGAAGTTTGCTATTTTGGCGGATCCTACTTGTCCATTTGAAACCGCCGATATATATCGTTGATAATATTTCTCATATATCGATATATTTGAAATTCGCTATATCGAAAATTCGATCTCTCTCTCTCTCTCTCTCTCTCTTTGATCAAATATCAAACTTGTTGACCCTAGCCTACCAAATCTATTTCCGTCACGGCCGCTTCAAGTTGTCGCCTGATGCTGCCAAAAGAAACCTCAATATAATTAATGTATTGTAGCAAAGGCGACTTTTTACTTCCCTTATCCTATAAGAAGGAAAGTATTTTAATGGGCTGAAAATTTCGATGTCGAGTCAATTCCAAAACACTTTTTGGGGTCCCCAGAGCCCAAATCTTGAGTTTCAGCCATTCGTCCGTGTGTGTGTCTGTTTGTCCGTCTGCCTGTGAACATGATATCTGAAGAACGGCAAGTGATAGAGACTTGAAATTTGATATGTATGCCAGTTGTATGCCATGAACGGCAAAATAAGAGCGGCAAATTGGTGGAAATCGAATGAAATTTTGGTGGTTTAAGCCGCTTTTTAGCGACTTTCGCATATCCTGTTTAAAATGAGAACGGTAATAGCTAAACATTAAGTTTGTGGTGCCTCTTCATATCAATTTCATACAAGAAATTGAAGAATACAACTTAAGTTGAAGTGTAATATATAATTGTATTTCCGCTCTGGGGACTTCAAAACGTGTTTTGACATTGAAAATTCGACATCGAAAATTCTCCGTAAAAAATAAATTCTTTTCGCTTTCCATATTGGAGGACAAAAAAAATATTGTAATATACATATTCATATTAAGATATTTTCACAGAACTGAAAGCTCTGCAATTCGTAGGATCAAAAGTATAAATTAATGCATGAGTGAATTTTATATTTGTAACTGGCTGAGTACCCGAACTTCGTTTCGAGAAGATGAGAAAAAAAAGGAAAATAAATCTGACTCTTATATTAGTTATCATATCACCGAGGTACAACCGTTTAAACGCAATCAGAACATACTACACATAGATAACATATTACCTACACGTTTGTTCACCTACGTAGAGTCGCAGACCCAGCCTAAACTCGTGCAGCCTTATGCAGCCTTCAACACGCATTTTTTGGAACCTAACCCAATACTACTCCCAACACGTTCTACCCAACAAACTTGGTGTTTAATTCTATTAAATTTTATCGGCTCTAACCGCTTTTGTATAAAATGTTATTTATATCGGACAAAATTGTGCAAAAATTTGAATTTACATACAAAAATCGGAAAATCGGCCGTAACTCGAAAGCGGTTGTAGAGTTTTGAATCTGATAATTTTTCTGGAGTACCAGTCTTTGGTTTGGGGGAAGAGGGTCCATTCCCATTAATTTTTCTATATCTCTTACCGTTTTAGCTAAACAATGAGTATTGTCTTGAATTTTATTTTGGCCGATCCCGGATTCGAACTTGTAACCTTTAAATGGTTAGCCACAATTTTGCAAAATATGTCCTAAATGAAAGATGAAAGATGTTAACTAAAACTTTGTCGCTTTGAGTTGATATGTTGTCGCGACAAATCTTAAGATATTGTACAAAATTCGTAAAATTTCGTGAAAAAAAATTAATAGTCGGCCGTAATTAAAAAACCGGACCGGACATTTGTGATTGTTTTTCNGCAAAATATGTCCTAAATGAAAGATGTTAACTAAAACTTTGTCGCTTTGAGTTGATATGTTGTCGCGACAAATCTTAAGATATTGGACAAAATTCGTAAAATTTCATGAAAAAAATTTAAAAATCGGCCGGAAAAGTGGCCGTAACTAAAAAATCGGACCGGACATTTGATTGTTTTTCCACTAAAACCTTCCTCGGGAGTCACTTGGTCGATTGGTAAAAACAGCATTAAAATCCGTTTGGTAGTTTTTGAGTTTATCGCGAACATACAGACAGACAGACAGACGCGGAAAGTGACAATAATTTATAATATGTACTAGCGGAATACCCGATCTTCGCTTCGAGAAGATGAGAGAAAAAACGATAATAAATCTGACTTTTCATTAATAATAATCGACGTGATTAAACGCGATCAGAGCATACACATAGATTACATATTACATACACGTTTCTATGTAGAACATGGGGAGTAGTATTGGGTTTGGTTCCAAAAAAAATAAAATGCGAGTTGAAGTCTGCTGAGTTTAGCGCAGACTTCAACACATTTTTTTTGGAACCTAACCCAATACTACTCCCAAAACGTTCTACCCAACAAACCTGGTTTTCAATTCTATTAAATTATATCGGCACTAACCGCTTTTGTACATAATTTTATTTAAATCAAACGAAAATTTGAATTTCCATACAAAAATTGGGAAACCGGCCGTAACTCGAAAACTGTTGGAGAGCTTTGAATTCTGATATTTTTTCTGGGCTCCACCCAGTCTTTGGTTTTTTTTTTGGGGGGGGGGGTCCATTCCTATCAAATGTTTTATATCTCTTACCGTTTCTAATAGTATTCTATGATTTCCCATACAAAAGTTGGCCGTACCCGGCCGGTTGTAGAGTTCTGAATTCTGATAATTTTACTGGGCTCCAAAAAAATATCAGAAGTCTGGTCTATGTTTTTTAGGACGGGGGTGTCTATTCCCATCATTTTTTTATATCTCCTACCGTTTCTGATAGTATTCTATGATTCCCGGCTCGAAAACGGTTGGAAAGTTTTGAACTCAGATAATTTTTATGGGGTCCCAGTCTTTGGTTTGGGGGGGGGGATTCGTATAATACTACCTTTTTACAAACTGGCCAAGTGTAAAGTCGGTATTACTTTAAGAGAATTGAGACAGAAAAACGTACAACAATAAATTTAAGTGCGGGATATACAGCAGCAACAATAAACTTGGCCCCTATCCATATCCATACTAATATATAAATGCGAAACTAACTCTGTCTGTCTGTATGTATGTATGTATGTATGTTACGCTTTCACGGTTAAACTACTGAACCGATTTTGATGAAATTTGGTATGGAGATAGACTAAACTTTAGGAAAGGACATAGGCTACTTTTTATCGCGAAAAAAGGGGGTTGGAACTATAAACGGCCATGCCTCTAAGGCGCCAAGCGAAGCGGGCGTATTCTGCTAGTAAATCCTATAATAGATATTACTTTCATATTCGGAATTTTTTGTTTGAGTGAGTGGAACTTGGCCTTTTTTCAATGATTATTTTTTGTGAGATATCAATACTTTTTGTAAGATTACTATATGTAACTGATTATTTATCCGTTTTTTTCAGTTCTTCTTCTTCTTTTCGATTGCACAACATATCGGAAACCAGGAAATTTCTGTGTAAACCGGACCCAAATGTTCAATAAGATCTAACACCAAAGTATTAATAAAATAGGTAATATGCATCACAAAGCAAATAAAAACAGAAATATTTATAGTGTATCTTCTTCCCAGAAGTTATAACACTGAGAGTGATATTTGCGGATTCATTTGAATTTAAGTATCTCTACATTCATGCAGGATTTCAGCGTTTTAGCAGTTGAAACTAGATTTCGTGCACTTAGAGTTAAAAAGTTCAAATCTTCGGATTTTTCCCTTTACATAGATGTCAATTGCTAACATCGTGAAAATTTTCAGCGCTCTTAGTATACGGGAAGTGCCTGAAACTTATGATGATGGATGAATCAGTCAATATGTCAGTCAGTCAGAGAGTGAGTATAAAAAAGTGCAAACTTTGAAATTACCTATCTCCCGCCCAGGTTAGCATTAACTTATTAAATTTATATTGTAGTATTGTACTATACTACGGTATGTATGTTTAAAATTTCGATGACCTATCCCTTGTAGAACCGAATATCTGACGGTGTTAAAAACCTGGTGAATTGCTTCGTGTAAAGATACACTGGTGCTTTCTGGAACTTGGCCTGGCGCACTGCCGTGCGCTCAGATCAAACGATAACAAACGTGTTTGTCTGGCGTTTAAACCCTATCAGACTATTTAGACAAATATTTGGTTACTTTTATGTTTGGTCAAATAGCGAATTTGATATTTGTCGATCACACTGTTTGGTAGTGTTTGAAGTCAAAATATTACTAAATTTGGCATTATGACAAAGGAATTATGAGAGGATACCCTGAATTCCCTTTTGAAAATGATATCAAATCTCACATTTTATTTCTCAGTTTTCTGAGAATTACATAAATTTATGTTTGTACGTTTTTGCTAAAATTTGCGGTGGGACAATTCAGGGGGCTATGTTTTCTAAATTGATCCCTTGGGGGCACACTTTTCAATATTTCTGTAAAGCTTTTTAGTATCAAATTGAAGCATTCAATACTTAGATACAAAAGGCCCAGAGGCCCAATTTGTTCATTACATTACGTATTTTGTTGGTTTGAAATAAAAAGAAGTATGAAACGCAAAAATATATCACGAACAATAGGAAAGAAGGGGTTATGTCAAAATAAAAAAAAAAAAAAAAAAAAAAAAAAAAAACAATTGTTCACGAGAAGAAATTGAAAAAAGGTCAGATTTTGATTTTTGTAGGTAAAAAAACAAGAAGATATAGAGGGGTTATATCAGACTTGACTCCTAAATATTGTGAGAGGTTTGAGAGTAAATATTGTGAGAGGTTTGAGACTTTAAGAGGACCTTTGTCTGCTGGATACAGTTGTTGGAAGGAAGTTTGATGTAACACTTGATCAGATCATATTATTGTGGTGAAACAGGCGCTGGTCTTTGTCGTTCGGAGCTTGTGCACTTCCTATGTCTAAAACTGATCTGATCCCCTCTTAGGAAATCTCCTAGGACTTTATACTGCTGTCGACCTTCATCTCTCTGGCAGTATGATTTCTCTTGTTTATGTTCCTTGCCATGTCCGAGATGACGTTGTACAGTACTTCCCTATCTTAGTTCGGCAGTGACTGGGTGTCTCTACTTTACTGATACTTAGGATCAAGTTTTGCTCAGGTTTATTAGGTTTGGCAGAGGGAGCCAAGCTTCCCTCTAACAATATTTTTTTTTTCTTTATTGCAATTTATAAAAAGTTGATATAGAGGGGTTATATCAGACTTAACTCCTAAATATTTGAATTTTTGTAGGTATATTTTTTTCTTCTTTATTGCAAATTACAAGATATAGAATGGACCAATGGATTTGAGGACAATAACAGAAGCAGGCTGGATGACCGAGGTCGAGGACTAAAATCACATCATGGCGAACTGTAGGGAATCCCAATAGGGACTGCAGCGCCTATTGAAGCCTCAGATATAGTGCCGTATATCCTATACCTACATTGTTTTTCATATACATTTTAATTAGTACTTTGTTAATTGACTAATTTGTTGATGAATCCATGTTTGCCTCGACAGAAAAATTTTTTCCATGAAAAGTTTAAGTTGAAGATTAGTTAAAGTTTTTAATTTTGAAAAGGTTAAATATGTATAAAGGGCGCTAAGGGATTAACTCCCAATTAGTTAGGTCTATTGATGTGGGAACAAAGTTCTGTTTAAAAATTCAGGATGTTTTCCAGAAACATAAATAAATAAATAGGGGAAAATATGAGATGTTTGTTTTGAGATAGATTCAGGGAAAAACGTTGCCTAATTAGCAATTCAGAATGTTTTCCAGAAACATGAATAAATAGGGGAAAATATGAGATGTTTGTTTTGAGAGAGATTCAGGGAAAAATGTTGCCTAATTAGCAATTCAGGATGTTTTCCAGAAACATAAATAGGGGAAAATATGAGATGTTTGTTTTGAGAGAGATTCAGGGAAAAATGTTGCCTAATTAGCAATTCAGGATGTTTTCCAGAAACATAAATA
>CM022876.1:37633734-37653644 GCA_012654025.1 Pachypsylla venusta
CCCAACGTATAATATATCACGTTTTTGGCGATTTTCACGAGTCGGTATAAAAAGAATGTTCATGGCATAATACTGACATAAACACCAATTGTCAAGTCTCTACCACTTACCGTTTGAGATATCTTGTTCACAGATCGTCAAACGGCCACACATACGGACCAATGGTTGACACTCGAGATAAAGAAAGTGGTGTGAATATCACACTATTTTCCTTATCTATAAAAGAAGGAAAAAATATTTTATTGGGCTGAAATAGTCCATGTTGAGTTTTCAATGCCAAAAAGCGTTTTGAGATTCATGGAAACAGCCAAAAAGCGACAAAACCAACAATCTGTATATTGCATTTTATTTAAACTTTGAGAACCGTGGAATACATAAAATTCACAGAATAAAAAAAAATCTCTAGTTCTTACCTTTCTATTTTAGGCAATATTTGAAATCGGCCAAAACCGCTGAAAACCAACCAGCAACTGTAGATTGGAATTAAATCGAAAATGTCGTAGCGCACTCCATACATAAAATTAATATGAATAGACACCGAATTTCAATATCTAGCTCTCACCGTTTTTTTTTTTATGCCAGACTCGTGAAAACCGCTAAAAAGCAGCAAAAAACGCCAAGGGAAAAATCGATTTCAACGAAAAGTGTTATTTTGCATTCCGTGAGTAAAATTGATATAAATGAGCAACCAAAAAATGTGGTGAAATTAGAACGAAAGTGCACAAATCAAAAAGAACAATTTTATTTAGAAAAATTGTAATTAGGAATAATTGTGATTGTGAACTTAGGGTATCCAATTATAAAGTTCGAGAGGGGCGGCAAAATTTGAATAGCGGCAAATGTGTAAATCCGACACTGGTTTCGGGGTAAATCATCCTCCTGAGGACAATTGAGTAGCTGTGGTAATAGCGACAAGTGTTAAAGCTAATAAAACTTGGAAAGGAGGAGGTTTCTTGCATATTTCTATCAATTTCTATATTCACTCTTAACTTTATTTTTATTGAACCAATTCTGGACTTCGTCAGTCCATCCTTGCCTTGGTCATCCTCGTCTTGGTATGTTTGTTTTAGTGTTCTGTTTATAATTCGAATTCGGCATTGGTCAGATCTGCTAATCATTAAAGGCAATCTGCGAAGAGGAGACAATATCAAGATACCCAATTCGGGATAGACAACCAAATATGTCTCAGATACAGGGTGTCCCATTTTAAGTGGCCATCTCAATTTATTCCGAAACCGTTGGAGTGAAAAACAAAATATTCTAACCGAATATTCATAAAAAAGAGGGGGACGTATTTTGATGACCTTGGCAAGGTTGTCCTTTAACCCTAGGATTGCCAAGCTCTATTCAATTACGTGCATTGCCAGGGGGGGGGGGACAAAGTACCCGCGATTTAGCAAAAAGCGTATAGTAATCAAATTTTGATACTTATTTTAATGAGACCTTTAATAANACTAAATCAATTATTATCTTACATAAAAATAAAATTAAATCCCAGGAATAAAATAATGTAAATGGAAAAAAAAAATCGCTAGACCCTACGAAATCTATTCTGAACCAAAACATTGTCCTTCCTGACATCCCACACAGACAAATGTCTTTTGATAGTGTTTACAGAGTTTACACCCACTTATTTCTTGCATGTGGTACATAATTAGACATTTTAGACTCTTTAGACAATTTATGGTAGCTTTTAAAGGTAGCTTTAGACAATCAATGTATTGGTTACATGCATTGCCAAGGGGGTGTATAAAGTTTGGCTTCAATATCATCCCTTAGAAGGCTTAGAACATACATATTTTTATATACTATGATGGAAAATATTGTTTGTGACCATTATTAAAGGTAAATCATAAATTGATTACTATAAACTTTTTGCTAAAACGCGGGTACTTTGTACCCCAACCCCTTGGCAATACTAGGGTTAAGGTCAGATGAAGGTCAACTTAATTTTCTTAAATGAGACGACCTGAATTTTATTACAATATGCCACACGGACATGTCAGACCAAAAAACATTCCCAAAATTGGCGCAAAAAAGTTCAACGAAAACATGAAGTGAATAGTCAAATGAACGTAGAATTAAATGGGGAATCCGAAAATCTAATCTAATTCAGGTCGTCTCATTTAAGAAAAAGAAGTTGACCTTCATCAGACCTTGAAGGACAACCTTGACAAGTCAGCCAAGGTCATCATAATACGTCCCCCTCTTTTTTTATGAACAATTCGGTCACAATAATTTTTTTGTCACTTTAACGGTTTCGGAATAAATTGAGTTGGCCACTTAAAAGGGACACCCTGTACATTGTGTGATTGCGACGCGGGTTAAGTGTTTTTTGAATTTGGTCGGATACTTTTTTTTTTTGTAAGGTAATATATATTTTATATATATATATTTTAAATAACTTACTTTAGATCTCTTAATAAAGTTAAAAACTCCCGGATCATAACTTTTATTTCTATTTTATTTCTGAAAAAAGTTGTTTTTGAGGAGAAAACTGAAATAATAAAAACGTTTGCAAAAATAATAAAATAATAAATTAAACTATTTTATTAATCAATGAAATATTTTATTCTATCATTTTGTCCTTGATTAAAAATTTAGTAAAAACTGAAAGACACAATTTAACTTATAGCGTATAGGTATACGGAATTTGGGTAATCTTTGTTTTTATTTTGGAGCCGCTAGTGCGGCTAGTGGTGGATTGAGGAAAAAGGGCCCTGTCGGCGATTTTGCAAGGGACCCACAGCATTGTGGTCAACAATAAAAACAATTTATATAATCGCACTGTTTCTTTCTTTTTCTTTCATCGTGGCTGCGGCCTCATCGACTATACGCCTGTTCAGTGTTCAACCAGTTGGCATCTATGTCATTTTTTCAATTGTCAATCTATCGTGATCTTGGCCGTTCTCTTGCTCTATATCCTTCTATCGTTTCTCTAAATGCTGATTTTACTATCGTGCTATCGTTCATTCTGGCTACATGTCCTGCCCAATTCAGTCTTCTTCTTTTTATTTCCTCTATGATGTTAGGGTATGGGTACTTCTCTTCGATTTCTCTGTTTATTTCATTGAATAAAGAAAGACTGAATTATAATTATAACTTTGAATCCTAGTCGCGTTATTACACCTGTCCCCGTTAGAGCAATGAATCTAAGCAACGTCCAGCGAGATTTTACCAATTTGATGGCCACAAAGGTTCGCGGCCTCATGATGCGTATTCTTTCCGGCCCAACCGAAGCTAGGTAGGTATTAGCTCTTGACCTGTAACCCTTTCCTGGAACGGTAACCCCCGCTTGCTTCTCACTGCATGCATAGAAACTCGTGTTTCGCTGATAATCTTTCATCATTGATGTGAGAAAAGGCTGGAAGTCCTTCTTTACAGGGGACCGTCTCACCTAAAGAAGCTGGTTTGCTCCCCTCGGTGGCTTTATTAAATCTTAATCTGAGCGCACGGCAGTGCGCCAAGTCAAGTTCCAGAAAGCACCAGTGTATCTTTACACGAAAAAATTCACCAGGTTTTTCACACCGCCAGATATGCGGTTCTACAGGGTCATTGGTCATTGCAATTTTTAACATACATTCCGTAGTATAGTACAATACCACAGGATAAATTTAAAAAGTTAATGCTAACCCGGGCAGGAGATAGGTAATTTCAAATTTTGCACTTTTGGATACTCACTGACTGACTGACATACTGACTGATTCACTCATCATCATAAGTTTCAAGCACTTAATTTTGCATGAAGTTAGCAACTGATATGAATTTTTTAACTCTAAGTGCTCCAAAACGGTGTTGCTTGAGGGAAGACAATACAATGTATTTTAATGTAGTTTTAACTGATAAAACACTGAAATCTTGCATAAAGTTAGATATTTACATGCAATTAAGCAGGAAATAATTTATATTTGAGCTCTTTCACTTCCGGTGCTCCAAAACGGTTCCGCTTTAGGAAAGGAGATACACGAAAACTAGTTTAAACTGGTAGGACGCTGAAATCTTGCATGAAGGAAGATATTTTCCTGCAATTAAATGGAAAATAAATATAATATTCATTCTTTGATTGCCAGAGCATCGAAATGGTTCCGCTTCAGGGAAGAAAATGCACGAAACCTAGTTTCAACTGCTAAAATGCTGAAATCTTGCATGAAGGTAGAGAGAATTAAATTCAAATGAATCCCCAAATATCAAAATTCGAACTCGTTAACTCTCAGTGTTATTACTTCAGGGACGAAGATACTCTATAAATATTTCTGTTTTTATTTGTTTTGTGGTGCATATTACCTACTTTTTCAATACTTTGGTGTTAGATCCTATAGGACATTTGGGTCCCGTTTACACAGAAATTTCCTGGTTTCCGATATGTTGTTGTAATCGAAAAGAAGAAGAAATTAAGAAAAAANTTCCCTAAGCTAATAAGCTTCTAAGGAATTAAAAACTGAAATCTAGATTTATAGCCTTGTTGACTATAAATTGAAAAATGAGCTTAAATAATACGGTACGCTGTACAGGACGTGCCAATCAGAACACATTAGGGGCCTTTCAGACAGCAATTACGCTGTACAGGACGTACCAGTTAGAACACATTAGGGGGCTTTCAGACAGCAATTACGCTGTACAGGACGTATCAGTTAGAACATATTAGGGGGCTTTCAGACAGTAATACGGTACGTTGTACGGGACGTACCAATCAGAACACATTAGGGGCCTTTCAGACAGCAATTACGCTGTACAGGACGTACCAATCAGAATACATTAGGGGGCTTTCAGACAGCAATTACGCTGTACAGGACGTACCAATTAGAACACATTAGGGGGCTTACAGACAGCAATACGGTACGCTGTACGGGACGTACCAATCAGAACACATTAGGAGGCTTACAGACAGCAATACGGTACGCTGTACAGGACGTACCAATTAGAGCACATTAGGGGGCTTTCAGACAGCAATTACGCTGTACAGGACGTACCAATTAGAACACATTAGGGGGCTTACAGACAGCAATACGGTACGCTGTACGGGACGTTCCAATCAAAACACATTAGGAGGCTTTCAGACAGCAATACGGTACGCTGTACAGGACGTACCAATTAGGACACATTAGGGGGCTTACAGACAGCAATACGGTACGCTCTACGGGACGTACCAATCAGAACACATTAGGAGGCTTTCAGTCTTTGTGAACGAGTTGTTAAGAGCATTGACTCTTGGTCCGGAAGTAGTGGCTTTGAATCCCGCCCAGAGCGAAAATTTTCTGATCGAATTTTCTCATTTTCGGAATTGCGTGGCTGTGAAAGGAGTGCCCTGAAGTAATGCGAAAGTGGTTCCGAGGCATAAATTTTTTTATTACAAAAAGGAGTTGTACTCACTGCAGACATTGATTACAAATGTTAAACCTGCCTAATATAGACTAAATTAGGTCCAGATTGGCCGCCCCTCCTCTCTTAACTGCCTAATGTGGACCAAATCGGGTCCCAGATTGGTCGCCCCCTCCTCTCTTAACTGCCTAATATTGACTAAATTAGGTCCAGATTGGCCGCCCCCTCCTCTCTTAACTGTCTAATATGGACTTAATTAGGTCCCAGATTGGCCGCGCCCTCCTCTCTTAGCTGCCTAATATAGACTAAATTAGGTCCCAGATTGGCCGCCCCCTCCTCTCTTAACTGCCTAATATGGACTTAATAAGGTCCAGATTGGCCGCTCCCTCCTCTCTTAACTGCGTAATATGGACTAAATTAGGTCCCAGATTGGCCGCTCCCTCCTCTCTTAACTGACTAATATGGAGTAAATTGGTAACGACTTGGAATTTTAGAATTTTGTAAAGCGAATAGAGATGCTATGTTTCGAATTGAATGCTTAGAGTGCAATGGAGGTTCAAACAATGGGAGTTACTTTTTCTTTTTTTTTNAAAATTGAAATACTTTTTTTTTTTTTAAAAAAAAAAAAAAGATAATCGATGTGTACCCAAAATTTTTGGGACACAAACTCCAAATAAGAAATGACAACCAAATTTCAAGTCGCTACCATTCTCTCTCTAGATGATGAAAACCGGCTAAAAAGCGAGAAATTCGGAAAATTAGACACCAAACGAGACCTTTATACCGAACGGATTTTTATCAAATTTATCAAATTTTGAGGGAGGGGGTAATATTTTTTCGTGATGATTCTTTAGTAGGTATTTCATATTTGGTTTAATTGTGTCCCAAAAATTTGAGGGTACAATCGAATATATTGTTGGCGGTTTTTTTATATACAGGGTTTGCACTTTCTAGTTGTCCACTATAGTATATGCCAGCCATAAGTCGAAATTTACATGTAAAATCCTATGGGACAACTAGAAAGTGCAAAACCAAAATCTGTACGTATATATATAGTTTTTTTTTAAAAAAAAAAATGTACCATTCCAAATGAATTTCTCAATAAATCGACACTATGTCTAAAAAAAGTAATGTATCGAATCTGGATTGAAATAAAATATAAAATTTAATTGAAATAAAATATAAAATTTAATTTACAATCTAGAAAATTCGTATGTTTATTACATTAGGGTACAATACAGCGTTGCGGAATTCAGCTTCGGAGCGTGGTTTCACATGTGGCATATTTTCATTCAATGAGGTTTTTTTCTTTGAAGGATTATTATTTTAAATAATTTTAATTTTCGTCTTGAGAATTTTTCGAAAATTTCAAAAATTCAAAAATCAAAAATTTCAAAAATAAAAAAAAAATTTTTCATTTCATATCTAATTTTTGAAAAAGTCTCAAGACGAAAATTAAAAATATTTAAAATAATAATCCTTCAAAGAAAAAAACCTTATAAAGTCATCAAAGACATAAAAACAAAAATTATTTTCATTCAATGAGGTTTGAGTACAAACAAAATGTTTTTGGCTTCTCATCTCATTGTGTTGTTTTTTCAAATAACTAACTGTCTTTGAATTAAGGAAAATAAAGCATCATAAACCTAGGAGACACGGGTTCCACTCCCCGGTGAGGATGCAATTATTAAGGTTGAAAAAATCTTCGATTATTTCGATTTTATGATTGGGTGTGTTACGGGATGCACTCAGCCTCGTGAGGACAATTGAGTAGCCAATGTGAAGGTGACAAAAAATAGCAACATTATATGGTAAAATAATGTAAATGTATATTCATACCAATGTATACTTAACAACTACGTTGTAACTTAATGCTACCACTTGTCGCTATTAGAAAAAACCTTTTTCAAATTTTCCACCCGACTAGGATTTAAACCTGCTACCTCCCTAATGTAAGCCGAGTCTGATGCACACTCTGCAACGGAGTCATCAAAAATACAGTGCCATATGGTAGCTTCAGTAGAGTAAATATTTGAATTAGAAAAGATGAAAAACAAATCCCTGTAATGCTGTGATGAACACTTAAACATTGTGAAACACATACTCAAAGAGGTCACTTTTTAGTTTAATAAATAAGTTTCATTCATGATTAGAAAGTACATTAAGTACAGCTCCAACTAAATGTAAAGATCCCGTCACTAATACATGATATTCATAATCTGGCTCCAATTGATTCGCAAATTCAAATGTTTCCAAGACATTATTTAGACTTACTATTTTACATTGTTGTCGTTTATTCAAATGATGAGCTAGAGTGACAATATGATTCACACTTTTCATTTTATCTTCATAAGTATTTGTTAAATTATGAGAGTCAACAGATACTATTGAACACTTAGCATTAACAGAGTTTTGATGATTTGTGTCAATGTTGTCTGAAATTGGGTGAACATTCTTTACGAGTGGATCATTTTTTTCAATTTTCAATTCATCTGTCTTGTTTTTTATTTTATTCATTGTTTCCTGTGTTCCTAAATCATTTTTAATCTTATTTGATGACACAGTAGCGTTTCCATATTGTATATCTGGACTATTACTACTACTAATTATATTCGGTGTTATTAATATATAATCAAAATTACATTCCATTAATATTGGTAACAATTTCTTAGGATCTCTTTCTCCAGTTAAATTAAATATTAGAATACGTTTGACTCTAGTCTTTGGTTGATTACTTAAACATTCATTTGTAATATCATTCATGTTTCTTTTATTTCCATTAAAGCTTCTACTAATTTCGTTATTTTTCAACTTATTGTCCATTTCTTCATTTGTATATTTCATAACATTCATGTTTTTTTCATTTACATTCATTTCTCTAATTTCATTATTTTTCAGATTGTTTTCGATTCGATTGGTTTTCATTTCTTCTTGTTTGGATTTCTCTTGAAACCATTTTGAACATAAACTAATACTTTCCGCCGTATGAGCACCGTCTAAATAATATTTGTAATTATTTCTACAAATTATTTGTACCCTACCAGGCCATTCGCAATATTTAATTCCATCATAGGTTTTTTTATCTATATTAAAATTTGGACCAACAATTAACGATGATGACAACAGATTAGAAGAGCTATTTGAATATGTACTCAATACTGGTTCATTTCTTATTATTTGTCCATTCTGATCAATATGAATATTCATTTCTTTTAAATAATGATCAATCATGTTTTTCAATTCCTTTGATTTATTCATTCTATACATGAACAAATACGCTAATTGTATTGCTAAAGATATATTTATTGATTGAAACGTATTTTTCCAATTTTCATTCAATTCAAAATGATTCCATTTATAATTAAATATATTTGGCGCTTCTAAAAGTAAACTATTTGTTTCTCTTGCTTTATCAATTAATATTTGTTTACAATTATTCAATTGATTATAACTAGTGACTGCTATACAGTTTGGTTTCATTATACCAGCTTTCTGGGTTGTAATTTCTTCTATTGTATTTCCTAAGCTTGCTGTATGATCATATCCTAATGATGTTATTCCTACTATACCTGTATTAGGTATGATATTGGTATTATCATACAATCCACCTATACCAACTTCCATAATACATACATCTATTTTTTCTTTTATAAATATATAAAATGACATGACAGTTAAAAATTTAAAATATGCCGGCATATCATCTGGATTTGATTTTTTTTCATATAAATTTTTATAAACATGCCAAAAATAATTCGTAAATTTATCATAACTAATTGGTTTCCCATTTATTTTAATTCGTTCACGAACTTCAATTAAATGTGGACTCGAAAAAAAACCAGTTGTATATCCATGTGATCTAAGAATTGATTCACAATAAGCACATGTTGAGCCTTTACCTTTTGTACCAGATATATGAATTACATTTAAATTTTTAAGATCATCTATAGATACGTTAAGTCGATTTAAATAAATCAAGGTGTGATTGATTTCTCTTTTTTTTATTTCCATATAGTCATTTCGACGTTTAATAGATTCTTTAATTGATTTTGAATTAGATTGAAGTTGATTTAATTGTTCAATACATTTTATATAGGAATCAGGAATATTTTTTTTATTTGTTTCCTTCACGTTTTCACTAAGATTATGTTCATCAGCTTTGTTTTTAATTTCATTAATATCATTTGTTGATTTATTTTTCTTACTCTTATCGTTCATCAATTCATTTTCTTCTATTTTCTTATCTTTATGTTTAATATCATGATAACTTCTTGATTGCATTCTCGTCTGTATGTTATCACAATTTCTTTTAATTCTTACAATATTAACATTATTGGAATCTATTTTTTCATTATTATTTTGATTTAATTTATTTAAGTTTATCAATAGATTTGTTTTGATCATTTGTTGTTGTTGATTATAATTTTTATAAATTTTAATATTATTTATTTTATTTAAATTATTTTGAAACACTAAAAAGTAATTTTTGTTGCAAAAGAAATAGATTTTATTGTATAAATTCATGATGGATTTTTTATGTATTAATTTTTTAGGTTGTAAAATTATATTGCATTAGATTATGACGTTACATATGACGAGGAGTGACGATAGTACTTTTCAAGATAAAGTATTGTAACAAACCTTGTGTGTAAATATTCTTCTAAAGAGATTTTTAAATAGTAAGTATTAATTTTACTTTTATTGAAATTGGCGTTTGCAGAACGACCTCAAATAAAGATCATAAAAAATATTGAAGAAGATCTTTGAAGCAAAATTAATGCTATTACTAAAAACCTTCTGTAATTTCTTTCTTACTATTTTTTAAATTGTAATTTTCATTGCAAAAGATGTTTTAGATGGTAGCAAAACCATTAAAACTAGGAAATATTTTTTCTCAATACGGAAGGCCGAATCAAGCAAACTTATTTTCACACATGAAAACTTTTTGAAACTTCTGTGTCATTTTGCAGAAACCACTCTTAAAACATATTTCAATAAACAAAAAGGCACTTTTTATAGAACGTCCTGTAGAACGAACCTTATTCTGATTCTCGAAAAAACTCTTTGTAACTTTCAACGTTACGTGAAAAAATTCTTGAAATATTCTACTATTTATTAGTAATTTCCTAATTTTATTTAACCTGTCGTTTGCAAAACGATTGGTTTACATGTTATGTAATAGATACATGATGTTTATAATAGAGAAAGTATCTTAATCCACTTAATTATATAAACACAACTTGTTTCCTCTATCTCTCGAGGTATGCAAGAAAAAAAATGTCAAATAGAATTCTTAAAAGTTACATAACTCAAGAAAAATATCTTTAGAATTTTTCAAATATATAAAAAGTAATTATTACATAAAAAAATTGGCGTAAAATAAAGAATATACGCTGTGCCTCTGAAAAACTAATAAATCCAAAGCAAAACACGCCTGAAAATTTTAAATCCTTTGTTTCAAATGAAATCTACGAAAATACAATGTAAAAATTTAAAATCCTTTATTCCTATTGAAATCAAGGAAAATACGTCTGAAAATTTTAAATTCTTTGTTCCAAATGAAATCTAGAAAATACACCTGAAAATTGTTCCATAAATTCTTTGTTCCAAATGAAATCTAGGAAAATACACCTGAAAATTTTATAAATCCTTTGTTCCAAATGAAATCTAGGAANAAAAAAAAAAAAAAAAAAAATCCTTTATTCCTATTGAAATCAAGGAAAATACGTCTGAAAATTTTAAATCCTTTGTTCCAAATGAAATCAAGGAAAACGCATTCCCTATTGAAATCAAGGAATTTCCCTGATATTTCTATTTGATCGATAATATAGCGGAAGAAGAATCTATAATTCGAAGATTGAAGTGGGAATAATCAAAGTTATTAAGATTTGATATTTTCAGACATATTTACAAAAAAAAAAAAAAAAATAGCGGGAGACGTAGAAATTTTATGTAGATGCAGCCCGATTACTAAATAACCTGTTTAGAACGACTCCGCACACACGGAAATGACCTGTTAGGAACGACTCCGCACACACGGAGCAATACAAATCGCGTATCCAAGGCAATTTCCTGTGCAATTGACCAATAGTTTTATTTTATATTTTATTGACAATTTTCTTCATTTTTTTCTTTATGTAAATATAGACCTTTTAAAAATATAGCCTCCGTTCCAAAATTGTGGATTTGTTTGTATTTTGTAGATCTATAAAACTGTAAACAACAAATCAGATGAAACACTCTTAACTAGAATATCTACTATTAACACTAACACTATTCACACGAATAATATTAACACAATAACGAAGGCGTAATTTCTTCCAATGCATTTAAGACTTGCTAATTTACCATGAGGAAAAGTAAATCATACTTGAGTTTGCAAAATGTTACTTGAGGGTGACATCCTCACGGACCGAGTCCACTGAGCTGAAGGTGTGAAATAACTCTGAAGGCAAGTCTGTAATATCATTATGTTTGTAAATATTGTGTTACTGAAGTAAGTTCGAAGATACACGCGTGATTACAAAACCACGTTCTTGACCACTACACACTCAGTTGTTCTGATTTTGAAATAGGAATTCCAATGATTTTATGTATATTTAGGGCGGGGTGAATATTGCTACTCTTGACGTCTTTTTTTTACACGAAGTGTTTTTTGAGGGGTTTCATAAGACTGCAAACTACAGAAGAACAATGCAAAGCTGATGTATTAATAGAAAATAGGATCATGTAATTAGTTGAACACTTGTTAGGTGTGGTCTACCTTACAGTGGGGATCCCAATTAAAGGTTTAATAGGCACGGGTGCAGGACATAAGCGCACATGACCCAAAAAATAGAAGAAAACATACCATTCACACACAAAAAATGTACCCAAAAGCGTAGTTTTTGAAATTTCATTATTTTATTGTATGCTTGACTTATGTAATATTGTAAGGTGTAACTCATCATCATCACCACCAAAAACAAAAAACAAAAAAAACATCAACAACAAGAACAGCAACATCAAGAACAACAGCAACAACATCATGAACAAGAACAACAACAGCATCAACAAGAACAACAACAGCATCAACAAGAACAACAACATCAACATCACCTTCCATGATCATCATTTTCAGGTGTTAGTCTTGGCTTGGCTGTCAATCCTTCGGACCCCCCTCCGAAAAAAAATCTTGAATATGGTCCTGTTATCTTGTACTATTCTTAGGCCGGCCATAACGATAACGATAAATCTGCACAGTTTCATCTGTGCAGATTAATCTGTACGGTTCTCAGATTTGTTTCACTCCATACACGTCAACGATTTTGCACCCATATATATGTGCGATTTTGTGCTGTTCCGTTTTGATATTGACAACTTTTTTTCGTGATTTTATTTTTTGATAATATAAATTCAAAATCAACCAACTTTTTATTTTTTTATTTTTTAAACTGTATAAAAAGGATTCTAATTTTAACTGTCTTGAACCCCGACCATCTGATTTATAGTCCACCGCACTTAGCAATTTCAGTGACCAAGTAAGTATGAATCAGAAGGTCGGGGTACATCTCCAGGCCAAGATAAAAAAACTCTGCAATATGACACATGGGTTTATTATTTTACTAGCTAAAGAACCCCCCGCCCCATAAAAAAATGGGTCGTAATTAGACCCTAAATTTGACATAAGTACATACCAAATTTCAAATCTCTAGATCTTATAGCATTCTCTTTTTAGACAACAATACTGAAAACCGCTAAAAAGCGGCAAAAATTGCATCTAAAATTTTCAGGGCACAATTAGACGCCAGATTGGACCTATTTACAATCAACGCTAAGTGGCAAAAGTGCACATCACGGCGTACGGCAGACAAACGGATTTTATTTTCTTCGATTTTTGGGTTCTACATACCTTGAAACGTAAAATATCAAATTTTGAGGAGGGGTATTTTTTTTTTTTTTNAAAAAACCAAAAAAAAAAGATGTGTGCCTCTCTTAGCTCTAGTTCGGCGTTGGTTTAGGGAGCGCCACGCCAAGTTGCAAAGGAATTGAGTTACACCGGAGAACTCATTATGATAGGTACCTTATTTAATACGTATACGTTACTAATGAGCTGCCATTTAATTAGCACACTACGTTCTACATTAATCTCGTTATAACAAATTGAAATTGTATACCTATTTGTGTTGGTAATCGTTCAATGTGGAAAACACTTGTGTTAATGACTAAGATGTTTGTGCTCCAAGAAAAGCTCAATTGAATCGATTTCCCCTTACTAATTACGTACATGCAGTCCATGGTCAAATATTTCATTGTGTTATTATGTCACAATGTTTGTGGACATCATAGCATTACAAAATAATTTCAACATTCACTTCAATATCAACAAGCCTAAGCTACACTTTAACAATGTTTACCTTATAATGCTACCACTTGTCGCTATTACCATAGCTACTCAATTGTCTTTAGGAGGCTGAGTTACCCCCAAGCACAACCAGACCAAGTAGAAAATTAGAATAAAAAAAACCTTTTGCAAATAACTGTATTTAAAATTTCTATATCATCGCTGTCGAGTTTGGTATGTTTTTTTTTACCTATGTCCCCTATGGATAGGGGGACTTTAAAAAATATTTCTGAGGCGTAAGTGCCCCCCCCCCAATTATCGAAAATACACACTAAATTAACTTTCGATCAGAAATCTTATTGGTAAAATAGAAAATATCTATGGTATAGGGTATCCCTCAAAAAAACACTTCGTGTAAAAAAAAGACGTCAAGAGTAGCAATATTTTCACCCCGCCCAAAATATACTTCTCGCAATAATTTAAAAACAACTCATATAAAAAAAGAACGTCAATAATCTCTGTACCATCACACTCGTTTCTTAGTTTCCTTTCCTTAGTTGAAAATTCAACCAATGATCGCGGATCACTAAATCAGGTTCTTGAACACTCTCAGTTGTTCTGATTCGAGGGGTTGATAAAATTAAAACAAAACCACCATGGCGAGTGGTTTTGTTTTAGTCAGAGTGGCCTCCCCTCTGACAGCTTTTAGTCAGAGGGGAGGCCACTCTGACTAAAAGCTGGTAAACAGTGATTATAATAATTCGAATAATCCCTTTAGGCATCAGGCATTAATTGTTTTGATTTTATGTGAATAAACGGGACGGTTTTCTTTTGAAAGCGATAGTCAATTGAAGGAGCTTATTGGGCCAACCGGCGGGGCTGATAAAGACGCACCCACATGGGCCCATTTTTTTCATAAAAAGATGCAATAGTCACCCATTTTAAATTTCATAAAAATTGGTTATGTGGTTTTGATTTTAGAGATTTGTCCAATTGCGACCTTCTTGGTCCCGAGGTTCTGAATAATTCTGAGGGGATTAATTAATTTTCAATATTTTTAATAATCCCAGTTGGCCCTAGATATATTTCAAATTTTATGTGTAATTACAGAACTGTTTCTTTTAAATTTTATGTATAATTACTGAACTGTTTTCTTTTAAAAGAGATTTCCATTTTAGGGAGCCTGTTGGGCCCCTGACAGGGATGCGTTCGCGTGAGGCCATTTATTTTAGATTTGATAATTCCATAATTACTGATTTTAAATTTCATCAAAATTGGTTGTGTGGTTTGGATTTTACAGAATTGGTCCCAAAAAAACTGTTCGGGGCCCTAGGGGCGATAAAAAGAAAAGAAAAATATGGGTCGGTCTTTTTGCCTATGATGACCTGTGCCAAATTTCATCAAAATCGGGCCTGCGGTTTCTGCTTGCAGAGCTCTGCACTCGAATCCGTACGTACATTACACGTCTTGCGTCGGACATATCGATTTTTTGGACCCCATCCAAGTTTCCAAACTTTAAATATGACTCACAGTAATGAAAATATGCCTCAAAAGCAATGAGAATGACATATTTGATCTTTATTTTGGGTTTCGGTTTCCCTTCAAATGATTTTTTAGCTCAATTTTTTTTCAAATTTTCTGCACGATTACAATACTTTATCTTCTATAGGAAGAGAAATTAAAAATAGGTAAATTCGATGGAAACTTGCAAACCAGCTACCCACATTGACCTCCCCCGCCTGGGTTGGGCCGGAAAAATTGTCAGCATCACGAGGATGCGAACCCACGTGGACACCCACATGGAACAACATCGCTGGACGTTGCTTAACTTCAGTGATCGAACGGGAACTGGTGTATTCAACGTGTCATAGGACCTTTTAGTTGTTAGCATTGATGGAAAGATGTTCGTTTTGAACAAAACAAATGAATTGAACTCATATACATACGTACACTATCCGATAAATTAGAATAAATTATTATTATTAAAATAATTATTAGAGAGGAGAATGCTATCATGCCTATAGCAAACTTATTATCTACTAGTTATGTATTAGGTAATATTAAATAAGGCAAATAGTTTGTGTTAAAATAAAATAAGATATTAATTAAATTCTAATTTTATGGGGGACAACACACATACGATAACTTCCGAAATTTTGTTTCAATCTTAAAGTGCATTCATTTTAGAGGATCGGTAAAATTATCGGAGCTTGCTTAAACTCTCTTTTAGCACTATAATTGCTTTTTAATTAATTATTTATTATTAGTATAATGTATATATAAATTTATTTAAGTATAATTATAATATTTATCTATCTATTAACTGTTAACAGTACACTTCAACTATTAACGGTAAACTGTCGGATTAGGTAAACAGCAACAAAAGGCAATAATAACACCTAATACGTCCAGTCTACTATGACGTGGGGATGGGGGGAGGGTAAAACTGATGTCTTGAATGATAACAGAGAGAGAAGGGACTGGAGGGAGGCCTTTTGTTTGATGTTGAACACTAGGAACAAAGGTGCGTACATTAGAACAGGCGTTCCAAACCTGGGGGTCGCTACGTTCTATGTACGAGTACTTTTTTACCTCCGAATGCCCCTCTGGGTCATCTAGCCCCTCACTAGTATTCTGTGAGCTGTACATCACACTCATTCGCGGATATAGGGGAGGGCCCTTTTAACAAATTAGGTATCGTACCTCGAAAAACATTGCATTAAAAAGTACTGCCCAGGAGACGAACCCCCGGTCTCTACGAGTCCCTCCCCTCTCCATATTTTATATTACGTATATTGTGCGATAGTGCCCCCCCCCCNATTGTGCGATTGTGCCCCCCCAAAACAAGAGGGTTATATCCGCGCATCCATTTAAAATGTGCATCACCATAAGGCATCGGGGGGCTCAATAAGGCCTGCTTACTTAAAAAACTGGCTAATCAGCAAAGTCTGTGAACATAATATATAGCGTGTCTCAGAATGACCGGTCACCCCCCCCCNNGCCTAGGAATATCCTAGGATAGGGAAAGTGACATAGCCAAACGGATGGTTATTCTGAGATCCAGGAAGTACTTTTATTGATAAAAATGTTTATTTCTCAAGAAATTTACATAGAATTTTTTGTGCAAATAAAATACGAAAAAACAAAGTTATTAATTAAAAAAAAATCATAGGCGGAACTAGAGGGTCTAAAATTTATTATTTTTACACCCTGTATAACGGTGTTTGTTTTAAACTTTGATGTAAAAGTTCACTTTTTGTGTTCCAAAAAAGGTTTCTCATCAACCTTTTTTTTTATCCCTAATTGAATTTACTGACAACAGGGGGAGACGAGGATGGGAATCTTCAAAAGATACACCCCACTTCTCGACCGGTAGTATTTATCCAGCCGCAGCCAAACTCGACCGGGGTCGAGTGGTGTGGAGGTTATGTTGGACTCACAGGACTCAATCTAGCCTAACTAAACCCACTCTCTTCCCCACTGCCAGCTTTGGTTTAACAAACTGTCCCGGCACTGCTGAAATCAGCTATTCATCAGGACAGTTGTTCATTTTTCCAAAATCCATATAATTTATAACCCCATCAATACGTCTACTCTTCATTTACTCATATCCATTCAGTCCAAACATTCCTTCTCTAACCACAAATCTCATACTTTTTTATTTACTCTACATTCATACCACAGCCATTCCCTTGTTTTGCCGTTTAATGACAAACCCTCCTTTGGGGGTCACCCGACGCTCCCCAGATAGAAAGGATCGAAAAATAGGATTTTTATAATTCCCATCCAAAAGAGAGAGGGTGTTCAGTTTTGAAACCCCTCTCCAGTAGATTCTGATGTAATATAGAAATAACTTATAATCTACAAATATACAATAAAAATACTTGTTATTTTAACCTGACTTACATAAATAATAGTAAGTAAAAATAAAACTACAGAGTGGGCGAGGAGAGGGGGGCCGAATCACATCCACCCTCTCCTCCTCCAGCAGCTAGTCGGTAGGGATGAAGGATTTGAGGAGAGGAACGCCATGTGAGTCCCCAAAGGTATTCCCTCCTCCCGACACTATTTGACTTTCCTTTATAGTTATATACACAGTTGGTATACTGACTGACTGACTGATAAATAATCAATGCAGCTCCACGATGGCTAAACGTAGAGACTTGAAACTTGGCACACAGGTTCCTTTTAGTATGTAGGTGCGTNTTTTTTCAATTATTTCATAATGACTACAAACATCCTAAATACCATATCTAAACTTAATTTTAGTGTATTGTTTATCTTTCTAGATTATTAAAAATTGTTTCTGCTTCAGGTTTATTAATATTATTTACCTCTCAGATTATTCAATATTGTGTTCCCTTTCAACTATTTCTCGTCTACCTAAACCATCACAAGTGTTCATTTTTATTTTCATCAGGTCGTAAAGAGGACAAAGTTAAATCTCATTTTTCTCCCGGATGTTAAAAATATGCGGTTTAGAAAACGGAAATTTTCAGATAGAATGTCTGAAGTAAGGTGGTTATTTCGGACACACAGTGATGTATATAATGTATAATTTTTTCTGTAAAAGTTTTGATAGAAAATACCCAACTTTCCCCTGTTCGTGCTCAAAACAGTATCATGGGTGCCCCATTTTCCCTTATTACATCAGAGTAGTGGTATAGCAGGTATAGTTTTCATCATACAGCAACAAGTTTGGACCGCAGCTAGAGTGGTAGTGGTACTTCTCTTGCTAACAACATAGACGTAGGCAAAGTATCAAAGTTCAAGTTTTGTCCAATATCATCTGTTGATGTGGAAAGATCTTTCTCGTTATTATACAAATATATTTTAGATGATTTAGATGATACGAGACATAGACATATTTACAATGGAAAATCTGAAGAAAATCGTGGTATTATACAGGGTGCGGTTTGAAAGAGCTGGTAAATAAAAACGAAATGAGATATTTGAAAAATTATTTTGTATTCTCAAAGCTTGTGTATTCTAGTTTTTTTTTCATCTATGTTTTGTAAATAATGTCGTCCAAATGACGGCCTTGGCGATTTGGAGTCTTTCGCGGAAGTTTTCCATGACTCTCGTCAGCATACCAGCATCAATTTGGATGATTTCTTCCAGAATTGCCTCCTTTAACTCTTCAAAGGTCCCAGAGCGATGTTTGAAGACCACAGCCTTGAGGTAACCCCACAGGAAGAAGTCACAGGGATTCATATCCGGCGAGCGAGGGGCCCACGAAATGTCATGCTGTAAGATCACGTGACCAGGGAACCATACAGCCTAAAGCTGATAATGTGGTCCTAAAGCTGTGAACCCACCCCAAAATTGTTTTTCGATCAGGAACTGGATCTGTGAAGTGCAAACCATACCTTGTGCGGAACGCCCTCTGAGTGGCTATAATGGATTCACTTTTTTAAAAAAACAGCTTGACAACGAACGTACAATGCTCGCGCGACCACCTAAAAACTACACGTCATCATTTCTTGTTGAATATACACACCCCACGCTTCTCCCGAGATTTTTTGAAAAGTGGGAGAACTAATTGCCGCACCCTGTATTTCAATGAGAACAATGCAAAGTAAAAGAAACTATTTTGTAAAATTTTCGATATTTTTAAATAATACTAGCTGTTTTCCCGTGCTTCGCTACGGTTACAAAATTCTCCTANAATCAAATATACCGCTGGCGGTTTTTACCGCTTTAAAGCGGTTTTCATTAATCCTGTCTAAAAAGAGAATGGTAAGAGCCAGAGACTTCAAATTTGGTAAGTATGTCAAATTTAGGGTCTAATTAGATTTGGAATCATCATGATAACCCCCCTCAATTTTTTTTGGGGGGTACCCCCAAAAAAAATTATTGGGGGGGGGTACCCCCAAAAACCCAGGTGTCACATTGGCAGAGTTTTTTTATGGTGCACACATTCCGATGTCTAGTGATAACTAACCTAAATGAGAAAAAAATAACATTCACCTTCACAATTGTTTCACGGCGATGCCAAAGGAATGAGAAAATGAAACCTTTCAATGCTATTACATAGGAAATGACACTAGTTTTAGATGCCACTTTCTCTGGCCCTTTTTCCCTCTAGCCCTGCTGTGTAAGAAATGAGAAGGATAATATTTTTCTTTCTATGCTAAAAAAAAAAAATTATTTTTGCAATTTCTATTTATTTGTACTCCCCCTATTCATTTTTCTGACAAAATGAAAAGAAAAGTTTTCCCTTATCAAGCATGTCGGTAGATATGCTTACGTCAAGAGTAAGCAAAGC
>CM022876.1:37655142-37669150 GCA_012654025.1 Pachypsylla venusta
GTTTGGATAGCCTTCCACCATAGCGATGAGTGAGAAAAGACACTTACCTCATAATCATGAATGATTCGGGGGGTATAGAAGACATAGATCGAGAATGTGGTTTCTTTTGGAGCATTTGAGAAGGGGACAGAGCCAATGGGGGAGACGGGAAGCGAACTTCCTTGCTGTCCGTTTGGACAGATTGTGTATCTTCCCATCTTATTGCTAATGGTCCTGTCTCACTCACACTTGTAGGGCGCTCCATGCCCTCTGTAGATATCACCACCCCATCCTGTAATGAAAAAATAAAATGAGAAGGAGTATCTAAAAAAGATCATAACTATCTATACTTATAAAACGCAAAGCCCAGTTGGTATACTGACTGACTGATAATCAAGAAAAATAGTGATGAGTACATGAATAGGCATATCTATCTATACTTATAAAACGCAAAGCCCAGTTGGTATACTGACTGACTGATAATCAACGTAGCTCCACGATGGCTAAACGTAGAGACTTGAATTTGGCACACAGGTTCCTTTTAGTATGTAGGTGCGTAATAAGAAAGGAAAAAAAATAAAGTTAAAGTGGGAGCATGTTACCGCCAAAAATGACGCTTTTTAGCGGGTCTTTTTGCAATTTTTTTAATCTAAAAGAGATAACGAAAAATTACCGAGAATAGACCCCCCAAAATATTATATAAGGACCCCATAAAAAATATAAAATTTCCGGTTTTTCCCCGATTTTTGGACGGTTTTCACCACAAAACGATCAAAATTGAGAAGTATCACTTCGGGATGAGCGAGAAAGCTGAAATTCTATACAAAGGTGTTCCGCAGAGCAAAAAGTAATATCTTTGAGTAAAATATTGAATTTTCTAAATAGGAGCCGTGTTCACTCTGGGGGTCGGTTCCACCAAAAATCTACAATTGAGAAGATTTAATTTCGCGTTCTCGAAATTGTTGTTGAATTTCGTAACCGTGGCGAAGCACGGGAAAACAGCTAGTCCGTTATTAATTTGAACGTAGAATCTCAATTACAATCTTTTCAACAGTGTCAAAAAGTTTCCCTTATCTTGTTTCCATGTTCCTTCCTAACTCTCCCTTCTTTCTACACATCCTCCTTACCCACCCAATCTGTTTCCATGTTCCTTCCTAACCTCCTAACTCTCCCTTCTTTCTACACATCCTCCTTACCCACCCAATCTGTTTCCATGTTCCTTCCTAACCTCCTAACTCTCCCTTCTTTCTACACATTCCCCTTACCCACCCAATCTGTTTCAAAGTTCCTTCCACTCCCTTCTTTCTACACATCCTCCTTACCCACCCAATCTGTTTCCAAGTTCCTTCCACTCCCTTCTTTCTACAAATTCTCCTTAGAAACAAATAACAAATTGATAAAGAAAAGGTGTACTACTGAACAAGTTATTATTATATTCTTTTATTCCTCACAGAAAGGAAGTAAAATCGATACTTAGAACATTTTTAAATGTCAAAGGTCGTTTCAACTTTTCCGCCAGCACCACTCCACATGTTGAGGTATACAATTTGAAAACCTTATTTTCTACCCCTTTTCTTCGAGTTTNTTTTTTTTTTTTTTTTTTTTTTTTTTTTTTTTTTTTTTTTTTTTCACCCGCCTTTTAGATTCGTGTACTTGCTGCCGTAATTCCCAGCAGCCATCTGTTTTGCTATTTTTCGTTTCAATTTTTTTTACGAATTTTTTTGAGGTTTAAGATCTCTTTTTATGATAGCGATATTTATACTGTAGTAGAGTAAGAATTCTATATATATTTTTTTTTTTATGCCTACATGTTTTCTTAAAATGGCTTCGTATTTTCTGAAAATGGCTACATACTTTCTGAAAATACCTACATATTTTCTGAAAATGGCTACATACTTTCTGAAAATACCTACGTATTTTCTGAAAATACCTACGTATTTTCTAAAAATACCTACATATTTTCTGAAATGGCTACATATTTTCTGTAATTACCTACATATTTTCAGAAAATATGTAGGCATTTTCTGAAAATATGTAGGTAATTACAGAAAATATGTAGGTATTTTCAGAAAATATGTAGGCATTTTCTGAAAATATGTAGGTATTTTCAGAAAATATGAAGGTATTTTCAGAAATTAAGAAGGCATTTTCAGAAAATATGTAGGCATTTTCAGAAAATATCTAGGCATTTTCAGACAATATGTAGGCATTTTCAGAAAATATGAAGGTATTTTCAGAAATTAAGAAGGCATTTTCAGAAAATATGTAGGGCATTTTCAGAAAATATCTAGGCATTTTCAGAAAATATGTAGACATTTTCATAATACCTACATATTTTCTGAAAATTTCTACATATTTTCTGAAAATGCCTACATATTTTCTGAAAATGTCTACATATTTTCTGAAAATGCCTACATATTTTCTGAAAATACCTACATATTTTCTGTAATTACCTACATATTTTCAGAAAATGCCTACATATTTTCTGTAATTACCTACATATTTTCAGAAAATGCCTACATATTTTCTGAAAATACCTACATATTTTCTGAAAATTTCTACATATTTTCTGAAAATGCCTACATATTTTCTGAAAATGTCTACATATTTTCTGAAAATGTCTACATATTTTCTGAAAATGCCTACATATTTTCTGAAAATGCCTAAGTACATATTTTCTGAAAATGTTTGCAAATTTTCTGAAAATGCCTTCTTAATTTCTGAATATACCTTCAGTAAATATTAACGTTGACCACGTAGGTTGTTGTAATGGTATCTATTCACAGCCTAACCCAGGCTGTATGAGGTCAATATGGGTAGCTTAGTTAGTAAGTTTCCCTTATTAAAATAAATTAAATTAACTTTATTTTTGGCAATTGTGTAATTTATTTCATCATGAAAAAGGTCATGTGCTGAAATTTCACACCATGAAACGAAATGAAATCCAAAACGGCAGAGTTCTAGTGTCACTCTTCAAGATACAGAACTCTATAAAAAAAAAAAGATTTTTTTTTCGGTTTTGTTTTGAAAAGTTAAAAATATCTTATCAGCATCCCATCATAAATCATCGTAAAAGTAAAAACAAAAACTTTTTCCCCGATCCCCTCTCGCTTACCCAGAAATATCACGATGAGTCAAGTTTGAAGAAAATTAAGGGATGGGGGTAAAAAAAAATGTTGGAATACAAGTGAGAAATAGTGTGAACAATTGCAAAGCCCAGTTGGTATACTGACTGACTGATAATCAACGTAGCTCCACGATGACTAAACGTAGAGACTTGAAACTTGGCACACAGGTCCCTTTTAGTATGTAGGTGCGTAATAAGAAAGGAAAAAAATTAAAGTTCAAGTGGGAGCAAGTTACCGCCAAAAATGACGCTATTTAGCGGGTCTTTTTGCAATTTTTTTCTGAGCAAACTAAAAGAGATAACGAAAAATGACCGAGATTAGACCCCCCCCCCAAAATAGTATATAAGGACCCCATAAAAAATATAAAATTTGAAATTTTCTGGTTTCTACCCGATTTATAGACGGTTTTCACCACCAAAAAATCGGAATTGAGAAGTACTACTTCGCGATGAGCGAGAAAGCTGAAATTTGATACAAAGGTGTGCCGAAGTACAAAAAGTCATATCCTTGAATAAAATATTGAATTTTCTAACTAGGAGCGGTGCTCACTATGGGGGTCGGTTCCACCAAAAACCCATTATTAAGAAGTATCACTTCGGGATAAGCGAGAAAGCTGAAATTTTATACGAAGGTGTTCCGCAGTGCAAAAAGTAATATCTTTGAGTAAAATATTGAATTTTCTAAATAGGAGCCATGTTCACTCTGGGGGTCGGTTCCACCAAAAATCTAAAATAGAGAAGATTTAATTTCGAAATTGAATGTCGTTGAATTTTGTAACCGTATAGCGAAGCACGGGAAAACAGCTAGTATAAATATAAATTTCTTTTTTTTTATGATACGTTGAATACACTAGTTCCCGTTAGATCACTGAAGTTAAGCAACGTCCAGCGAGGTTTTTCTCTATGTGGGTGTCCACGTGACGCTGGCTATTTTTCCTATTATATCATGACATGGATTCATGACCGTATCCAGGACATGGATTCATGACCGAGTCAGGACATGGATTCATGACCGAGTCAGGACATGGATTCATGACCGAGTCAGGACATGGATTCATGGCCGTATCCAGGACATGGATACATGACCGTATCCAGGACATGGATACATGACCGTATCCAGGACATGGATTCATGGCCGTATCTAGGACAGGGTTTTAGGGGTTACACTTTTTGATATATTACGCTTAAACGTAAGTTGTATTTTTCAATTTCCTATATGAATTAGCATCACATTTCAAGTTCAAGCTCTTTCCATTCTCGTTTTAGGCGGAACCGCCAAAAAGCGGCCTTCAACCTCTAATTAGCGGCCAACAATATATTACACTTCAACCTAAGTTGTACTTTTCTAATTATTGTATGAAATTGATATGAATAGGCACGTTTAAAGTTCTAGCTATTATCGTTCTTATTTTAAGCAGGATATGCGAAAACCGCTAAAAAGCGGCTTAAAACGCCAACGGTGTATTCGATTTCCACCGAAAACTTATTTTTATGTTCATGGCATAAAACTCACATACCTACATAACAAATTTCAAGCCTCTATCACTTGCCATTCTTGGGATATCTTGTTCACAGACAGACGGACAGACACACACACGGACCAATGGCTGAAACTCGAGTTTTGGGCTCTGGGGACCGCAAACGTGTTTTAGCATTGAAAACTCGACATCGAAAATTTCAGCCCATTACAATACTTTCCTTTTTATAGGATAAGGAAAGTAAAAAAATGTATGTAGAATCCAAAAATCGAATACCAAAATATATTGGCTCCCCATGAGCTGTCCTTTTGTCATTTGGCGTTGACAGTTTTGATGAAATTTTGTATGCTGGTTGTAAAGGGTGCTCCAAAACCCAAAAGTAAAAAATAAGAATCCCACATTTTTTTAAAAAAATTTGGTCGGTTTTTTTTAAAAAAAAAATTGTTTTATTTGTTGTCTAATAAAGTCTTTGCGTTTTTTTTTTCTGTTCCAGGTTAGTGTTAGTGTAATATAGACATGGAAAAATACACCCCAGAACAGAGAGTTTTAACCCATTAACGCCTGAATTATTTTTTGTCAGGGATTTTGGTTTACTCTTGACGTCTTTTTTTACACGAAGTGTTTTTTTTGTGAGATATTCTCATCAGAAATGATAAGAATCACATCGTTACATTGAGATGCAATGAAAACGAATACATTTTGAGACCTTAAACTAATTTATATTCTCATCAGAAATGATAAGAATCACATCGTTACATTGAGATGCAATGAAAACAAATACATTTTGAGACCTTGAACTACATTATCGTCCCATCAGAAATGATAAGAATTACATCGTTACATTGAGATGCAATGAAAACGAATACATTTTGAGACCTTGAACTACATTATCGTCCCATCAGAAATGTTAAGAATCACATCGTTACATTGAGATGCAATGAAAACGAATACATTTTAATTACATCGTTACATTGAGATGCAATGAAAACGAATACATTTTGAAACCTTGAACTACATTATATTCTCATCAGAAATGATAAGAATCACATCGTTACATTGAGATGCAATGAAAACGAATACATTTTGAGACCTTGAACTAATTTATATTCTCATCAGAAATGATAAGAGTGTTAATGATGTAAATTAATCTTTAATTACAATAAGTACGTGAAAGGCAAAGAAGAAGTCTCTTGAAATACTAAAAACATTCTTCTACTAACAGAAAAATATTTAAAAAAATGATACTACTTTTTGTGTTACAGCAGAAAGGAGCATACTTGATTTTCCTCAGATAAGCTTCATTGGGAAGTGAAAAATCTTCACTAATAAAAATTATTACAATGTTGAAGGCATGTCATAAATATGCTATCAGCGCCGCAGGCGAAATTTTTGAAATTATATAAATTTTTTTTTTACAAAATCGGAAAAATAACCAGTGAAAACTCAGTGTGGAAAAAAGGAGGACCTTCCAGTAAAAAGGAGCACTTTTGGAGGACTTGAAGGACCTTTTTTGAAAAGGAGGACTTTTGGAGGACTTTGAGGACCGTTAGACACTCTGTAAGCAGTGACAGTGCCGTTAACCACCCGGTTAGAATATTCTTCCTGACTTTTGAAGGAATATGTTCATACTAGACTGACACGTGACAGTGCATCACTGTGAGCTCACGATCAGAGGGAATCACTTGCCGGCACTGTCACTGATTAGTGTGAATGCTCCTTTACTCAGCCATTCAAAATCTTCCAGGAGAAGTAAGATTTGACTTTGTCCTTTTACGACATTGATGAAAATAAAAATGTACACTTTTGACAATTAGGGGACTTTTACATGAAAGTTTAAAATAAACACCGTTATACAGGGTGTAACAAAAATATATTTCCCCTAGCTCCCCTCTGATTTTTTTTAAAAAATTGTACTATTATTTGAACAAAAAATATTTGTCCCATTCTATTTAAAATTCTTGAGAAAACGACACTATTCGTCAATAATAGTTACTTCCGGGGGGGGGGGGNGGGGGGGGGGGTCGAACCTGGATATCACTCTAACCTCTAACCATTCGATTTGGCATGACCCTTTTCCTATCCCTAGAGCTTTCAAAATTCAAAAATTACAATCCGTTGAAAAGTAAAGGGGGGAGGGGGGGACCGGTCATTCTGGGACACGCCGTATGTAAATAAGGAAAAAAGTTTTATTTTAATCCCCTGTTTCGTCGTTGATACACTGTAAAAAAATCGGACATTTTGTATACAGGGTGTCTCTAGTAGTAACCCTAACAAAACACATAAGATTTAAGGAATAATTTTATCAAATAAACCCAACTTTAATCGTCTAATTTTCTAACCGTACTACATAAGGTAACATGGGTTGTTACTATAGTGGTAAGACGCTCTGAATAGTAAACAGTAGGGCGTGGGTCCAAACTCAACCAACCCATGGATTCTCATGAATTCGAGATATTTACCACTATTGGAAGATATAGAAGGAGGATTATTCATATCTTGTCCGGTGTGCTCAGTGTAGCATAACTACACAACCCTTCCACCACCATCACTTTCGACGAGGGGTACGGAAAGTATGTAAGGTATTTTCCTATTTTCTAAGAAAGAACGGTGAAGTATTATTTTTTACATAAGTAGAACAACAAAAAGATGTATTTATTATATAAAAAACTGGTGAATAACAACAGTTTANTTTTTTTTTTTTTTTTTTTTTTTTTTTTTTTTTTTTTTTTTTTTTGTGAATTTGTATCTGTTGATATCTTATATCAAGAAATGGTCCTACCAAAAATCAAAAAAGAAAAACCTGTGTATTTTAATTTTTCAAAAATTCGAACAATTTCGGAGAAATTTGAGGTTAACATAAAAATTGGTACAACCTGTAAGAGACCTACGAAGCTATTAGATGTTTTTACTTTTTTGTACACACAATTGAACATAAATATCAAAATGAATTTGTTAACCACTATATGGGTTTATTTCATAGGAGTAATGATATCCTTTAAAATGGAGTTTTTATTTCCACTACTTTAGGGACACCCGGTATTTATGTATTATGTATTATATAAAGTCCTTTCATCGTTATATTTTTTTTTTATAAAAAAAAACTGTTTTCTACAAAATTTCTTCAAAATCTGCCATAACATTACTTTGCATTAATAGATCAATATTAGTTTCACTTGCTTCACGGCGTCTTCTCTCTTGTTCTTGACGTCTTAATTTATCTCGCTCCAACATTCTCACATCTATTTCATCAATTGCTTCTATCTTGTGTTGTTCAACAGTACAAGTATATTGTAAATCAGTCGCAGGATGTTCAATCATTTCTTCGGTGTTTCTCATACGTTTGATTTTTTCTAAATCTTCTAATTGTTTTTTCTTTTTTTGTATTTTATACAAAAAATCATTCTGTTTCTTGATTACATTTTCTCTTTTTGTTTTTTGTTGTTCTTCAAATTGTTTTTCTTTTAATGCTTTTTCTAAAGCTTGTTTTTTAAATGATAAAAATAATATTTCCATATCAGATGATTTAAGTGACAAACTTGATGATGATGTTGGTAATGTTTGTTCTTGAGAAGACCAGGATTTGGTTCCTGCTACTTTTATAGAATCATTCTTCTTTTGTTCCATAACAGTTTTTGATTGATTCATCATTGGTATCTGTATATTTTCAGGTAGAACATGAGTTTGAACTTGAGAAGGTATATTTGTATCAGTCTTATAAGTTTTATCAATTTGAACACTATTTATGAGATCAGTTGTTTTATTGTTAGAGATTTCTTTGGAATTCTCTACAATTGGAGCGAATATGGAATTATCAGATGCCATATTTAAAGTCATTGAAGGAACTATGGATTCTATCTTTAATATATCATTATTTAATATGAGATCTTTACTTGTTTGATTTGCTACTAGTTTCATATTATCATTGGTAGTAATATTCTTTGACAAATTCGTGGACATAGATTTATCAGGCTCAGATAGCATAGTGCTTGATCTAATCTTGGATTTTGATAAAGTTTCAATATCGTTAGACAAATTATTGAATCCGTTCTTTATGGGAACACTTAAATCGCTTTTATCACATGCTTCTAGTGTCTTATGTTTTGTTAAGTAATTTGAATTCATTATTCCAGACTCTCGTGATATTTCATTCATATTAGTTGTTTCAAATGTTAACGGAGATGTCATTGTTATTCCAGAATGCTGAGAATTTTGTGTAATCATTTCAGAAGTTTTTATCTTTTTTGAAGATTCAATAAAATGATCACTCGAATCAAGTATCTTTTTATTTCTTTCAACTTGATCATTTTTAAATCTATTTCTTTCAACTTGATCATTTTTAAATCTATCTTCAGAGTCACTATTGGATTCCAAATCGATAGGAACGTTCTTGTATTGTACAACATTGTTATTTTCATTTAGAATTATTTTCTTTGATTTAAATTTTTTTGACAAATTCAATTTTTTTCTCTTATAATTTTTATGTACTGACATCTTTTTATTACGTTCCAATTCAGTACATCCGATATTTTGTTCAACAACATTCAGTTTTCTGATTTTATTAGGATCAAACTTTTTATCACTTGGTAGAGTACTCAATTTTAAATTACGTTCGTTTTGTTCATCTGAGCTCGTTGATTCTATATGTTCAAATTTATCACTATTTATTAGCTTATCTTTTCTACGTTCTTTTATGAAAATCAAATTCTTATTTCTTCTTTTTGAGATTTCCATCATGTTTTCTTGTTTCTTTGCAACATCATCTATTTCTCTAGGATTTTTTTCTTCCGAATATTCTTTACTATATTTAATCCGGATATTATTTGGCGTGGATTTTCCTTGAACTTGTTTTGATGCAATATTTGTTGCAATTGGAGTTCTTACAATGTTTTTATCTGCTTTAGAAGGGACATTATTATTCCAGACATTATTTGGTTTTCCTTGAGATCTTTTCTTTTGAGATTGATTTGATGTAATAGTTGTCACAATTGGAGTACTCTCAATGATGTCATTTTCATTTGAATTACCATTATTTTCTCCAGGGAGATGATCATTTAGACATGAATTTGTATAACTTGTTTTTCGATTTAATTTTTCCTTAATCTTTCTCTTACGTTTTGTTTGTATTATTTCAGATGACAATGAGTCACTTACTATTGTATAGTA
The DNA here is from genome assembly GCA_012654025.1 of Pachypsylla venusta. NCBI lineage: Eukaryota > Metazoa > Arthropoda > Insecta > Hemiptera > Aphalaridae > Pachypsylla > Pachypsylla venusta. The sequence continues at coordinate 37,664,890 of CM022876.1, forward strand.
ACCATAATTCTGACTACAATCCATCGTATTTTTCTCCATATCTTCATTCTCATCAATAAATATTTTCAATTGTTCTTGTATTGCTTTCAATATTTCTTGTACACTTCCAATTTTTTCTTTATTTACATTAGACAATTTTAATGTATTTGACTTATCCAACACATTAAATGTGATTTTTGAATTAATTAAATCCCTATATTTTATTGTTTCATTATAGATCTGATCAATTTTGTTGTTATTATTATCATCATCATTAACATATACTTGTGGATCTTCAGGCAAATTTACAATTCTCGATTCAAATAATTTCTGTATTTTTTTAGCTTTTTCAACAATAGGATGATGTGGTGGATTATACGTATAACAATTATTGAATACTAATTGCATATCATCTATAAACCCCTTACTCGACTTATATTTTCCGTCATTTAATTTTCTTTTTATTGTACCCAAATCCATTGGGTTTTTAATAATTGAATTGTAATCTGTTAAGCCCAACAAATCGGCATCAACTGGTTTATGAAAAGGCCATGCATGACTATAATTTTTTCTGGATAACAATTCCTGTATAATTTTCTCACAATATTTGAGAGATTTATTTAATTTGATTTTTTTATTATTTTTTCTAAATCCTACTTCGTCTTCATATTTTTTTGTAGATTTAATTTTCCTCTGTGACTTTACTCTTGGCAAAGACATTTCTTTTTATTATAATTATTTTCTTTTTGAAATAGACAGTCTGAATTGTCTGAAACAATCAGTAGTAATGAGTTCAATAAATATATCTTTACGATGGTTGGGCCTACGTCCGAAGAAGTTGTACATTATCTATCTACTTCACCCAAAGGTCATCACTACTAGATTTACTTTGTTTTTTTCCTTGACTTTTTAAAATGCTGTTGTTGTAACAGGACGAACTAGTTGCACTTCAGAGGCAAATGATTCCACGGGACTTATCATGCAATTGGTACAAGAAATGAAAACAATAAAACTTACATATGTACCAAACAGCCTCGGTAGCTCAGTTGGAATTCGTAACCAGGAGGCAGGGATGTAACTAGGGCGTCTGCCCCGAGCGCGAGGTGTTACTTGGCGCCAAAAATAAATTATAATCTGACAGTTCACGAAAGCAGACAAACTGAGCGAGTGACGGGCGCAGGAGGAGGATGAGTTTCCCCCCAACAGCACCTTTAGGCTACTGTAGACAATAGTTGGTGCGCATCATTGCCGCCCGGAATAGAGATGGCTAGGAGCCGTTCATTCCAAGGAGTATTTCATACAGCCCAAGTACATTGAATTAAACTGTTCTCCCATAGAAGTTCATCTTTCTTCTTAAAGTTCACGTCACCCATCAGTCCCTTATTACTTTTGATTTTCTTTGAACTTGGTTCTATAGGATCCATATTTTCATTCATTTTACTTGAAGTTCAGAATTAAAAATTATATAGTAATTCAGAGCTTCTAGAGTAAATTAGATTCTTTTCTGTGATATTGTAATTTATTATTAACATTTTGTTAATAATAAATCAAAATCTACTAGTTAGGCCAAACAATCAACAACAACGACGACAACAGCAAAAAAATGAGTACTTTGATTGCAAATTAAATCAACTATTCAATAAATCCTCATGAATATTAGATTATAATTTGTAGATCTGTGAAAAAAATCGCACCATTTGGCCCTGGATGGCCAAACGGGGGCCAAAAACTAATCAGCTAATTCTATTAATACTCCGGAGTTCTGTGTACTATAGATCTCACTCTATTCCGCTGTTGGCCCAATGGGGCCAAAAATCATCTAATTCTATGAATATAATGGATGTTCATACCAAATTTCATCAAAAGTGTACCTAGAGTTATCTTGGTAAAAAAAGGCAAACAGTCAAACAAACAAACAAAAATACTGTTAAAACTAGACCTCACTTAAGGAGTTTAGGATCTAGGGTAGTACATATCCCGCAGTTCTATAGAGAATTGTAGCTCATCCAAATGTATGTAGATACGTGGAACTTCGTCCACAGTAAGTTATACACTATACGCTTACAGTGGACGAGGTTCTATTACCCTTAATTCATTTGGATCAGTCGCTCGTAGTAGCAAGACATTATAACAATAATTACATAATATTATTATTTTTTTTTTAATTTGGCTTAACGTCTCTTTAACATCTATTGGTCATTCAAGATGGGGGTTTTACCCTCCATTCGCTAGAAACTTGTAAAACAGCTACCCACATTGACCTCACCCAGCCTGGGTTGGGCCGGAAAAAAGAGCTAACGATATGTGGTGTTCCCAGGCGGTCACCCATCCAACTACTGACCACGCCCGACGTTGCTTAACTTTAGTATCTGACGGGAACTGGTGTATCCAACGTGGTATGATCGTTGGCTAAAAAAAATATTATTTCATATACTGGATTAAATCTTAAAAAAAAAGATAGTAGCCAATGATAAACTTAATACTTCGTGTGCCAAAGTTGGCATCAGCTTAAGTATTTTCATTAAAAAAAAAATAAAAAAATAGCGACGTTCACGTGTTCATCAATTTCTGCGCATTCTGCGCAAGCACGTGCCTTGTGTTCTTAGCATCTGTTATATAATAACAGAAAGTGATGGTGATGAAAGTGTTGGGTAACATATGATGCTATTCTGAGTACGCCGGTCTCAGTGTTGACAGTCCCGGCCTCCTAAATGTCATCCAATAGAAATAATTATAATATAGCCACCGAGGGAAGCAGACCAGCTTCATAATGTGACGGTCCTAAGCCCGTGTAAATTTAGAAGGTTTGGTGTTAGATAGGGCATTCCAGTCTTTAAAAAAACTTTGTTTCAAACCAATGATGAGAAAGCATCAGCTAAAACTAGTTTCTAAACAGTTTCAGTTGATACTGTGAGAAGCAAGCTGTGATTACCGCGCCAGAAAGGGGTTACAGCTAAAGACAGTACGCCCCGAACAAAAGGTTGTAGCATGGTAGAATTAAGAAAAGCAACGTCGTCATCAAAGAGAATTGGGAAAGGATGAAGTTAAATAAGAAGAGTCGTGGTAATTATCTCAAATTTCATGGGCTAGCCCACGCAGGCCCAACGAGAGGGGGAAAAGGGGGGGAATCCCCCAGGCCCGGGATTTCCTAAGAGGCCCGGTGATAAAATTATCATAACGAAATTTTTCATGCTTTTTCTGAATAATATTTAAATCAACATAAAAGTTTTGAAAAATTTTCAAACACACAAAATCAAAAGTTTAACGATGGTGGACTAATATGAGACAATGGCTATTGCAGGACACTGATTTTAAAATATAGTGCGACCTTTCAGCTTGTACAGCAATCATAAATATTGGTAAATTTCGTAAACATTAACATCTGATAATCGAATTATTTGTTGCCAAGAAGAAGAGTACACGCCTTTTCACATCAACTAAGTGAATTGCCTACTTTTACTTTTATTACTGCCCATACGATGATTTTAGATGAAAGAATAATAGAGGTGTCCGTAAATTTTCCCCTTGGCCCGGATTTTCTGTCTACGGCTTCTAACCACTACAACACCAACCCTGTTATAAAGACACTTACTTGATAAGTTTTTCGATAAGACCTTAATATTTTCTTAATTCCAAAATTGAATGAGAATTCTTTTTGATCATTTAATGAACTCGTTTCTTCTCGAAAGTAATTATTTTCATTGTAATTTTAATTCAATAGTTTAATCAATCATACCAAAGTTAATTTTCAATTTTAATTCTTTATTATTTCCTGAAATATGAAGAGAAAAATAAGTTATCGCATGGGTTTATCGTTTTTTGTTTTGGTTTAGTATGGAACCCATTGGATATTGATTGACAATAAGTTCTATAAGTTGGTTAAATTGGGATAATATGTCAAGTAAAACCATAATGAAGGTTAAAAATTACTATATCTTCACTTGACTTTTTTAGTCAAGTGAAGATATAGTAATTTTCAACCTTCAATAAGTTCTATGTTCAAGGACCGTCAAGACCACAATGAAACTTATACATGGTGTTTCAAAAGGTTATGATATAAAGGCCAAATAAAGGCCACTTTGCATAATAAACCCCTATACGGAAATGGATACCGAGGTACCTAGGGCCACCCAAAGTTGGCACTTAAAATCGAAAAATAATCATTAGAAATTGAATTATTTTGCGATTGACTTCATTTTTTGCATGACGTCTCCGATTGTTATCATGATTCTTTGGTATTTGGCACTTTTTCCCCGATCAGGGGCGGGGTTATGGGGGGGGG
>CM022876.1:37669705-37682486 GCA_012654025.1 Pachypsylla venusta
GCCTAGTTACGTTACTGGTAGTATAATTTATTATTTTGAAATGGGTGATTGCCCCGAGTGCTGTTGAAATGGGTGATTGCCCCGGGTGCTGACTAGCCTAGTTACGTTACTGGTGATTATATTATTTTTGGAACTATTAATTTATTATTTTTAGCTAAATTTAAAAAATGTTTTCCAACGAAAGGACACGCCTTAAAAGTTCCGATTTTTCTAGATTTTTTTTGCATCCGTTTCTGAACGGCAAATATGATTTAAATGACATATGTGCCAAATACTGCTGAACATGAATATCTTGATATTAGAAGGATTTCAAAATGGATCAAGGGAAGTACGGGGGATATCAAAACTACGCGTGCACCAAAAAACTAATCTGTAAAAAGTGTGAGCCTATATTTGACTAAATCCCGGAATACTACCGCGACAAAATGAATGCAACAGTCTTTTTTTTTTTTTATTTGGCTTACCGTCTCTTTAACATCTATTGGTCATTTAAAGAACGTAGAAAATTGGCTTTCGGTCAAATTGGCTGAAAATTTGGTGTAGGTAGATGTCATTTATTAAAAAAAGATCACAATTTTATTAAAAAAAAAAACTGTCCATTTTACGACCTTGGGCCCATTGATACTTTTGATCAACACCCTAAAATATACTCGTCACTAAAATTTCATCAAATTTGACTGAAAGCCCATTCCCTATTTTAAGTTTTTTTTTTTTTTAATTTAAACTTAAAATAGGGAAATTTTTTTTTTTTAAATTTAAACTTTTTTTTTAAAAAAAGTCAAAAATATGGCCTTAGGAGTCAAGTTGTATTGTATTGAACATAATATATATATATATACTGAATAATGACTTCTAGAAATATTCGGTGTAAGTGTGATATCAGTTTTACATTAAACAATAAACAGTTTTAAGAACTCAACTGACAGTGCATTAACCAAAAATATTTAAAATATTTAACGAAATCGAGCGTCTATTAAAATGATTATATTTCTGACATTAGTGGCTCGTCATATTTAACATAATTCCGTTCTGAAGCGATTGCAAAAACGTAACCTTGGGGGGTGTCCTTTCGTTTAAAAGCATTTCTTATGGAACATAATCCCCCCCCCCATTTTACCATATAATATGTGGTTTCGAGAAACCCACTTATTTCTTTTTTTCTTACACGGCCCAATAGCCAGCATTAAGAGGGCGCAAAACTACATGATCACCCACCACGTAAAACCTAACTGGACGATGCTTAACTTCAGTGATCCTACGGGAACTGGTGTATTAACCCTGACTAGACAAAACAAGCATTTTAATCCAAACAGTCAATCAATCGGTAAAACGCCAGCATGGTATACTTGTATGTTCCGAAGGCATCGTCTTCGACTATGGAGCTGCTAATTTCAACCGGATTACTCCTAATACATATACTTAATAGACCTGCAACCTGCCATTTAATCGTATCCTTAGTGTCTAATGGCACGTTTAATACACCAGTTCACGTAAGATTACTGAAGATAAGCAACGTCCAGCGAGGTTGTACTTAGTGGGTGACCACGTAGGTTCGTGCCCTCGTTATGTAGGCTTTTTCCGGTGTAACCCAGGCTGGGTGAGGTCAATGTGGGTAGCTGGTTTGTAAGTTCACAGCGAATGGAGGGTAAAACTCGGAATGGCCAATAAATGTTAAAGAGACATTAAGCAAAAAAACAATATATCTGTGAAACAGCATCAATACAGGGTGTCCCACCAAAGTTGGACACCTCAAATTACTCGGCTCTTGACGGAGTTTTTTAAAAAGAAACAAATGCAGGTTACATGTCTTATTTATGCGCTTTCAGTCGTGAATTCTTTTTTATACAGGGTGGTTCAGAAGTGAGAAAAAGAGGTACCACGTTTCGATTTTTAAATAGGTCGACCTGAATTTTATTTGATGTTTTTACTTCTTAATAGTTTTTGAGTACTTTTTATTATTAAAATTTCACATACAGGGTGGGTTTTTTTCGACCTACTTTTTTTCTAAATCTCGAATAACTCGATGTTGATTAAAATTTTCGATAACGTGAATATAATGGGTAGTCAAAAAGACGTGAAAATTCATGATTGAAAGTGCATAAATAAGACATGTAACCTGCATTTTTTTCTTTTTAAAAAACTGCGTCAAGAGCCGAGTAATTTAAGGTGTCCAACTTTGGTGGGACACCCTGTATACGACCGTTTAACTATTTATAACTATAGATTACTGAAATAAATACAATACTTTTTTATAGTTTACAATCAAACAAAACATTGCTAAATATAATTACTTAGTCTTAATATTACATCAAATAATAAATAATTAATTAAATCTTATAAATAAAGTCACAAAAAATATTACGTACTAATAGAGTAATGAAAATTAATAAAAATAATTTTGTTGTTTAGTTTTAGTTGATTAAAGTTGTATTTACATTGACCAAGGACAGTGCCGTGACTGGAATGCAATTCGCCCGGCGAAACGAAAAATATTCTTCCAGACATTTGAAGGAATATGTTCATACTAGTAACGTGCGGACTCGGGTACATCGTCGACTCGAGTCTAGGGGACTCGTTATGGCATTGAAATATTTGAGTATTTCAGACTTGGGTCCAGTCTGTGAGTAGGTACCAGGTACCTAGCTTACTCGAGTACCACGAGTAATGTATTACCTAATAACAGCCTCGACGAGAGGGTGGGGGAAATGGGGGGAATCCCCCCACGCCCGGGATTTCCTAAGAGGCCCGGTGAGAAAATTATCATAATGAATTTTTTTCAAGTTTTTTCTGAATAATAAATAAATCAACAAAAAATTTGAAGTTTAGCGATACAGGGACTAATATGGGACAATGTCTATTGCAGGACACTGATTTTAAAATATAGTGCGACCTTTCAGCTTATACAGCATTCAGAAATATTGGTATATTTCGTAAAAATTAACATCTCAAAATCGACTCATGTGTTGTCAAGAAGAAGCGTACACGCCTTTTCACTTCAACTACGTGAAGTGCCTACTTTTACTTTTATTACTGCCCATACGGTGATTTTAGAATAAGAATGATAGAGGGGCCCGTAAATTTTCCCCCCGGCCCGGATTTTCTGTCTACGGCCCTGTCTAATAATTCACACTTTTCGGTACTTGTGCATTGTAGTCTAAGCTGTTCGGTACTTGTGCATTATAGTCTAAGCTGTTCGGTACTTGTGCATTGTAGTCTAAGCTGTTCGGTACTTGTGCATTGTAGTCACTTTTGATGTCACAGGGGTTTTGAAAGGAGACCCTGATTCTATTTCCGGCTTTTTAATTATGTTTATCTCTCAACACAGTCTAACCTCGTGCACTACCATGTTTCGTAAAAGATCGCCTTCCTTCCAAAGGTATGTCAAGGCCGACGAGTAAAGGCAAGGGGGAAGATAGAAGATTGAGATGCGGGAATTCCTCGACTCGAGTTGAGTTTCAACTCGAGTCCCAGGTATTCGTGACTAAAATTCTTCAATACTATTAATGGACTCTTTAATCTTCCCTGCGTAGATACACTTATGTCACATACCTATATTAGTTCGAAGTCCCAGATTGCCAGACCCGAGTCGACTCGAATACGGCAGGACTCCGGTTGGCTCGCGTAAAGTACCCGAGTCCGCACATCACTAGTTCATGTGACAGTGACAGTACATCAATGTGAGCTCACGATCAGAGGGAATCACGTGCCTTCACTTTCACTGTCCCTTTTTATTGGATACTACGTCAAGTAAAACCAAAACTACGCTTTAAAATATTATATCTTCACTTCACTAAAAATTAAATAGACGTTAAACAAATATAGTTTCGTCCTCTCCTGGGAACATCCTCAGAGCTAGTGTCAGAGAACATAATTTCTCTGACAATAGCTTTGACGATGTTCTCAAGAGAGGACGAAACGAGTTAGCCCTAGAGAAATGATATCTCTGACACTAGCTCTGACGATGTTCTCAAGAGAGGACGAAACTAGTTAGCTCTAGAGAAATGTTATCTCTGGCACTAGCTCTGACGATGTTCTCAAGAGAGGACGAAACGAGTTAGCTCTAGAGAAATGATATCTCTGACACTAGCTCTGACGATGTTCTCAAGAGAGGACGAAACGAGTTAGCTCTAGAGAAATGTTATCTCTGGCACTAGCTCTGACGATGTTCTCAAGAGAGGACGAAACGAGTTAGCCCTAGAGAAATGATATCTCTGACACTAGCTCTGACGATGTTCTCAAGAGAGGACGAAACTAGTTAGCTCTAGAGAAATGATATCTCTGACGATGTTCTCAAGAGAGGACGAAACGAGTTGGCTCTAGAGAAATGTTATCTCTGGCACTAGTTGTATACAAACCCTTGATGTTTCACTAAAATTACCACATTTATGCCCAAATATTTCAAAATGGACATGCCGAATAAACTTCACATGTTAGATATCTCTTAGTCAGCGCACGTCAATGTAAAAATTATCTCGAAAACTGTAAGTCAAATCGAAAAAAAATCAAGCAAAAAATATTTCCTTTTAAATACAGAATTGAATACCACAATCAAGAATTATGATTCGTCAATCCGTAAAACCTTGAAGGCGGTCACCATTAAATTTCCCCCCCCCCCAAAAAAAAGGGGGCTTGTATAGAAAGTTTTTTTCCTATCTCTAACGGTTTCCGAGATATTTGACTATGTCCATCAAAATGATTCACCCTGTAAAGTTGCCATTTTTTTTTATATATTTTATGAAGTAAACAAAAACCATTGAATAGATATTATTCTTGTCTTTCTATTTTTTTTTTTTTAAAAAAAAAAAGATAAGAAAACAGTTATATCGTAAATTCGTCCAATTTTTCCCCAAAAATTTAATTTTGCTTACCTACAATAAAAACACATAAAAAAGTTAAATTATAAAAACAAAATAAAAAGTAGTTACAATTGTTCAACAAGTAAAATCTCATGTCAAGAGAATAATAAATCCTTACTATTTATAAAATCCTTCGCCGCGTCTGTCTGTTCGCGATAAACTCAAAAACTTCTGAACGGATTTTCATTCGGTTTTCACCAATGGAATTAATCGTTTTCGAGTTACGGCCGATTACCCAATTTTTTCCCCGCATTATGACCGATATCTTAAAGTTTGTCCCGACAACATATAAACTCAAAGCGAGAAAGTTTTAGGTGGCCTCTTAATCCTTAATTTAGGACATAGTTTGCAAAATTATGACTAGCCATTTTAGGATTACAAGTTGGAATCCGGGATCGGGCGAAATAAAATTTAGATAATACTGATTGTTTAGCCAAAACGGTAAGAGATATCAAAAAATTTGATAGAGATGAAACACCAAAAAACAATGAAATAAGACCCCGGAAAATGTATCAGAATTTAAAAATCTCTCACTGTTTTCGAGTGAGTTGCGTCCGATTTTCCTATTTTTGTATAATCATCGAAAAATATTAGCCATGCCTCTTAGGTACCGCGCGAAGCGCAGCCTTCTAATTATTTATAAAATATACCTGAACACATTTTATAGCTAATTTTCATTTCTCACTAACTTTGTACCACGATAGTTAAACACCACAAAAAACATTTCAGGCCGTCTTACCATAGTCGATTCGACACCAAAATGGAACTCAAATGTAAATAAAATATTGATACAAGAAAATGGCTAATGCTCCAAATTAGTTCTCTCGCGCATATTTTAAATAAAATCACATTTTTATATACACGTATCATGCTATTTCTCTCGGTCCAATGTATTTCTTACGGGGATTGTTTACTTTTGGCGATTTCTGTCCCTTAAAATTAAAAATTTGCAAATTCTTAGTGCACACTTACATAGAGCAACGAAGGTCGATGCCAAATTTCAAGTCTGTAGCATTAATAGTTTCGGCTCTACGTTTATCAGTCACTCAGGGCATTGCCTATTATATATAAATATAATGCACTCATTGGCTCTTCCACAAGAGCAGTAACAATTATACGAGGGTCGTGACTCGATCAACAAAGGGTTAATGTATTGTTGTTCTGACAATGTTTTAACATAACTTACACTGTCTAATGATGATACGATGTAAAATTATACAAATAACTAATTTGATTAGCTTATTATTGCCAGGTCATCTTTATTTAGGTTCCGAGTACATATTAACAACGTATTCAGCTTCTGCATGACAACGCCCCTGTCCATATCGCCATCATTGCGAAGGCCACTGCATGTGAGTGTAACTTCACTAACATTATATCAGACCCCTACAGCATAGACCTTGTTCCCAATGACCATTTTTATTTTCATAACCCGCAATCTGAGCTGTGTGCAATTTAAATGGGAGTGATGAAAGAGATCAGGGGAAATAGAGATGTTAACCAAAAGATGTACATAATGTATTGAAGTCAAGGGAGAATATGTTGAAAATTAAGACACAATTTCCATTCTACATCTAGGTTTGGTCATGAACTTTTGGAACCGCCCTCATACAACAACAAAATCAAAGTTAGAGGACACTAAAGCATTTTAAATGCTCCACCCAAATCACACATTGTGTCACTTTGTGATAGTTTTTACGTCTGTCTGGTCTGATGATGACAGTCTGAGGACTGTTGGAAGCAGTTTAGATGCTCTACTCTAATCTCACTCGTTCTGATAGTGTTTACAATTATTCTATCATAGCTCTGGTCTGATAATGACAGTCTGAGGACTGTTGGAAGCAGTTTAGATGCTCTACTCTAATCTCACTCGTTCTGATAGTGTTTACAATTATTCTATCATAGCTCTGGTCTGATGATGACAGTCTGAGGACTGTTGGAAACAGTTTAGATGCTCTACTCTAATCTCACTCGTTCTGATAGTGTTTACAATTATTCTATCATAGCTCTGGTCTGATGATGACAGCCTGAAGTCTGTTGAAATCTCACCAACTACAATTATTAATTTCATTTTTGAATAAAATTCTGATTTGATATTGTCAATTTCTTATATAATTTCAAACATTATATTTGTTTGTTTTTTCGTTTCTGATTCCACACTTTATGTTGTTTGTTGGCACTTTACTTTTTCAAAAATACGGGTGAACACGGTATTTATAATTTATTTGGTTTTATTATTTACAAAGTTTCATTTTATTTTTATTACACTTTACAAATGTTTTTTTTTTAATCCATTTTTCATTTACAAAAAATATTTATAATATTTTTAACACAATGACTTTTTTTATTATTATTATTATTATTTGTTGTTGTTAGACTACTATCCATTTTCACATTGAACTGTATCACAATTGGTACTCCAAAATAAACAATTACCAATGCCACTATAACATATTAGAAATACTGCGATTATGAATACCAAACTACAAATTGTACATGGTTTACGTTCTAGAAAAAATCCTGTTAAATATAGCACCATAAACATTATATGTGTTTGTAATAATGCTGGATTAATTGGTTTGGGTATTAGGAGTACAGGGATGAGCCACTGTAGACAATACATAATTAAACAGAAAGTTATTATTTGATTTATTTAAATGTTTCAATATTGATTTATTTTAAAGTGTTCTTACACTGAATTACTTTTTGATAAAGTTTTTGTTGTGTATATTACAGTATTTTTATTACATTTTTAGCCCTGTTAAACAATACAGAATTGAACGAAACGCATCCGCTGGATTTGTTATATGTACTTTCACCCTACTGTTTACACCACTGAGCAGCGCTTAAATGAGTTAGGGTGGTCTATAAACACCCTAAGACGCTTACTTACTTATAGCATATCACACTTTTTTTTATATGCAATAAAAAACATGTTCTTATGAGAATCTGCAGAACGAACAATTCGCAGACTCTCATAAGAACATGCATACTAGCCTTTCCTTGCATATATGCGAAGATATGTACTAATTAATAAGATATTTAAATATGTGGCTGTCTGAGAGCATCCTTGGGAGCAGTTTGGTCCTGAGGAAGTAGGAAATGATTCTCTTTACTGCATCGCTGGACAGTCCTTTTTGACGTCTAAAATGTGACCAAATGATGCTAAACTCAAGACATCTTATGCGGGTGGAGAACATCTCGTCTTCTCGTCAGGAGTAAGATACCATGGGTTGGTGATGAAGTGTTGAGACGTTCTGACTGGTAAACAGTCGGGCGTGAGTTAAAACCAGCCAACCCATGGAATCATCCTAACGAATTTGAGGTATTGAGGTGTATATAGCACTATTGGAGGACATGGAAGGGGTCGGGATTATCAACATCTGGTCCGGGCGTTTTCGGAGTAGCATAATTTACTACTCATCCTCCACCACCAATGTGATGGTGTTGGAAGGGTTCCGTGATGGACACGGGAAGTGAATAAGATTTGTATGATCAAGTCTTAGACGTCGTTTTCACTCGACTTGAGACTTGGTCATAGAAATCTTACTCACTGTTACCTCATAACAAGATCCACTCCGAACGCATATGATATCTGTCAAGTCCACTTGGTCACACTTTAGACGAAAAGTTATGAAGATGTCAAAAAGGACATGGGGTTTCTTACACCACTACTATCCAGCGATCAACCAAAGAGATACATTTCCTACCTCCAACTGACCAAAATACGCCAACTGCTTTAGGTGCCGCTCTTTGTTGTATATAACAAATCCAGTTGATACGGACAACTTAAAAATAATAGAAAAATAATTCAAATAAATTAATGTCTTTCGTGACTTTTTTTTTTGTTTGACGAATTTTTTAAAAAAATATTGTTTCAATTTTTGTCGAATCAACTTTTTCGAACTTGAAAAAGGCGAACCGACAAAAATCAAAAAATATTTAAAATTCTTTTCTTCAAACAAACAAAAAAATAATAGAACAAGTTCTTTATAGTGTGTAAGAAAAAAGTGCAATCCTTGAACATGAGTCAAATAAATACTTATGCCCCTAAAATGAAAAGACACTCTCCAAATATTACGATTTCTTGTAAACATTTAGGGCGGTCGTACTTTGGAGGCTAGTACGAGCGATAAACTCCATTTGACCCCTTTTAGCGCGTAGTAGTGCACACCCCCGTCATTCCCTCCCTCTTGGAGGCCCAGAGTCTCGGTATTTTTTAATTCTTCCGAAAAAGGAAATGAGTTTTCAAATAATTATTACTAGGGGGGAAATCAAGGTAATGTAACAATGTAAATAGTGTTACAAATTTAATTTAAATCTAAATTGTCTCTACTTGGAAAGCATTTTCGTACATTTTTCTTCTAGAGAAATTCTCTCCTGTTTGACAAATGGGACATATGTGATCCAATGAACGCATTCTTTTCTGTTAACTACATCTTGTTATTCTCAAGGAGCAAAAAAGACGATTTATTTCAGGGGGGAACAAAACTGAATTGAATTTGTTTTGTTTTTTTCTGGTCCTTTTCTGATTTTTCTGGCTCTATTTAACTCACAAACAAAACATTCTAATAATATCGTTTGAAAGATTAAAACGGTATAGGGGTTCCTGGTAATAAAGTAACCGAGGGGAACAAGCCAGCTTCATCAGGTGACGGTCCTAAGTCCGTTTAAATACAGGTTTGGTGTTAACAAAAGCATCCAGCTTTTAAAAAAACTTTGCTTAAAAGTAATGATGAAAGTTCATCAGCCAGATGCGAGTCTCTAAGAGGGACGGATACAGGTCTCCAGATGGGGGGAGGGGGGCGATCTAGGCTCCAAATTATTATCGACATGGAAGTCAATAGTATTTATAAACACCAAATTTGAGAAAAGTGTTCGACGATCAATTTCTCTAGGTCTGGGGGGTGATCCACCCGCTCTGTATCCGCTTCTGGTTTATATGCAGTTTCTATGGATTACCATGCCAGGAGAGGATGCAGCTAAAGAGAGTAGACACAGAACAAAAGGTTGTGGCATGGTAGAATTAAGGAAAGCAAGGTCGGGTGAAGAAGAAGTTCCTGATTTATTCAATTTTTGCAATGCTGTGATGGATAAGATTTTTTTGAGAGGTTTGTTTAATAAAGTTATTAAAAAATGGTAATTGAGCTATACAAATCTTTAACCGATTCATACACTGTATAATGTTTTCTGTTGGATATTGTAATGCTGAGTGGGTCACATTTTTGTTTTATTAAGATTTCATTCGGTATAACACAATCGTTACATACGCCCTATTCTTAGTGAAATTACGGACCAAATACTGAAACAAATAAGTTAATGTTACCCGATTAGGTAACTTTAAGTTAACCAATAAACGAATGGCAGCCCTGGTTAACAATTTTGGAGATTTCAAACTCAGTTATCCGGGTCTTCATGAGAATCACTCATTCTCAAGAAGCGGTTGAAAGATTAATTCATCGAAAGAAGTGAGGTTTTGTCTGAACGCACTGTCCGATTTTGATAACAGCAGTCAACATTCAATTTCGATTTATGTTTTCTTATAAATTTTAGGCCCTATGATAAGAGTGTATAGTGCATGACGGAACCCTTTCGTACCAATTTTAATAATATGACCTTTTATAATTGACAGGTCTCTGCACTATCGATTAAAAGCTGGTTTTACTACTCTCACACGGTCTCCATTTCATTCTTCCGCTCACATTCTTGTCAAACAATACCCCACTCAGCTACCTTCAGTTCATTCATCCATTAATCAGTATTGTTTTTAATTTTTTGAAAAAGGAAATGAGTTTTAAAATAATTATTACAGTATAAGTTTTGAAAATTTTAAACAGAAAATTCAAGGGCCCAACAATCTAACATTTTACCGTTATCGAACACGAAGAGATTATGAAAAACATCCCATAGAACACATTAAACCATTTTAACATTCCCATATCTAACTCTTCCAATTTCCTCTCTTGCCCATTGTGATTAAGTTTTTGTTTCACGTTTTCTATAGATTGAAAGCTGGCGTTACTACTCTTTTACACAGTCTCCCTTTCATTCTTCCGCTCACATTCTTGTCACACAATACCCTACTCAGCTTTCTTCAGTTCATCCATTCATTAATCGGTATATTTTAAACTTTCCGAAAAAAGAAATGAGTTTTAAAATCATTATTAAAACTCATATTCAATCACATAAATTTTGTAAATTTTAAAGAGAAAATTAAAGGTCCCCCTAATGTAACATTTTAACGTTTTAAAACGCGAAGAGATTGTGACAATCTTTGATAGAAGATATTTAAATCACAAGGACGTGAGCCTCGGTACATAAATGTAACTAGGATATCAATAATAACCGTGCTTGCCCAACCCTGTTTTCTTACAAAACGATTCAGGCGATCTTTTTTTGAGCCTATATTCAGCTCATAAATTTATCATTGTATTGTCAAATCACAAAACTTAAGCCAGAATCCTAGAAGTTATTTTATATACCTTTCAAAATCTGCAGAAACAAAACGTAAAACGAAATAACTTTACACTACAGGTAGCTATGAATGATGATGGCACTTCCGTATTTCTTGCGTCATATCAAATTAAACTACCTTATCACATGTCTTTTCAAATTCGTTATCTCACTTATTAGTAATGAAAAAATACAAAAATAAGAACAGTTTCAAATAACAAAAACGTTCTATTTTTTAAAAAAAATTAAATTCAAAGATAAGTTTTGTAGGAAAGTTTAAAGTACAAGCTACACACTCGGTAAGCCGTAAGCCCACAGTAAAATCAGTAATCAGCAAAAAATGGCAAATTCAGAAAAACAATAAAAAACAAAACTTTCAAATACTGTGAAAAATAGGGATCTGAACCGGGGAGGAATGCCTGGCAACAAAAACTTTTTTTATATAAAAAAAAGTTTTTATTGGCCCTCATGAGTCCATGTTAGAAGTTTGTACATAAGCATGGCCGTATAAACGTTTCCTAACCTCACCAAAGTGGGTTCAAATCGGTGAAAAAAAATTCGAAGGTTTCCCAGACACTCCTCCCCGGTTCCTGAAAAAGCAAAATAAAAACTTAAAAGCAGTGTTGCCAGATGATAAAATAACCTTTGAAAAAGTTTTAACACTAAAAATCGTGGAATTTGAAGAGACAAAAGATACCTAATATAAATTAATTTGTACATAGGGACACGACATGGAGAAAATATTATTAAATATGATCAGTTGTATAATTTCTAACTCATCAGACACCGATTAAATTTTAAGAAAAAAAATATTTTCCTTGAAAAACTCAACATATATTCAGTAAATGACAAAAACTCTATTTAAGATAAAGGTTTTCATTTCATACCTTTGTCGATTTCCAATAAACAATTCCTGATATTAAATCATTTTTTTATTGCAAATTTTGCTTTAAATCCAAAATTTGAAATAAAAGGATCTTCTTATTTTCCCTCGCGGACCAAAAACTCTGATTTCAGAGGAAACCTTTGAGTCTGGCAACATTGCTTAATAGCTGCATTCCCCAAGTGTATTTATTACTTAGGGGAGAAATTTTATTTGGAAAATAATAGTCTCTCAACAACGAAATTAATAAAATATCTATCTTCAAATTTCAAATGTTCTAAGTTGTTCAATGATCATGAACAATACAAAATACTCCACAGATCGGTATTTAATTTGGTCAGCATTCAATTGGAGTGTTTATTAAAATGTGTAAGGTAAGTAGAAGTAGTTTAGAATTTCAGAACAAAACCGTTCCCCCATTTCTAAAATCATATTTGGTAATGTGTTGTTGTAGCGGCGTTCCTCTTAAAATCAACTGTTCCCCCATTTCTAAAATCATATTTGGTAGTGTGTTGTTGTAGCGGTGTTCCTCTTAAAATCAACTGTTCCCCCATTTCTAGAATCATATTTGGTAGTGTGTTGTTGTTGT
>CM022876.1:37683123-37699352 GCA_012654025.1 Pachypsylla venusta
ACAGCAGCAACAATAAACTTGGCCCCAATAATAGATATCACTACTTTCATGGGCAGAATTTTTTGGTTAAATAAGTGGAACTTGGCCTTTTTTCAATGATAATTTTTTGTGAGATTACCTTAACACATCTCCCCGGTGTAGGACCCATAGATATGGTGGGACCTCGCAACACTGTCTACCTGTTGAATTTTATTATTATTTTCTTATCAGTAGTTCTTAATTATCAAAAATGATTTGATCATTTAACTGTCGTTTCATAATTTCGTTGGTTCTGGATCACTGGTTTTCAGTTCGTGTTATTTAAATTTAAGATTAATTCTAGTACAATAGATCTTGATTAGCTTTTATAAAATATAAATACATAAAATATTTAATTTTAAACGGATTTGCTGCACATCGAGGTGCGTTGTTTTGGAAAAGAACTTCCATCTATCTGGATGGGATCTTTCTCTTTGCTTCATCAAAGGATCATAATTTGTGCTAAATTAATTTTCTTGATTCTCTAGTTTCAACATTTTATCATTATGTTTTCGTCTGGAAATCTCCAGAGTTCAATTCGTCGTATCAATGTATTAAATAGAATTTTGCAACATCGCGTTATAAATAATAAATTATCATTATCAATTCATTATTACAGTACAAATAATATTAATTTAAATAAGACATCGTCGAGTTATGTACAAATCGGTAAGTCCAATTGTCCAATTTAGTTTGAAAGTTGGGGACGCTCAAACATCGCCGTTCAGATTTCAGTAGTTACAACATAAGTTGGTATCGAGGGGCCGATGTAGCCGAGAGGATAAGTTTGTAGTGGGTCGGTGATAGGGTTACCAGGCGTCCGGCTTTGGCAGGACATGTCCTGCTTTTTGCATGATTCTCTTGCGTCCTGTTTGCTTTTGAAAATAATGGAAAATGTCCTGTTTTTTAAATTCATTATTGTCAAATCTCCTGTATACAAAAATACAGATGGACTCTGAACAGTTCCGCACATTCTTAATGAAATCAGAAGACCCTGAGGTAAAACCCCCCTGAAGAAAGTCCAGACTCTGAAAATTATGGCTATAGTCATTTGTGATAAGATTATGACTACTTCTTACAAAGCACTGTATTGCATGTATGTCAAATTCCTGAATAACTATTTTTTTTTTGCCATAAATAGACATGTGGTTAGTCTTAATCTCAGCTTATGTGATGAAGCGCACTCTAGGGTACGCTGTGTACTTTATACTTTGTCCACATGTGTGAGTTTCCACAGTTCTCACACTTTTTGTTATGGTATTAGTGTATTTAAGGGGACAACTATAAACTAATCATTGCGAATAGATTCTGATTTTCAAATTTTACGATTTTAGCATTTGTTGCGTTCCAGATAAGGGTCAATTTGCCTGAAAAACTTTGAAATGTACCTAATCTTTCAACTACTAGTTACCATTCACTATTTCAACATAAATATCTATTTTGGCAGTAAATTGTAGACTAAATAATTTATAGCACCACTGGGATAACGACGATGGCACTTGAAATATACCAGTTTCCGTGGCATTACTGAAGCAACATCCAGCGAGGTTATACTTTGTTGGTGACCTCGTAGGTTCTCTCCTTTGTGAGTGAGGTCAATGTGGGTAGCTGGTTTGTAAGTTTCCATCGATAGGAGGGTTCCGTCTCAAATGACTTTTTGATGTTTCACAGACGTTAAGCTATATATAAAAAAACAACTACCATTATAGGATTCGAACTCGTAACTTTTTTGCTGTACGTCTTGAGAACCTAAAACCATTCGATACAGAGGATCACATATTTCGGACTACTCAGGTACGTAAAGGCATCGTAGTTTTTGATGGATGAGAATGCAACGGTTATTGCTGTTTGCTGCTAATTTATAATTTTCACCATACCTCTTTTTGGAGGCTATTAATAAACTTATTATGCTGTACTAAGTTCCTTAAAGGTCTTGTTCTATCATCAGTAAGCCCAAGTCGTATTATTATTTGGTCAAAATCTCATATAGAAGATAGATTACCAGGCAGACGCTGTGACCACCCAGATGCTGGGGCTGGCATAAAACATGATTATCTATAGGTGATTCCGTCTTGCTTTTAAATTCATTTTTTTTGTATTAAAAATATTCTTGATTTTGTTTCAGAATCTGATCGAATGAAGGTTACAATTGGAGATGTTAGCAAGACGGTGATACAACCTAAAAATAGGAAACACGTACCGTCCAACTACCGTAAGTTTGTATATAATAGGAGATGTTAGCAGGACGGTGATACAACCTAAAAATAGGAAACACGTACCGTCCAACTACCGTAAGTTTGTATACAATAGGAGATGTTATCAGGACGGTGATACAACCTAAAAATAGGAAACACGTACCGTCCAACTACCGTAAATTTGTAGAGCCTGTCTCTTTTCAAAGAACCTGGACGCAGTTCCATCAAAAAAATTTCGGTAACCTCACATCAACCTATTTCTACAATTTTTCCAAACCTGAATTCAAGAATGGGGAGAACCGTTGATTTTAGGTGGAACATCGCGACAACAACAGTAACATTAGCTTTCTCTGTAGACCCAACTCAAATAATGCCACTATGAGACACATCATGGCCCAACAGTACCAAAGAACTAATCAGCTAATTTCGTGGGTAGGCACCGGGGAGTTGTATTGAGGTAAGTTTTTCAAAAAAATATTTTTTTAAAAAAAACTCGCTTTGTTATTGGCCGTCATGGATCCATGTTGGACGGTTGTACATACGCAATAGAATCACAGCCGTAAACACGTTTCCTAACCTCTCTAATTGGGTTAAAATTGGTTATTTTTTTTTTTGGATAGCCTCAACACATCTCCTCGGTTACAAATCCCTAATTCCACACTCATAATGATTGTTCATACCAAGTTTTTTTTCCAAATTGGATAAGGCGTTCGAACAAAGAAAAGTTAAAGAAAAATCGTGGAGTTAAAACTCACTTCGTTAACGAATGCGTCCGATAGACGAAAAAAACCCAATCCTATTACAAGTTTTACGATGTCCGCCCGTCTGTTACAGTGCTCCATACTAATAGTTTACCGCACTGTAGACCTCACTCCCATAATAAACCTCTGTTTAGCCCCGGGTGGCTT
The DNA here is from genome assembly GCA_012654025.1 of Pachypsylla venusta. Lineage (NCBI taxonomy): Eukaryota > Metazoa > Arthropoda > Insecta > Hemiptera > Aphalaridae > Pachypsylla > Pachypsylla venusta. The sequence continues at coordinate 37,686,245 of CM022876.1, forward strand.
AATAGTGCACAAAAACGAACTTAATAATTCTATGAATACAAAAGGCATACCTATGTAATTGTCCATAGCAAGTCTCATCAATGTTGGACAAGGCGTTTGAGATGAACGAACAGACACTCGGCTTGGACCAAGGAGGTACTGGGTTCAAATCGGAATACTCTACTGGGTTTGTATTTGGGGGTAACCTAAACTAAATCATTCTCATGAGGATTTGGTAGATATGGTAATAGCAATATTGCTAGCATCATTAGGTATTGTGAACGTTAGTGAACTCCACTTCTGACCCCGGCATACATGTATATGTGTATGTATGTATAATGTATATGTATGTATGTTTTTTTCATCCGATTTTGACGAAATTTGGTATACATGCTCAGGACATGAAGGAAATAGTTTTTGGGGGCCCCCAATATTGTGTTTTTTGAGAATGATTTTTATCTTTTTAGCGATTTGTTGTAAAAACTTAAAATTTTGGTAGGTTATGCCTTGTGTTAAAGGCATTTCGATTTTGAAAAATTTGGCCCCCCGGGGGTCCTAGGGGGCCCAATATTTTGTTTTTTGAAAATGATTTTTTATAATTTAAGATATTTTTTTCCATAAAACTACACCTGATCATTTTGATCCACTAGTGAGGTAACTGTTATATAGCCTTCCATAGTGAAAAATGAGTTTTGAGATTGTAAAATGTTACTTGAGTGTGATATCCTCACGGGTGGAGTACATCTGTGATGATGATGATGTAAAATCACGCGGAAAGCAACTCAGTAATATTATTAACCGATATAAGGTATCTTCCTCACATTGATTGATTCTGCGCTCCTGGACGACCTGAACAAATGGCTGAATCTATAATGGTCATAGTTCCAGCCGAGGACTATCAAAATCTTTTCGGTAACCTCATTATTCATCTAATTGATACTCATCCCTAAGGGTGCTCTCAGAAAGCCGCTTGCTTACTTATTTTATAGCACGTCATACATTTTTTTTATAAGCAAGGAAAAAACAAATACACATATGTTCTTATAGGAGTCCGCAGATCGAGCAATAAGAACACTCCCATAAGAAAGAGTGTATTTGATTTTTCCTTTCTTATAAATTAAAAGTGAGCTATGCTATAAGTAAGTAAGCGGCTTTTACTTGATCATTTTTTTTTTTTTTAGTAAAGAAACAAAGCCTGAGTCAAGACTATCTTTCTCATTTAAGATGGATGTTACAAAAAGATAATTTAAGTCAAGACATATTTTTGATTGGAAAGCCTGGAAGTCTGAAGAGAACGTTAGCAATGTCCTACTTGGAGTTGACACAACGAGAAGTCGAATTTGTTTGTTTGTCACGTGACACAACGGAGTCGGATATCAAACAAAGAAGAGAAATTGTGAATTCTACAGCCAAATATTTTGATCAGGTAAACAGTCGTTCTCATGATGGGCGGTTCTATGCACCAAGTCGACCTGGAACAATCACGATGACAGTTTCAGCCAAAGGTCATCAAACCTTTTTCCGTTAGCTCATAATGAGCTTTTTCCGCAATTCTTCCATACCTGGATGGAAAAATTTGGTGTGAACATCACACGACTTTCCTTAGTTATAAAAAAAGTTAGAAAGTATAGCAGTGGGATAAAATTTTCGATGTCGAATTTTCAATGCCAAAGAACATTTTTAGGTGGAGACCTCAAATCTCGAGTTTCAGGATTCAAGACTACCAAAAAGAGGCAAAACCGCCAACGGTAAACTCGAATTTAGCCAAAAGTGTCGCCTATGACATTAAAATGACATAAATACCAAATTTCAACTCTATAGAACTTACCGTTCTTGAGATATCTTATTCTTAGACAGACAGACATACATACGAACCAATGACTGAAACTCGAGAGTTGGACTCTGAAGACCTCAGAACGTGTTTTGGCATTGAAAAATTGATATCAAAAATTTCAGCCTGTTACAATACTTTCCTTTTTATAGGATAAGGAAAGTAAAAATGGAGAAAATACCAGCTTTCAAGGGGAACCCCGTTGAGTACCTGATTAAGGAATGAAAATTTCGTAGTCATCGTTAAAGGCACGTTGAATGAACAAGTTCCCGTAAGATCAATGAAGTTAATCAACGTCCAGCGAGTTTTTACTTGTTGAGTGACCCCATTTGTTCGTGCCCCCGTAACGCTGTGGCTATATCTGGGCCAATCTCATCTGGATGAGGTCAATATGGATAGCTGCTTTGTTAGTTTCCACCAAATGGAGGGTAAACCCGTCGTCTCAAATGACCGTAGATGTTAAAGAGATGTTAAGTTGTACAAAAATATCGTAGAGCATCGAAGCAGTCCAAAATCCAGTAGGATGTCATTTGTTAATCTTACCTGTCTAAGGAAGGATAGAATGAGAAATGAGAAGATTAGAGAAACGTACAGCGGATACCAAATGTCTGTCTGACAGAGACTGATTGTCTGCTTTACAGATACTTCGGATTAAGTTTTGATTAGGTTTATTAAATTTGGCAGAGGGAACCAAGAGCATTCACATTAAGCAGTGACAGTGCAAGTTGTTCCCGCTGACCATGAGCTCAGTGATACACTGCCATGTGCCGTTCCTTCAACTTCCTGGAAGAATATTTTTAGTTTTGCCGGACGGATCACTTGCCGGTCACGGCACTGTCACTGCTTAGTGTGAATACATCTTAACAATGTTTAAAAAAAAATCTTTTTTTTCTTTCTAATTAGCTCCGCCAAATGCTCTAATTTTAAATTTGATATTATTTCAGAGTGCTGTGAGAGCTGCTATTGAAGGTCGAGTATTAATTTTAGAAGGAATTGAAAAAGCGGAAAGAAATGTTCTTCCAGTTTTGAATAATCTACTTGAAAACAGAGAAATGCATTTGGAAGATGGGCGATTTTTGGTATCAAGCAAAACCTTTGACAAACTGATTCAAGTAAATCCTTGGGGGAGGGGGTTACTATTCATTGTCATTCATCAAAGGCTTGATATTAAGTCCCGAAGCGTCTATATCAGGATTGTGGAGGCAGAGTTTTCCTAATTTTTTACAGAACGCGTCAGAGTCGATGGTAGAGATTGCCAATCACGTCCTTTGAAATTCTCTTTGTTAAAATTACCAATAAAGAGTTATATGAGTTGGTTAAATTGGGATACTATGTTAAGCAAAACCATAATGAAGGTTGAAAATGACTATATCTTCACTTGACTAAAAAATATTATAGATTTGTTGATGTTAAAGAGCTAACTAGTTTATTATTATTATATAATTCTTTATTGAATGAACTTTTATCTCAGAAATGGTGAAAGTAATAGAAAATAGGAAGGATATAGTTTTAAAAGGAGGTAAATAATATATATATATATATATATAAATAAATATAAAAAAAAGCTTCATTCAAAGAGAGGACGAAACTAGTTAGCTCTTTAACATCTTTAATATTTTTTAGTCAAGTGAAGATATAGTAATTTTCAACCTTCATTAAAGAGTTATATTAATTATTATTAGTCGAGAAGTCGAATCAGTCTTATAAGAACTCCGGCGTTGGATCAGGAAATTTTAATTGTTAAGATTTAATCTCGACTCTGCCGCAGCCCTGGTCTAAACACATACCTTGTAAAAGACTAAGTTTAAAAAATTGTAGGGTTTGTTCAGAACACGATACACCTCACTCAAATAACGGGCCGCCATTTAGGTCCCACGTAGGCCACTAAGGTCCAACAACTAATTAGCTAATTTCAACATAACAAGAACATAATGAATGCCCATACTGTAAGTTTCATCAAAATCGGACAAGCCGTTCTGGAGATATCGAACAAACACACAAAACAGAACGAAATGAACTCCTCTATTTGTGTGTTTGTCTTTTTTCTCCGCGATAACTCTCGAGCATATTATCGAATTCCGATGGGATTTGGTGTGGATATTAATTAATTTCATAGAAATGAAGCCACCGAGGAGAGGAAGCCAGCTTCATTAGGTGACGGTCCTAAGCCCATGTAAATACAAAAGATTTGGTTTTAGGAAGGAACAAAAGTTTGTGCCATGTTAAAAAAAAAGGAAAGCAATTGGGAAAGGGTGAAGTTAAATGAGAATATTAATTATATTCATGAACTCAGCTGATGGTGGTCATTTGAAGTGCGTGAGGTCTAAAATTCAGTATTTTTAAATCATATCTTTTCTAACACCACATATACATATAGGGATCCCACGAGGATGTTCACATAGGGGGTCTAGGGATTCTTCCCTCAGCCAATTAATAAGTGTTCACAGTTTACTTCTCTACTTTGACGTCTCCATGGCAGATTGTGCAACCCCTCGGCTTGCACCTGAGACGTACCGGTTCGATTCCTGTTCGGGTCGGAAATTTGTAAAAGTTTTTTTTCGAATTTTCTACTTGGTCTGGTTGTGTTTGGGGTAACTCAGCTTCCTGAGGACCATTGAGTAGCACAGTAGACCATCTGAAATAGCTAAAGAAGAGCAGAAATTACCAATATGCACCCGAACTATTCTTTCCCAAAGCTGGTCCAAACACCTAAATACTTATCTGTACCGAATTGATCCAACCATTGAGAGCCCACATGATACTACCCACCTGTTCAATTGCTCATTAAACCCTGACAACAACTGACTTGTGGTTAAATCCAATAGAAGTGGCGAGGTTCCTCTATTTCCCCACAGTTGAGATTTGATGCACCTGCTGCTACTACAACAAGGACAATTCAGGTATAGCGATATGTGGTCGCATTATTAGGTAATTGCTAAGTCTAGCTTATAGCTTTGTGTATTGGAGAAATTGTTGAAAATACCTTGTAATACTATGATGCCCACATAAATTGTCACATAATAACACAAAGAAATATACATTTACATTTTACTTCTCTTCTTTTCAGGAACATGGATCTGAAGTAGTTTCAAAATGGAATCTGGTTCGAGTGAGTGAAGATTTTAGAGTCCTAGCGTTGGGACTTCCCGTGCCAGAATATGTTGGAAATCCACTAGATCCGCCCCTCAGATCCAGATTTCAAGCCCGTAATATACCTACACCCTCATATCAGGTATGGTTCTTTATTTTCTTTTGAGTCGGTTTTTCTTCTTCTATTTCTTTTTTTCCGTTCAGTTTGGACAATTTAAATTGACGGGATTTATTTTGTTAATAAAGACAAAATTGATCAAAATTATTTGTTATGAAATGTGTTTTTCGATTATTTTGAAAATTTGCTCTATTACTTGTGAAATATATCTCGTAGATGGTCGCTACGAGAGCGAATGGCTCAAGGTGCCCGTTTTTCGGTGGCACTTTCCATCACCTTTCCTAGCGTCTTAGGCTGAATAGTTGCTATTATTTGTCAAATATCTTTTAAAGCTTCCAGGGTGCGTGACCTATTAGCAAAGTCCTTAGACATACAACAACCCTTACAAAATATCCAGAGAAGGGATTAGATTTTTTTGCTTTAAGTTTCTTTAACATCTATTGGTCTTTCGAGACATGGGATTTGCCCTCCATTCGCTGGAAACATACAAACCAGCTAGCCACATTGAACTCACCCAGCCTGGGTTGGGTCGGGAATAATCATCCACTTATACTACTCATCTAGTGAACGTCGGCTCGTTGCAATTTAAAGTTGTGAGTAAAGTAAAGTCTGGTACGGTTAGGTTATACATTAAGGTGAAAATTAAAAAGTAATTATAGAGAAGGAAGCAAAAATAAACTAACTCTTTCGTGATAGAAATTCATTTGCTAATTAATTATTATTTGCGTTTTCTTTATTTAAAACAATTAATTGTTTTACTTCTTTTTCAATTGAGTTTCTTTCTTTTTTAAGTAGAAAAAGTTGTATTTTTTGTTGATTTACATTTTCTTTTCATGTTTATTCTTGGTGCAAAATATCGACGTAGAATATGACATTGAAGGCACCTATATTTATATCTACAAAGTGAAACGTCGGGACCACATAATTCCATATTACAACAGGGCGAGGTTGCTTAGGCTTGAGGATAGGAGAAAGATTCTCCCTTCTTTACAAAGGTCTTGGTTCTCTCCTTCCTTCAATTATTTTCGTTTCAAGGTATCTAGAATCCAAAAATCAAATGAGAAAAAAGCCGTGTGGCATTTTTGCATCTTAGCGTTGTTAATGAAATTTGTCATGTAGGATTTCATTTGAGATCTGCGAGTAGTTGCCCTTTGAAGCTTGGTGTTATTCTCATCTGTATGCCAGGGTTACGTTCCTTGTAGAAAAAACTACAGAAAACTACACCCATATTCTAATTGAGCAGGGTCATGGAAAGGTGTAAAATTGCAGACTAGTCGCAATGACAGTTTGCGAGTTTAGGCTATGTTCAGATGATCGCGCGGTACGATGAACCGCGCGGCACAAGATCTATCTAAATAGTGCATATTGTCTACGTGACCGCGCGGTACGCTTGGTTTCGAGCGAAAGATCTTGTACCACGCGGTACTAGTTCTTCAAACTTGAATTGACTAGTTCATTTGATCCGCGCGGTACTAGTTCTACAAATTTGTATTGTTCAGTTGATCGCGAGGTTTGAGGCGAAATAAAGTAGCCAAGTAGATATTTTGATGCCAGACTTCCGTGCGTACATACGTTGTCATGTGAATGCTTCTGCCGTGCGGTACCGCGCGATCATTTGAACTTAGCCTAAACCTGCAAACTGTGATCTTGTGGTGCTAAAAAAGACCTTTAAAATTTTGGCATAAATATATGCAATTGAGGTTTAGCCGTATTGGGTCGTGTGTTGTAAACATGACTATCATATTTTAATAGAGTCTGTGAAAAACTATGAGACTTTTCATCACCGTTTAAATATCTATATTTTGGTTCCGTGTACTTGGCAGGTTCATTGTATTTTATTTCATTCGTGTTTTTATTGTATTCATTCTGTTTTTCTTCTCTTGGCGTTTCACTAAACGACCATTTTGATTGATAAATGTAGTATTTAAATGTTTGATCGTCTTCTTCGCTATCACTTCCGATATCTAGTTTATTCTTTTGTTTTTTATTCGATTTAAAATAATGTTTTCTATTATTTCTAGAATCATTCGTTATAGTTCGTATATTTTCGTTGATATTCGTATCAAGTCGATTTTTTTCGTAATTATTAAATGTATTTTGTATAATATTGTAATTATTTCTCATAAGTTCGTTTGTATTCGTCGTTTTATTTCGTGAATGTTGGTAATTTATTTCATTTGTTTGCTTAAAATGTTGTATATTTTGTATGATTTTATTTAATTTACAATTATTTTGATCAATAATGTTTTTATTGTTTTTTATAATCTTCGTATCTTTGGTATTACTTAAATAATTATTTACTTTATTTTCTTGGTTTAGATATGTTGTACATTCTGGCATTGATTTCCAAGGGTTACTGTCTAAAAACATAGGTTTTTTAGAATTTCTATGTTGATGTTTTTGTCGTATTTCATTTTTTGGCGTTACATCAAAGGATCTTTTATTTTGTTCCCCCTTATGAAAATGATCTTTAAAGTTATAAAAATCCTTTTGTATTCGATGTAATAGATGTTCATTATTTTTATTTTGTTCCTTATAGTTATCATCATTTTGCTTAATGTCGTCATTTTGATCATATTCTCGATATTGTTCGTTATTTGTTTGATTTCGTTCGTCGTTTATTCGTGTTGTTTCGTCATTTAATTCTTTATTTGCTAAATCTAACCAATGTAATACACGTTCTGTTATGTGATTGGTTGAATTATTTTCAAAATAATTGATATTATTACTACCATTTATCACATTTGGTTTATATATTCTTTTATTGTTATTACAATTATTATAATTAATTATTTGTTTTTCGTCTTCTTCCGTTTCCTCTCGTGTTTCATTGTCGTAATCGAATCGTTTTTCAAATTCGTCTAATTCAATATCTGATTGTACATTTTCGACATTTGATAATGACGTTGAAATTGATAATTTGTAATAATTATTTTTATTGTTAGATTTGTTTCGTTTTTTTCGTATAGTTTCGCATGAAAATGGTCGTTTTTGTATTAATGGATCATTTTTTGATAAGATTGCGTGTCTTACACCATTTATCCATATTGTTTTTATATAAAGAGGTTTTTCAGATGTTTCCCAGTGAGATCGCATGATTTTTTAAATAAGATATTTAACAACATTTCCACAGGCCTGAAATTGAAACGTTGGAAAATTTATTTTAAGAATAGGGTGAGGCTAGGTTCACATGACCGCTCGGTATTATATGAACAGATCGATATAAGTTTGTAGAACTAGTACCGCGCGGCACCGCGCGGTCATGTGAATAATACGCACTATTTAGATAGATCTTGAGCCGCGCGTTCGTCGTACCGCGTGGTTACCGCGCGGCACCGCGCGGTCATGTGAACCTAGCCTTAAACTAGTGGTTCAGTGAACGGTAAACCTCACTCAGTTTTGACGACTGTGGAGGATGGAACATGTTTTAATAACATAACATACATATATGCAATTTTTTATTCATGAATAGGTATAGTCCCAAAAACAAATATTTTGGGAATTCAAGGAAAACTGATTTATAATTTACTTTGTAGCATCTAATGTGAACAACACACGACTTTTCTTATCTTAATATATAAATCAGAAATTTGTATGTATGTACTGTGTACCTATGTATGAGGGGTTGTCTGTTACAACACTACAGCCCATACGGTAGCAGATAGCGAAAAATTAATGGGAATGGACCCCCCAAAATCGACTCCAGGAAAATTATCAGAACACAAATATGTCAATCCGTTTTCGAGTCACGGCCAAAGTTATAATTTATTCACCAAAATCCGACAGTCACGGTCCTATATCTTAAAATTTGTCGCGACAACATATCAACTCAAAGCAAGAAAGTTTTAAGTGGCCCTTTAGTCCTTATTTTATGACATTTTCTGCAAAGGTATGGCCAGCCATTCCGGAGTTATGAGTTCAAAACCGGGAACGGGTAAAAGAAAATTTTTAATTTACTAAAAAGTCAGAATGGCCGTGCCTCTAAGGCGCCCGGCGAAACGTTTAAATATTGGGTTTTAAAGGTTGCAATATACAGGCTGGACACAAACCAATACCCCCCCTCCCCCCAATTTCTTGAAAAACAAAGATAGCAATATAAATACCGTAACGAAGCACGGGCGAAACAGCTAGTCTATAATAAAATCGAGACCTGTACAATGAATAAAATTGAAATAGTAAAAAAAATCAAGCTTCTAGCTTTTACCGTTTTTATTCTATGCCAGACTCGTGAAAAGAATATAGTCGATTTCAACCAATAGTGTCACTTTGCATTCCATGCATAAAATTGATAAATAGGCACCACATTTTAAGCTTTAGCACTTAGCGTTCTCTTTTTGGGCAAGAACCGCAAAAAGCGGACGAAAACCGCTAAATACCGCCAACGTTAGATCACGCTGCAACTAAAGGTGTCTACACGCAATCAATGCATAAAAGTAACATGAATAGGTACCAGATTTGAAGCTCTACCTCTTACCATTCTCTTTTTAGGCGGGATTATTAAAACAGCTAAAAAGCGCCAAAAACCGTCATAAGTAACTTTGATTTCAACCAAAAGCTTCGTGGTTCGTTCCGGTCATAAACTTACCGTTCTTGAGATATCTTGTTTATAGCTTTTGTGAAATGTGTACAAATTCAGTTCTCTAGTTGATTAATTGAAGGGGTTCCTACACAAACATGGGCATAGCTTATGTGAAGTGTGTACAAATTCAGTTCTCTAGTTGATATTTGGTATGCATGTTAATAACTATTAATTGAAGGGGTTCCTACACAAATATGGGCATAGTTTTTGTGAAATGTGTACAAATTCAGTTCTCTAGTTGATATTTGGTATGCATGTTAATAATTATTAATTGAAGGGGTTCGTACACAAATATGGGCATAGCTTATGTGAAATGTGTACAAATTCAGTTATCTAGTTGATATTTGGTTTGTACTAAGTAGACCCCTGTCTATTTTGGTACTATAAGGTCGATATTATTGTCATTCATATCAATGTGGTTCTATACCAGGGTGAAGGTCTAATTTCAACACCAGGATTTTTCTTCCGTTTTTGGGCACTATTGAGCCACCCGAGACCAAATGGTGGTCATTTTAAGTGAGTGAGATCTATAGTTTACAGTAATACTAATTATCATAATTTCTCTATCTTTTAATCACACTATATATTTTTTTTATGTAATATTTACGACATAATAATAGCACCCAAAAAACTGCCGGTGTCAAGGGACTTTTCAATCAGATTCGGACAGTATAAATAAGGACTATTATTATTATGAATAGTTTAGAACCATTCACGTACCGATTGTAGTGCCTTTGATTTGTAGATTGTTTATTTCAAAAAATAGATTCCTCATTTATAAATTTTATGTTTTTGTTTTATTATACTAATGTCCATGGAGACTTAATATTTAGTTTTTTGAAAGATTTTTTGTTCTTTTTTTGCTTAATGTCTCTTTAACATCTATTGGTCTTTCGAGACGGGGATTTTACCGTACATTTGGCTGGAATCTTACAAATCAGCCACCCAGATTGACCTCACCCAGCCATGGTTGGGTCGGAAAAATTGTCAGCATCTACGAGGACACCCACTTGGTAAAACCTCACTGGACGTTGTTTAACTTTAGTGATCTAACGAGAATTGGTGTGTTCAGCGTGCCATAGATGATTTTTTTAGTTTTAATTTTTGGTGACTTTTTCACTTCGGAGAAATGAAATGAAAATTGAAGATAGAAGTTTGACCCCGAAGTATTCAAATTTCGTGTCTTGTAAAGGTTAGGTACTTTTTAGTGGTAGGTTGATTTTCTTTTATCTTCAAGATTATATGTACTGCTAAGAGAGTTTCCTATTTCGTAGTTCTTGCATGAGCAGTTCTTCGAAGCTTCTGAATATCGTTGAATTATAAAATTGTAGGTTAGATTGTTGTTGATATTAGTGTCATAGGCGTTATGCTAATGCCTAATCCTGAAGACTTAAATATCAGATATAAAAAAATCTACATAACACTTAAAAGTACCTAACCTACAAGACCCGAAATTTGGATACGTAAATTTGGCCAAACTTCTGTCTTCAATTTTCATTTCTTCAAAGTGAAAAAGACGATAGACAAAAATTAAAACTAAAAAATCAGCCGAAAAGTAAAACTAAAAATCAGGCACGTTGAATACATTTTACGGGGGAACTGGTCCTGTAAGATCACTAAAGTTAAGTAACATTCATCGGGGTAGTACCATGTAGGTGTCAACGTGGGTACGTACCCTCGTGATGGCTATTTTTTCGGCCTAACCCAGGCTGGTTGAGGTCAATGTGGGTGGCTGGTTTACAAGTTTCCAACGAATGGAGGGTAAAAACCCCCGTTTCGAATGACCAATAGATAATAGATGTTAAAGAGACTTAACGTCTCTTTAACATCTATTAATAAAATATAAACTAAAAAATATTTCCTTCAAAAAAGTAAATATTATAAATTGTAGAGATTGTCGCATACGTTCCTTTCTTTTTTAAAAATAAAACTTACGATTCTCAAAAGAACAGCTTGCGTGTCACTTCTACTTTCGTCTACTTCTGATGAGGATTGCTTCTTTCTTTCTTGAGGTACTTTATTCGACTGTCTTATAATACTTTTCAAAATGATAACGAAAATAGAGTGAACCTTAAGTTTTTATTTAAACAAAATGATATGTATTATATATAGCATGTTGTATATTTAGGGTGGTCTTCCTATGTAAATCTATATACAGGGTTTGCACTTTCTAGTTGTCACATAGGATTTTACATGGAAATTCGGACTTATGGTTGGCATATCCTCCCAGTATGTAACAAAATAGAAATGGTGGTGGTTTTTAGTGGATTTTTCAACGGGGAATCCAATGAATCGGACTTACGGTTCTGAGCTTAGAACCGATCTAAAGGATTTAGGTTCCCTTCACTTAATAATACATTTGATAATTTGGGAATAAATGGATGAGGAATCCTACTTTTTGGAAATTATAACTAAATGGATCTGGGCTTTGAAGACTGCTGACTGTTTATGAAACGTGAAGTTGTAGATCTTTGGTATTGAAAAAGATAATAGGTAGGTTAACTCGCACCGTTACCCTAAATTTAACATGTCATCAACAGTCAGCAGTCTTCAAAGAGCAGAGTCATTGATCACTTAGGTATGACGTTAGAGGAGGGAGGGGGCTACCATTTGATAGAGGAAGCTGTAACATTTAATTGTACTTATTGGCGTCCAGAAACCGAAGAGAGCAGAAGATTTTTGAGGAATCTTTCCTATGTAAATCTATAAACAGGGTTTGCACTTTCTAGTTGTCCCATAGAATTTTACATGGAAATTTCGACTTGTAATTGGCATATCCTCCCAGTACGTCACAAAANAAAAAAAAAAAAAAAAAAAAAAAAAAAAAAAAAAGATGGTAGTTTTTAGTGTATTTTAAAACGAGGAATCCAATGCAATCACAAAAATCGGATCTACGGTTCTGAACTTAGAACCGATCTAGTGGACTAAGGTTTCTCCACAGAATAATAGTTAATACTTTTGATAATTTGGGAAAAATGGATGCAGAAACCTAGTTTTTTTGAAATTTTGTAATGTCCTCAATTGTTAAATGCTGTGTTGACTACGACGTACATACCTATTAATACAAACGGGTTTGAGTCATATGTTTTTTTGAGTCATATGTTATCTATTTTTCATTTAATGAATTGTATATTTTATCTATTTTTCATTTAATGATTTAATGAATTGTATATTTTATCTATTTTTCATTTAATGAATTGTATATTTTATCTATTTTTCATTTAATGATTTAATGAATTGTATATTTTATCTATTTTTCATTTAATGAATTGTATATTTTATCTATTTTTCATTTAATGATTTAATGAATTGTATATTTTATCTATTTTTCATTTAATGAATTGTATATTTTATCTATTTTTCATTTAATGATTTAATGAATTGTATATTTTATCTATTTTTCATTTAATGAATTGTATATTTTATCTATTTTTCATTTAATGATTTAATGAATTGTATATTTTATCTATTTTTCATTTAATGAATTGTATATTTTATCTATTTTTCATTT
>CM022876.1:37702469-37712934 GCA_012654025.1 Pachypsylla venusta
AAAAAAAAAAAAAAAAAAAAAAAAAAAAAAAAAAAAAAAAAAAAAAAAAATACCAGGGTGCTAATTTTTTTGATATTTTACAAGGTGTCCGCCTTACGCCGTGATGGGCACTTTTGCAACTTAGCTTTGACCGATTTGGATGAAATTTAGTATATAGGTCCCATCTGGTCTTTTGGGTGCAATCGAATACACCCTTGGCGGTTTTTGCGCGTTTTAGCGGTTTTCACTAATCCTCTCCAAAAAGAAAATGGTAAGAGCTAGAGACTTGAAATTTGGTTTGTGTATCATATTTGGGGTCTCAGTAAGCTCCGAGACTTTTGGGTGCAATCAAATATACCGCTGGCGGTTTTTACGTCTTTTTAGCGGTTATCATTAATCTTGTCTAAAAAGAGAATGGTAAGAGTCAGAGACTCGAAATTTCACATGTATGTCAAATTTAGGGTCTAATTTTTTTTAAACCCATGTGTCACATTGGCAGATTTTTTTCACATGATTTTGAAGTAAGGTATCTTATTTACAGATACACACGGACCTAATGTCTGAGCCCATTGCAATACTTCCCATTTTATATGGGATAAGGAAAGTAAAAAAACAAAAACAAATTACTTCAATTTGTTTTTCAAACTTGAAGCAATCAAAGTAGCTTAATTTAAAAGTTAGTTGAATACAATGATAATATGCTCCCCCCACCCCTACACACACACTTATCGTAAATAAACTTTTTTCAATTTACGTGTTTTTTAGCACTTGATTTGATGTAGACATGCCTGACGAACTGAGTGGGGAGGAGAATTTTAGCTGAGTATAATAGGAGGGTCGTATATTATGAGTCTGACACAGGGAAATGTGTTGCGACAATCCAAAAAAAAATTCACCAATTTTAACCCAATTAGAGAGGTTAGGAAACGTTTTTACGGCCATGCCTCTATTGCGTATGTACACACGTCCAACATGGACCCATGACGGCCAATAAAAACCGAGTTAAAAGTTGCCGCAACATACCTCCCCGGTGTAGGTCCCCGTATATTATCCCTTTGAGCCCATCACAGCGTACGCCGCAGCGGAAAAACATTTTTTTATTCGATTTTTGGATTCTACGTATCTTGAAACGTAAAATATAAAATTTTGAAGGGGGGGGGGGAATATTGTTTTGACAGTACGAGACCTATGGCAGAGACCCAAAGACGTGGTTGCCTTCCTGGATTTGAGAGAAGATTATAGCCCAGAAATTTGGTGACCTGTTGCTTGCTGCTACAGCAACAACAACCGGCATAGGTTTGGGTGCCTTGGAAGTTGGAAGTATTCTTTTTAAGTTCCACTATCCACAGGGGACTACCCTTATCATGTTTTTAAAAAACCTAAAAGACTTTGATGTCTTTGACAAGAACTAGTCCCCTGTGGATAGGGGGACATAAAAAGAATACTTTCAAGGCACTCAAGTCCAGGCCAGTCGTAAAAGGCGACTAAGGACAATGTCGGAAACGATATCATTTCCATTACCCATGCAGAAAGCAAGGAGAAACTACTGCATTATATCCTTCCTATGTCCCCTGTGGATAGGGGGACGTAAAAAGAATACTTCCAAGGCACTGAAGTCTATTAACTTTTAAATAAATTAAAACAAAACACTTATAACTATTTATAAAGAAATTAGCTTCGAATCATTCGATTCATTTTCAGTCCAGTCGTGTCGAAAGATGAAAGTTGCCTGAGGATGAGGATTGTTCATCGCGTGCTGACAATCCTCAGTCAACTTCCATCTTTCGTCTCGACTGGACTGATGATGAATCGAATGATTCGAATCTAGTATGAAGAATAAATAATTCTAAATAGTGTTTTTGGTAAGTGTTTTGTTTTAATTTATTTAAAAGTTAATATTTTTTAACACTTATGATTAACATGTTATTCAAAGATTTAAAATCAAGTCTATGCCAGTCGTAGTCGACTAAGGGAATGTTCGGAAACGATATTTTTTCCATTACCCATGCAGAAAGCAAGGAGAAAAAAAGCTACTGCATTATTCGTGAGATTTCTCAAGTATCAACAACTCATGTCGAGTTGTTGCACACCAGCCCCACGACTGTTAACCTATGATGATGATGACAAGAACTATGATGCTAGTTCGTTCTGGTACGTAGAACGAGTCATCGTTATATGTCTTTATAACGATTATATGTCTTTATCTACAGATAATACTTTTAGTTTCATCAAATTTTGGTTTATTATTTTCAATAATGAACGTTAGGAATTGTGGAAAGTGTAATTCTATTGGTCTGCTAATATTTCAGGACACCCTGTCAGAACTTACTTCTAAATATCCAAATGTCAACCAAGAGGTCCTTACCAAATTGGTATCGTGTTCCTATGCGTTGATTACTGAAGAATCCAGAAGTGTTTCTCTACCGGACTTTCCTATTGACAATTTGACAAAAGTGGCTCAAATAATGGTAAGTAGCTATCACATTCTTATTGTTTATGACAGCAGAGAACATCCCGCGGCTCTGGTTTGTTTAGAAAGAGACATAATTATGGTCCATGGTTAGTATGGTCGTATCATACTTTTTGTTATGATTCGAAATTTTGGCACAATTTATTTGATGAATATTTGTTGAATTTGTGTGTTTGGTATATATTTGTGCCCCTATCACACTATTTGATGAGACTTTCAAATAAAATTATTTGCCATTCCA
Source organism: Pachypsylla venusta (assembly GCA_012654025.1). Taxonomy (NCBI): domain Eukaryota; kingdom Metazoa; phylum Arthropoda; class Insecta; order Hemiptera; family Aphalaridae; genus Pachypsylla; species Pachypsylla venusta. The sequence goes on from CM022876.1 coordinate 37,705,160, forward strand.
CAGATTTTATTTGTTACGTATTATAAATTTTTTACCATACCTAATATGATAAATTAAGTTCTGTGCGCAGGTATGATCCATTTTACAACAGTATTTAAATAATTAATACATTTTCACAACTTTTATATTTATTTTTCGTTTAAGATTAAAATGTTTAAGTCTTACAAATAATATCATATATGTAAAAAAGAAAAAGAAACAGAATTACTTGAAACTAGCTGTTCCGCCCGAGCTTCGCTACGGTCTATAGCTTGGCGCCTTAGAGGCATGGCCATTCCCGTGCTAATAATATTCTATGATTTCCCTTTCAAAAATTGAAAGCTAATTGTATTCTATGAGTCCCCTTACAAAAATCGGAAAAACGGCCATAACTCGAAAACGGTTGGACCGTTTTTTTTTGCAAACTATGTTCCAAGGCTTCAAAGGCCACCTAAAACATTCTCGTTTTGAGTTGACATGTAGTCGGGACAAAATTTAAGATATCGGATCATGACCCGCTAAATTCTATCAAAAATAGAAAAATCGGACGTTACTCGAAAACGGTTGGACATTTTTTAATTCTGATATTTTTTTGTAGTTTAGGCCTATAGTTTCGGAGGGTCCCTTCTCATCAACTTTTCGTATCTCTTACCGTTTTGGCTAAACAATTAGTGAGACACACACACACACACACACACACACTCTCTCTCTCTCACACACACACGCGCCTACATACATATACACACACACACATATATATTTATCGTTACATTGAGTTTTATTATTATAGATGTATCTCGAGAGTTGAAATGCAATGACATTTTATACGCGCGTTTTCTCTCACACCAAAATGCGACGTCACTAAGCTCTACAGTGTTGCAGGATTGCAAAAATATTAAAAATTTACTTAAATGTCCCCAGTCGCTGAAACTTTCATGTAAAATATCCCGGATTTAGTGCAGATGAAGATATTTTATTATGTACTACTTTTTTTAGTTTTGGAAGTGGATGCTTTCGATTGTTTAGAGGCTTTTTCTCTCAAGCGTTCCAATTGACCTTTCAAATAGTCCTTTACATTTTGTAAAATATGTGCCATGTCATGGACTTGTCCCGGTATATCTTCCAACGCTGTCCTCTGTTCTTCCATATCGAAAGGATGATGTAATATACAGATTCCTATTGAAACTATGTCTATCAGTAAACGTTGCATTTCGTTCAATCTTGTATTCACAGTCTGAATCAGTTCCATTGTTCTATTTATATCTGATGATTCTACACATTGTCGCAATTTGTCTTCCATAGATGACATAAATTCATCGAGTGAGTGTTTTTCTTCTAATGCTTTTCTTGTACGGTCTATTATATGGTCTTCCATATTTGCTGGATCATCGTCATCTGAATTTGTTGCTAAATAAGTAAAGACAGTAGGAAATTCTTTAAATTATTTTAGAGCTCGAATCGAAACCACTTTGCGTAATACCCGTGGGTCGGAAAATGCGCCTCATCCGCGAAACACGGCTGTTCAAAAAAATTAAGGCAGGTACTTCATGTACTCTCTTGGAATCTGAAAAATTATCTAATCTATTCGATTAACATCCGGCTTTATGCAGAAGAAAATATACATAGTGCACACTCACTTTAGAGTCTAGAGCAGAGGTTCCCAAACTTTTTTTTCTCATAAACCCCTTTCAAAAGTTTGCTGGTTCCGGTGGACCCCTTGCAGTTACATTTTTACCATGTTCTCAAAACTTGACAAAAAATGTAAAAATTAGATCCCAAATAGACCACGAATTAACAGATTTCGAAAAAAAGGGAGAATCGATTTGTTAATTAATTAATTGATTGTGCTGTGAGTGGATGTCAAAAAAGTTATTTCATCAAACTACTTTTTTGACATCTACTCACAGCACAAGAAGTTTTGTTAGGAATAATCGCAAATCTTTCCGTTCTATGCAATCTGCTCCTTTTTTTGTTAAAAGGTTTGTAACGACTTTTTTTCACTATCAAAACCAGATAAATTTTCGTGGACCCCCGGTTACTAATTGTGAACCCCCATTTTTTGGTCACGCCAAAGTAGACCCTCGCCCAGTCTCCCGTGGACCCCTGGGGGTCGACCTGGACCACTTTGGGAATCACTGGTCTAGAGGGAAAATGACCTGAGAAAATGTAAGAGATATCGAAAAATCGGATGATGAACTACAAGCCAAAAATTGTCAGAATTTAAAATTTGTCGATTTTTCTTACAAAAAAAATCGGAAATTCGGCCGTAAATCAAAAGCGGCTCGACATTTTTGGATGCTGATCATCTTTCTGTGGTCTTTGCCTTTGGGTTCAGAGGGGAGGTCCATTCCCATCAATTTTTCGGTAGCTCTTACCATTTTGGCAAAACAAGTAATGATACATCTATGGTTCCATTGAGTTTTATATATTTGCATAGATTCTCCCATTTGCCCCCCTTTGTACTCAAATATACAGAAGTACTCAAATATAATGAAAATTTGGCAGTATGTCCAGATCTTAGACATAACGATAATATGATGGCAAAATATTGGGACGCTAGAGGGAAAATGGCCTGATAGTCAAATTTCCGGCATTTCGACAAATAACATATTTGTAAGTAATTGTCCTTTGCATTAAATACATCTATCGTTCCACTGAGTTTTATATAGTTGCAAAGATTTTCTAATTTGCCCCTTGTGTACTCAAATATAATGAATACAGAAGAAGAAAAAAAAAAAATTAAATTGCTCAAAAATCAATTTTATTTTTTGAAAAAAAAGGCGCAAAAATAGCGGGTGTCCATAAAGTCTCAACCCCCCCCCCTTATTCCGAGATTAGCTGATAATATAAGAAAACGCAAAAACCCGTATCCCTTAGATTTTAGGGGGATTAATTTTAGGCTAAAAAACTTTGGCCTCAGCCAGCCGTTTAGGCTGGGCACCGGATGGCTTCAAAAGGTTGGTTTAAATTCTCGTGAAAACACACCAGTTGTTTTTCTACTAAATCGTTCTCCGTAAAGTGATTTGGGATCATAAAAACTCATTTCTTGGCCTTTTTATCTACCATTTAGGTACGGTCGCAAAGGGTTCATTTTCACAAACATGTTCCTCCCTGTAATTCATGAACGGTAGATCCTGGAGAGCTCTGGTTTTCTGAAATGAACTCGTATTAACGAAACTTTTAAAACAAGGTGTCACTTGATATAACTTCTCATTTAAGATTTTGAAGCCAGTCGGTACCCAGCCTAAACAGCTGGCCCTGGACAAAAAAAATTCAGTCTAAAATTAATCCCCCTAAAATCTAAGGGATACAGGTGTTTGCGTTTCCTTATATTTTCAGCCATTCTCTAGATACGGAGGTGTGGTGAAACTTTATGGACACCTGGTATATTAATGAGTATTTTTGCGCCTTTTTTCAAAAAATAAAATTGATTTTTGAGATTTTTTTTTATATAAATTGACTAAACGCCATTATCACTAATGGCTCTTACATAGTCAATAAGGGTTGTGGTTAAAAAATAAATTGAAAAAGTGCGCGATAAAAGGATGATTAAGGCACATAGAAAAGATAGAAAAATATAAAACAATATTATAAATAAAAATTTGGCCGACACAAATTTTGGCCAATTCTTTAAAGTGGCTCATGCGATCTGCAAAGTCCAGCACAGAAGAATATTGATTATAAAGTGCCATGGCTTCAGGGATTGGTGACGCCAGATACACGGATCCATGAGTGACTGTGTCAACATGAAAGAAAGGCGGATGTTCCCTTGTTCTCATAGAGCAATTTGGTATTTTGAAAATTTAAATTTGACGTTGTTAATTGAAGCACCCAATAAAATCCTCACTCCTATAAAACTACTTAAATTTAGAACACGTTTCCATCCATCCGACAATAGTTATTTTCTTGTCAAAGACTGCTTGGAATCGTCCCCAAAAATGGCTTGCCCGTACTGGGTATGTCGGCACACGGGTTGAATGTTCCGGATTTAGTATTACAGCATTTCAGATCGGGACTTTTTGTATTAGTCCCGGTGTCTCTTATCTTTTTTAGTTTTTGAAGTAGATGCTTCTGATTTTTTAGAGGCTCGAGATGCTTTTGACTTTTCAGCGGCTTCCCTTCTCAATTCTTTCTTTAAGTCATCTAAAAACGCTGACATGGTATTGAGTTCTGCGGGCAAAAGTTCCAATGCCCTTCTCTCTTGTTCCAAATCTTCATCCAAATGCATCAAAAGTAATCCTATTCCAATGATATCTCCCACTAAATTATATATTTCTGCCATTCTAGTTTCTATATTCCCAATGATTACGTTTGGGTCTATTGCTGGATTGGAGACCAATGCTATCAAAGTATCTCCCATATATACATCCAATGCTTGTTTTTTGTCCAACACTTTTCTTGTACGTTCTCTGATTTCGTCTTCAAGACTTCTTGGATCATCATCATCATCATCTGAATTTGTTTCTAAATAAGAAATAGGAAAACCTAAGCTAACACTTGATACCTAAATAACATAAGATCACTTTATAAACCAATTTCCGAGAATACTTCCCATTCAAATTAACGAGCCTGGAAGTTGGAAAAAAAATGTCTTTCTTTCTCTTTGTAAGAGTGCTCGACAGCAGCACTGAGCTTATTGCCAGGGGTTCTCAAACTTTCTGGTACCGCGCCCCTTTTTTTTGGAATGAAAGCCTCCCACACCCTCCTCTCCTTTACGTTATAAATTATGAATGGGTATGGGTGTTGCAAAATGCCATCTCATTCGAAATGCTAATGTGTTACTGAATGCTATCTCATTCAAAATGCTAATGTGTTGCTGAATGCTATCTCATTCAAAATGCTAATGTGTTGCTGAATGCTATCTAATTCAAAATGCTAATGTGTTTCTGAATGCTATCTCATTCAAAATGCTAATGTGTAGCTGAATGTTATCTCATTCAAAATGCTAATGTGTTGCTGAATGCTATCTAATTCAAAATCCTAATGTGTTGCTGAATGCTATCTCATTCAAAACGCTAATGTGTTGCTGAATGCTATCTCATTCAAAATGCTAATATGTTCAATAAAATTACCTTTGTAAAAAAATTGTGCACATATATTTTAACTAAATGATAATAATTCAACTGGTCTAGCGCTCCCTTTAGCTTGCCTTCACGCCCCTCAGTTTGGGAACCTCTGGCATGGCACATATCTTTGCAAATATGCAAGGAAAAAATATGCACATATTCTTATGGGAGTCTGCAAATCTATGCACTCCCATAAGAACGTGTATATTGATTTTCTATGCATATATGCAAAGATATGTGCTATGCAATAAGATCACTTACCTAAACATCAGTTAGGTAAGTGACATAAATTAGATTTTTTTTACGAAACGTGAAACAAAAGTTATTGAGAAAAAAAACGATATTTTGCTTTCAAATTCCGTGCTCTGTAGCCCGGAGAGGAGGCATTTTCGGGCATGACTAGGGATGTTGTGATATTATCGATATTTTCTTTCGATATTTCTGATATCGGCAGAAAAATATCGATATCGAATCAGAATGTCATAGGAAGGGTCCTAGAGCATATCAGATGCATTGTGTTGTATAAAGTGGATTGACATTTCCTCCTCTATTTTATTCTCTTTTTTTTAAAACGATTCTTATTTCTTCTTTTTATTGGAGTTCTTCTTATCAGAGGATTGTGGAAATTATTCTCTTTTGGCTTCTCTTTTAGCTCCAGAGATTATATTCATATTGAGAACGGTTTTTGTTATTATTATTTGTTTTCATCAATTTTATCAGCTTTTTAGCTGGTTTTCAAATAGTACTCCAGGTCAAAACTAATCTCAGGAGTACTATGTATTCATTTATTCGTTTAGAAATTTCCGCAATATGTGTGCGGTTCCACAAATAGCAATATCTTGTATCTCCCATTCTTTTGCATTTCCTGGTATTTGGTGTAAATTATTATTATTATTTAGCATTCCATTTGTTGGTGTTTAAGTAATCATAATCCGCAGAGTTAGTAAGTATAAATTAAGCTTCAATTCTCATAACTTTTTAAACTGGAATCCGAACCGATATCTTTCGATATTGCCTTTGCGATAATATCGCGATATCGTTACCGAAAAAAATATCGTTATCGATATCGGATATCGCATAAAGACCAATATCGTAAAAATCCTAGGCATGAAATCATCTTGTTTTAGGGCCATATAGACCAATCATCTAAGACATCGAAGGTAGAAAAAAATGGCGTAGTTCTGATTTTTTAATATGTTGTTGGAATACATGAGAGGAGTTTGCAACTAAGTTTGCTATTTCGAAAGACCTGTGTTCGCTGCGCAATAGTAAAAAACGTTCGATTTTTCGTTTTTTTTTCAGATTTTCGAAAAAATATCGAAAACCGTGAATCGTATGGAAATATTTATTCTATCTTTATTTGGAGTAAATAAAATTTGCCACCATTTGAGTTTAATTCCAACTCTGTGGCCTTAACAGATATAGCACTTCGAATATTGTCGATTTTTTCGAAAAATCACAAAATTTCACTTGATTCACATTTTGAGCTCAATATCTTCTCCATTAGTCATCCTACGGGGATGTCATGAGAAAGGAAGTTGGAGTATATTTAGTTATCTGTCATTTAAGCCCATGGAGGAGTATTAGAAACAAAACTTACTCTTTTTATCGAAAAAAAAAAAAAAAACTGAAATCGGATTTTTTACATATATTACGCAATCTAATAATTTTTTTTTTTTTTGCTGAGAAAATCGACAACAAGTGCTATATCTTGCGATCTATTAAGGCCATAGAGTCGCAATTAGAGTCTAAATTCAACTCTGGAGACCTTTAAAGCTCATGAAATATAGCATTTCGAAAATCGTCGACTTTTTTTTCGAAAAAACAAAAAAAATCATTTTGAGTTACTTTTTGAGCTGAATATCTGCTCCAATAGTCATCCTATGGGGACGTCATGAGAAAGGAAGTCGGAGTGTATTTAGTTATATGTCATTTAAGCCCATGGCGGAGCATTTCCGACAAACAGTACTCTTTTTATCGAAAAAAAAAAAATTGAAATCGGATTTTTTACATATACCTAATACGGAATGCTGCCTCACTATTCTAATAACCATGATTCAGACCAGTTTTGGTGAGTAAAGGTAATGCTTTACCAAAACTGGCCTGAATCATGGTTATTAAAATAGTGAGGCAGCATAATGTACCATTACCTGTACTCACCAAAACTGGCCTGAATCATGGTTATTAGAATAGTGAGGCAGCATAATGTACCATCACCTGTACTCACCAAAACTGGCCTGAATCATGGTTATTAGAATAGTCAGGCAGCATAATGTAGCTTTCAAAGAACTATTCATTTCTTATTATTGATCTGAAATGAGAAAAATATTTTATATAAAAAAATACCCCCCACGTAAAAATTTGATATTTTACTTTTTTTTTTGTTCGCCGGGCGTTTGCCGTGATATTCTTTTTTGCCACTCAGCGTTGGCCGATTTGGATGAAATTTTGTTATATGTATAGGAACCGTGTGAGGTCTTATCATTGTGCCACAATACTTTTGAGTACAATCAAATATACCGTTGGTGGTTGTTTTGCTTTCTAGCTGTTTTCATTAAACCTGCCTGAAAAGAGAATGCCAAGTGCTAGAGACTTGAAATTTTACATGTATGTCTTCTTTGGAGACTTCTTTTATATCTTATTGTGAGTTACATATATAGGGTTCCATACCAAAATTTTAGTATGGAACCCTAAAGTTTGAGCGCACCATTAGGTCCACGCCCCTCAGTT
>CM022876.1:37758490-37782480 GCA_012654025.1 Pachypsylla venusta
AAAAAAAAAAAAAAAAAAAAAAAAAAAAAAAAAAAAAAAAAAAAAAAAAAAAAAAAAAAAAACTATGTAAGGTCATTCATGATGGAAGTCTTACCCTTCATTCTAGCTACCCACAAACCTCATCCAGCAAAAATTAGGCCAGCCAGCACGATGAGCGTTCGAACCACACAAAACAAGATGTTACCACTAAAAGCTATTAAAATAGAGAATAAAAAAACAACAACAATAGAGGGAAGAAACGCTTAACGCGACATTAAGCGTGGCAGTGCCTCTAGTCCTCGTATCGAGAAGAGTACTAGACTTCATACGAGTTGCCCACATCCAATGATCACGTGTTTCTAGAGTACTAGTTCTGCGTATGATTTCATACGAGTTGCCCACATCCAGTGATCACGTGTTTCTAGAGTACTAGTTCTGCGTATGGCTTCATACGAGTTGCCCACATCCAATGATCACGTGTTTCTAGAGTACTAGTTCTGCGTATGACTTCATACGAGTTGCTCACATCCAATGATCACGTGTTTCTAGAGTACTAGTTCTGCGTATGACTTCATACGAGTTGCCCACATCCAATGATCACGTGTTTCTAGAGTACTAATTCTGCGTATGACTTCATACGAGTTGCCCACATCCAATGATCACGTGTTTCTAACTTTTTTAGTGATTTTTAAATCTAAGGAAAAGAACACTTAGGTAAACGAATAATGTTGTATTCATTAAGTCAGCACTCAGCATCTTCTACGCAAGAACATAACTTGTCTTAGTATTATTTAGCCACGGGCTGATAGATAGTTTGTTTCACATGTTTCTGATCTGGTTTTCAGACTAGCCAAGGAGTTACCCAGTGGCAGAGGATTCGTCTGTATGGACTTGTCCCAAATTCCTCAAATTCTACAACAAATTTTTAGCACTTCCCTCCTAACGAGTTAACATTTAACATGCGTTTATTACAGGGTCTTCATTACGAAGATCATTGGATTTAAATTGATACAAGAAATAAACGCTCTAGAATAATAAATACAGGGTGTCCCAAAAGTCTAAGACCGCCTGAATATCTTTTGAACGGCTTTATGTGGAGTTTTGAAATTTTGCATGGTATTATATCCCAAATTAAACCACCTGATGGTGTGACCAATTTTTCAGGGGCGGGTACCAAGTGGCCTCCAGGGGGTCCAAATTTTGTTTTTTAAATACGACCCCCCCCCTCTTGTGATGCATTTTCAGAAAGACAATAGAATTAGAAGTACTTTGCAAAAATTTACACATCTAGCGTGTTTGGTTTCAAAATGGCGGCCATTTGAAATTTCCAAGACATGACTTCCAAGAGTGTCTAAAACTAGGTGGTTTAACTTGGGATATAATACCATGCAAAATTTCAAAACTCCACATAAAGCCGTTCAAAAGATATTCAGGTGGTCTCGGACTTTTGGGACACCCTGTCTGTATAAATAAACAATTTGAATTGTTTGTCGTTCCAACGATCAGTTTAATAGACTGAATATGTCAACTGAATATTAAATTCGCACTAAACGTTTGTCAGGATTTTAAAAACTAGAGAAAACCTTCTAATACTAATATAAAAAAAATCGGGGAAAAAGAGGGAGGCCATTTTTCTTCAGTTGAAAACTGCCGATTTAGTAAATGGGTTTATTATTTTAGTGCCAAAAATAAAATACCCCCCCCCCCCTCCAAAGATTATCTTGGTCTCCAAAGACATCCTTATTAAAACAAAACATAATAAATGACTATTATGGAAACCTTTCTATTTTATTGATAGCGACAAAAAGATTTGGTGCAAAATAAGTTTTACGTTCCCTGAAGCGTAAATTATCAATTTGAGTGTGTGTGGGGGGGGGGGGGGGGGGGGGGNGGGGGGGGGGGGGGGGTGAGGGGTATTTTTTCAGCCAGTATAAACATTAACCTAGCTCAATTAACAATATTTTATTTTGGTCGACTTAAAGTATTCATTTTTCAAAATCATATTTTACCTTTATTTACATGGGTAGCACATACTCAACAATAAATGATAAAATAATAGTCCCTTATTTATACTGCCCGAATAGGACTGAATAGTCCCTTGACACCGGCAGTGTTTTGAGTGCTATTATTATGTAGTAAGTAACTCAAATTCATTGAAAATAAAATTCCATGGGTTGGCTGGGTTTGAACCCACTTCCTACTGTTTACCAGTCAAGCGTATTACCACTGCACCACCAACCCATGTACAAGATATATTGTGCCCAAAGCAAAAACATAGTTTACTCCCGGAGTCCAGGTTCTCTTTATGGTGTCCAAAGAAATAAATTTGAAACCTAAGTACCCGGAGTTCAACAAGAAATTAGATTTTTAACAAGAACATGTTAAATTTTGGGGGGGGGTCATTCAAAATATTTTTCCCGTTTGGGGGAAAATTTTTTTGCTCAAGCAATAAAGGCATGGCCGTAAAAACGTTTCCTAACCTGTCGAGGGGGGTTAAAATATGTCAATAAAGCTAACAAGTAAACATAAAAAGTTAAAAACAAAACAAAAGAGAAGTGGAAAAAATAAAAATATGGTTGGTGGGATTTTTCCCGCGATGTGTCACGCCGCACGCGACAAAAATCCCACAACTATGGGACCCTACGGTTCTCCCCGGAGTCATACCCGGGAGCATCAAGAAATATTAGTGAATAATCAACCAGAAACTACCGACAGTCATTGTAGAAGGTGAATTGAAAACATTTTTGTTTTTGTGTGAACTAAGAAGTATATTGTTGAATTACATTAACAGGCCAAATTACAAGATAGTTGAAGAAATAAATAAAATAAACTATGTACGTGCAGCCACGGTAAATAATATAACAACGAAAAGGACAGAAATGAGATAGAGTTCTCCAAAAGAAATATGATCAATTCTAAAGAATCCACAAAATATTAAGTTGACATAATTAATACAGGGCGAACCATTCAATTTGACGGGAATGGTTTTGTTAATAAACACAATATCTACCATTAATAAATTTTTAATAAAGGGAACGTCGCAATGAACTCGTTTTTCGCCATTTTCAATCACTTTTTAAAATAGATTGTATTTTGTGTCGTATATTTGAAGGCTTCCAGAGTACCCGGAGACCTAGACTTCATATAACTCCACAAGAAGTCGGGCGCCGTCCGACTAAATTGAAAAATGGCGATTTTGACTATTCTCCGCGATCACACCCAACTTGACGGCTACGTACTTCTTTTTGTTGGATATTTGAAGTCTCAGGTCTTTGCTAATAGGCCAAATACTGTGAAAACCTTAAAGCACATACATATTCTAAACGAAATATCGACTATTAAAAAAAAGTGATAGAACATGCCGAAAAATGAGCTCATTGTGACGTTCTCTCTCGTAAAGATACCACATTTCACAAGTAATAGATCAGAATTTCAAGGTTTAAAATAAATTAAAAAACATTTCATAACAAATAATTTAAACAAAATAAATACCGTCAATTTATATGGCCCGCCCTGTATTTAGATAGCATTTATTATTTAGGTTGGACAATAATATTTCCAATGAAAATCTCATGAAATCAATAACAAACTAAAACATCAAAATGAAATAAATATTATCTTAATGTTAACTTAATATTGGTGGACTTGGTTCTAATTAAAAACTAGCGCGCACACAAAAAAAATAAATATAATAAAAAAAGAGAGTAAAATAGTTTATAATATAATTATGAAATAAAAATAGACTTAAAATTAATTCATTATTTCTAAATCTAAAACAAAGTCTTCAAAGAATGTTTTTTTTTTTTTACAAAGAGTGTCTTTGTTGCCCCACTTTCCCCTATTTATGCAAAAACGTGAGGCAATTTTTTTATTTCGTAAAATGAATCGAATCAAGTAAACTGAACGTTTCTTCTTCTTCATGTTACGTTTTTTCCCCCGTGTGGCAAAAACACATAACTTGAGATTGTATCTAGAATGTTTGTAGTCATTATGAAATATAAATGTCAATAAGTAATAATTTATACAGGGTGATTCAGGTTGTTTGTATCATGGGAATAGGAGTTGTAGAACATGAAAAAAGAATCACTTTTTACAGGTATGACTTTTTTGTTTAGGCCTTAGTTTGGGAGTTATCTGTAAAAACGTGATTTTTAGCGATAAGCTCATAACTCCTTTAAAAATGGCCCGATTTTCAAGCCCTTGGCTGGAACTGTTGTGTGCATTCCGGGTCGTCCTGGTTCGTAGAACCGGCCATCGTGAGGACGAGAGAAAAAACGTCAAGCAAACGAGGTGTTACGCACCAGGACGAACTGAAACGAGTTCTATTATAACTCCCAAATGCCGAGGCATTTAAAATTAAGAACTTAAATATTGTGGGAGGGGGGCGGGGTTACCCTTTGTAATTAAAAAGAGTTTTCTTGAAGACTTTTTACTAACTCTAGACTTAACAGGATAAGAAGTTTAAGAGCCAACGACAATGATTGATTATATTAAATTATTTTAAATTAAAACTCCTTGGGACCTATTTCACAATAAACTACAAGTTAATATTACTAGTGTTGTCCTTTTTATAGTTTCGCTATAGAACAATTTTAAATACAACAAGTGATATTTAAATTGTAGTTTATAGTGAAATGTGTCCCTGATGAATTATATATTAATTTAAATGCTAAGTTTTAGCCGATTTTATAGAACTTGCTTATTTTCATTATTAGTATTTAAAAAAGAAAGAAATTTGTATTTTACATCTTTAAATGAAAATTTGAGTAAATCTCAGAATTTACAGCAGCTTGAAAACATTGGGAATATTTTGAAATCTAACATAGTTTAGGTAGATAGTTCTTTTTTACAATTTAAGAGCCCCAAAAATTTATTTGTAAAAAAAAAAAATGAAAAAAAAAATGGATTGATATAAAGCTACCGCCAAAAATGAGAGGAAATGACGTTGACGCAGAGTTTAGTATAATACAGATTTAAATAGAACCCGGCGTAAAAGCGTAGTAGGCAGTATGACGCGTTCCATTTGTTACCCATGCCAGAAAACTATCCATGGGGTACATCCTTTCATTGTTTACCCAGCCAAACCTACAAGTCTACACCCAACATACCTCTGGACAAACCCCATGGAGATGGCAGCATTACTTGATCTTGGAATAGTGAAGTTGTGGCAAATGTTAACGAATACATCAAGTTCCATTTCTATCTGTATGATAGGAATCTGCGCGTAAGGTTGCTGCAGACAGTCGCATACTTACTTGTCTTATCGCACATCTTACGCATATATATAAGGAGAAACAAATATACATGTTCTTCTTAGAGTACGCAGATCAAGAAACGTGCAAACTCTCATAAGAAAATGTTCATTTGTTTTTCCTTGCATGTAAACAAAAATGTTTACTATTCTATAAGATAAGTAAGTAAGCGGCTGTCTGAGAGCACCCTAAAGATAATGCAAATAACCCCATTCTCATACCACAAATTTTCGCATATATGCAAGAAAAAACAAATACTCATGTTTTCATGGGATTGCGCAATTTGCAATCTCCTATAAGAACAATAGTATTTGTTTTTCCTTCCATTTATGCGTAGATATGTGCTATGTAATAAGATAAGAAAGTACGTGGTTTTCTGCGAGCACCCTAAGGGTGCAGCAGACAGCTGCATACTTATCGTATAGTATAGAGTAACATGTTGTTATATATGCAAGAAAAAATAAATACACATGTTTTATATGAGTCCGCATGGGTATTTGATTTTTCCTCACATAAATGCGAAGATTTGTCCTATGCGATAAGATAAGAAAGTATGCGGCTGTCTGCGAGCACCCTAAGGGTGCAGCAGACAGCTGCATACTTATCGTAACATCTTTTATATATGCAAGAAAAAACAAATACACATGTTTTATATGAGTCCGCATGGATATTTGTTTTTCCTTACATAAATGCGAAGATTTGTCCTATGCAATATGATAAGAAAGTACGCGGCTGTCTGCAAGCACCCTAAGGACCACGTTATTAGCTTACATTGTCTGTTTATTTCAATCAATGATATTAATATTTTTTATGAGCTAAAAAAAAATGACAAACCTCTAAAACTAAACCCAAGATAAAAAAAAATCTAAGAATCCCTTTTTATTTTAAAATTCCTCTCGCTTTAAAAATATCCCTCATGAATTTTTTCATATATTTAATTTCTCGTTTCAAATCATCTTCTTGTTTTTGTAACTTCTCGTGTCTATCCTCAATCTCTTTCTCCTCACTCAATATGACCTCAATCTCCTGTTTCTTTTTCATTCGATAACGCGTAGCCGCATTCTTATTTTGTTCTTTCTTGCGTAATTTTTTGTCCTCAATAATAACAGTTCCATTATTTTTACGTGCATAAGGTTTCGTACGTGTACCATTGGAAGAATTACGTTTATTCGCAATTTTTCGTGTATTTTCCGTATTATTATTAGATCGAATAATATTGGTATTTTTCGTATATTGTCGATTATATACGGGTGAATTCGGAGAATAATCGGGATCTGAACTATAATCGGAATGGTCATCAGATGAAATGCTGGATGGTGAACTATTTTCTGGACTTAATATTTCTGAACTTTGAGTGTTTTCATCTTGTAGCACAAGATCTTTGGGAACGACAAAATTGTTTTCAACATGTTGAGCAACGAGTTCGTCGATTTCTTTTGGATTCATTCCTTGAAGTAAAGAAATTATTTCTTCTTTTAAAGGTTCACTATCGGAAAGTTGTGGGTGCTGATGATGATGATGATGTTGTTGGGGTAAATTTTGAAGGGTGATGTTTTTGTTGATGATTGAAGCGGAATCGTGGACGTCCATAAAAAGTTTGTTGGATTTGTTGTTAATTTCATTAAAAATGCTCGTTTTGGATACATCTGAAAAAGCACAAAAGTAGAGTCAAATATCAAGTTTGTTGAAGAATAGTAACTACTAGTTCTGGGTAAAACTGTAGACCTCACTCAGAACTCAAAAGGCAATACTCGGACTCAAAGGTCAAAAGGGATCAATGGTTTTAAGAGTGCCTTCATTGCGAGCTCGTACTATGACTAGCAGAGCTGTGAACTGTAGATCTTACTCAGTTAAAATAGATACCCTGAAGTTCTTGGTAGATCACTAGGGACCCCGTTCAGTAGCGTCTTAGGTTGGTGGCAACGCTTCCCCTTTAAATTGTGAAACTAAGAGTTATAATTTTATGTGCACGTCTACGTGGTGTAAGTACCCTGGGTAATCCTAAAGAACTAACACATCAGGCGACCAGACAATCATTAGGTGATTTTTTTACCAATTCAAAACAATCAGAAGTAAGCCATGATCAAAGATCCATCCATCAACAGACAAACATAGAAAACATATAAAGTAATCGCAGGAAACCAAATCCAGCAGAGGAGTTGGTGAAACCAAATCCAGCAGAGGAGTTGGTTTATTTGATCTGTTCTCAATCAAAATGGTTTTATATCAATTTCACATAAGAAATTGAAAAATACAACTTAGGTTGAATTGTAAGATATCAAGAACTGTAATATATAATTGTATTTCCGCGCTGAGGACTTGAAAACGTGTTGGCATTGAAAACTCGACATCGAAAATTTCAGCCCATTACAATACTTTCTTCTTTTTTTATAGATAAGAAAAGTCATGTGATGTTCACACCAGATTTTTTTTTTTTTTTTGTGGAACTAAGTAAAAGATGTTTCAAACCCCGAATGAACTTTGAAAATGTTTACCTTTAATCGTGCTCGCCTCATACATAGTTGGACTATGAGAATAAACTTTGAAAATGTTTACCTTTAATCGTGCTCGCCTCATACATAGTTGGACTATGAGAATGAACTTTGAAAATGTTTACCTTTAATCGTGCTCGCCTCATACATAGTTGGACTATGAGAATGAATTTTGAAAATGTTTACCTTCCATCGTGCTCGCCTCATACATAGTTGGACTATGAGAATGAACTTTGAAAATGTTTACCTTTAATCGTGCTCGTCTTATACATAGTTGGACTATGAGAATGAATTTTGAAAATGTTTACCTTTAATCGTGCTCGCCTCATACATAGTTGAACTATGCGAATGAACTTTGGAAATGTTTACCTTTAATCGAGCTCGCCTCATACATAGTTGGACTATGAGGCGGCGTAAGTTGTGAATTGACCACATCTAACTGATCAATACAATGCCAATTATTTGTTGTTCCACCTCCATGATGTGGAGGCGAATAGAATGATTCGTGAAAATTATCTTCTAATTTAACAGAGCCGCCAGATCTCGATAATGTTGGATAATCATATTTAGTAGAAAATGATGTTTGATTAATGTATTGAGGGGCGGCTTGTTGTTGATGGTGAACAAGAGATGTTTGATGTTGATTTGACGGCGATTGATGATGAGAGAGAGGTTGTAAATCTTCAAATATCGGCAAGTCGACAACTTTTTCGTCTTCGCCTAACCAATCTGGAAATGCAGGTTCTGAAAATACGAAATATATCAAACATTAGCCATTTGACAACTCATTAGTCAATGTGACACCATGGGTTTATTAATATATCAAACATTAGCCATTTGACAACTCATTAGTCAATGTGACACCATGGATTTATTAATATATCAAACATTAGCCATTTGAAAACTCATTAGTCAATGTGACACCATGGATTTATTAATATATCAAACATTAGCCATTTGAAAACTCATTAGTTAATGTGACACCATGGGTTTATTAATATATCAAACATTAGCCATTTGACAACTCATTAGTCAATGTGACACCATGGGTTAATATATCAAACATTAGCCATTTGACAACTCATTAGTTAATGTGACACCATGGGTTTATCAATATATCGAACATTAGCCATTTGACAACTCATTAATCAATGTGACACCATGGGTTTATTAATATATCAAACATTAGCCATTTGACAACTCATTAGTCAATGTGACACCGTGGGTTTATTAATATATCAAACATTAGCCATTTGACAACTCATTAGTCAATGTGACACCATGGGTTTATTAATATATCAAACATTAGCCATTTGACAACTCATTAGTCAATGTGACACCATGGGTTTATTAATATATCAAACATTAGTCATTTGACAACTCATTAGTCAATGTGACACCATGGGTTAATATATCAAACATTAGCCATTTGACAACTCATTAGTCAATGTGACACCATGGGTTTATTAATATATCAAACATTAGCCATTTGACAACTCATTAGTCAATGTGATTAGTCCATTACCCATGCAGAAAGCAAGGAGAAGCTACTGCATAATTCTCCTCCTGTCCCCTGCGGATAGGCTGACTTAAAAAGAATACTTCCAAGGCACCCAACCAAGCCCATGCCAGTCGTAAAATTCGACTAATGGCAAGGTCGGAAACGATATGTTTTCCATTACCCATGCATAAAGCATGGAGAAGCTACTGCATTATTCTCCTCCTGTCCCCTGCGGATGGACTGACTTAAAAAGAATACTTCCAAGGCACCCAACCAAGCCCATGCCAGTCGTAAAATTCGACTAAAGGCAAGGTCGAAAACGATATCTTTTCCATTACCCATGCAGAAAGCAAGGAGAAGCTACTGCATTATCCGAAAGGGTTCCTTAGTATCAATAACTCATGGCGAGTTGTTGCAAAGGCTGTTAACCTATGATGATGATGATGATGATGATGATAATCAAAGAAATATTGAAGAAACCCCCCAAATCCATAGTCTGGTACCTCAGAGAAGCATGAAAATTAAATGGGTTTATGTCGCGTGTGATTGTCACAGAGTTTTCTGCTCCAGACTGTCATTTTCATTATCAGCCAGCACGCCGTGTGTGTTTGTAAAACTTACTACTTATCAAGAATAACCTAAATTCTTATATCAGACTTCTCACTTCTCAATCAGAGTAGAAAAATTAACAAATCAAAATATTGTTTGAGTTGATTTGCCAATTAGGGCAGCGGCGTAGAGCGTACACACAGAAAGTTAATTAATCGAGCGAAGTGAGGTCTGGTTTACCACGACAAAATGTATTTTTGTTCGTCGGTTTGTCTTTTTTTGTAAAAACTTCGTGTTTTTTTTTAAAAAAACAACAACAACAACAACATCGAGTCATGGCAGATCTAAACGTTTCCTAACCTCTCTGGTTTGGGGGACGTTCATCTTAACGCTTATATTGATAAAATAAACAAACTTGTTCTTCTTATGAAGTATGCTTATTATCCCTAAAAACTCTTGCACTATTCGGAAAAACTATTGCTTCATTCGGGCTTTGTGCCAAATCCGACATTCATAGAATTAGCTGATTAGTATTGGAGCCGCCTGGTTGGCATTTTAAGTGAGTGGGGTGTAAAGTTCACCGTAATAGCATTTGCACCAAGTTATGTAGGTTGACTATTGAATACTATTAGGAGCCATTTTTACTCCTTGAATTTACAGCGAAAAAAAAATCACTGTCAGTTTTTTTTTCTTTTCTTATTTGCTTTAACGTCTCTTTATCTACATAACTTGATGGCTGGGTGAGGTCAATGTGGGTAGCTGGTTTGCAAGTTTCCAACGAATGGAGAGTAAAACCCCCGTCTCGAATGACCAATAGATGTTAAAGAGACGTTAAAAGCAAATAAAAAAAAACTGACAGTGATTTTTTTTTTCGCTGTAAATTCAAGGAGTAAAAATGGCTCCTAACATCAAGTTATGTAGATTGACTATTTGTGTTTTCGATAATATCGAACATATCGATATTTATGTTTATTAAAGAACAACTTCTTTTGAATACACCAGTTTCCGTTCGACCACTGAAGTT
Source organism: Pachypsylla venusta (assembly GCA_012654025.1). Classification (NCBI taxonomy): domain Eukaryota; kingdom Metazoa; phylum Arthropoda; class Insecta; order Hemiptera; family Aphalaridae; genus Pachypsylla; species Pachypsylla venusta. Next base: position 37,769,288 of record CM022876.1, read on the forward strand.
AAGCAACGTCCAGCGAGGTTGTACCATGTGGGTGTCCACGTGGGTTCGCAACCCCTTTTCCGGCCCAACCCAGGCTGGGTGGGGTCAATTTGCGTAGATGGTTTTCAAGTTTCCAACGAATGGAGAGTAAAACCCCCGTCTCGAATGACCAATAGATGTTAAAGAGACGTTAAAGCAAATGAGAGAAAAAAAAACTGACAGTGATTTTTTTTTCGCTGTAACTTCAAGGAGTAAAAATGGCTCCTAATAGGACTGATTTTCATTATTGATATTTTTTATTCGATATTCCAGCCCTAAGATTGATTGGTATTTTGTCACTTCAAAGGATCAAGCCATTCTCACATTGTTGTACAAGATGTCAGTCCAATGGGGTTGATTGAGGAGACCTGGCTTATGTTTAAGCCCAGTCATTTAAAGCAGGCCGATTGGTGGAGTACTCCTGCTACAAAAAACTGTGACAAGGGTCTTTGGTTACAATTGGTAAGCTCAAAGATGTCCCGGGAGGTTACCCCAATTATCCCGAGAACATAAGTACAGCCAGGACAGGATTAACAATAGTAGCACTTGTAGCACGTGCTACGGGCCCCGCGCTTTGACAACTTACACTAGATATTTCGACGTTTCTGGATTGACAATTGAAAAAAACATATCATTTTGACGGGGCCCCAAACTCTTTAAAGTACGTAGTAAATTCTAATTTAGGAAAGTACAAGTAGGTACTACCTACTACCTAGGAACTCAAGAAACGCGTATTGCAACATAAGCAAATTGAACGGTAACCATGTTTTATCGATGTTGGTATACTCAAAATTTAATTTCACTTTTCTCTACCAGCTGTAGGTACTAGACTAAAAGGACAAAAGATAATCAATTTTTATACTGGCTCCAAAAAGTAAGACGGCATCTGCGGGAGGTGGAGGGGCCCCGCTCTGTGAAAGTGCTACGGGCCCCGCGGAAGGTTAATCCGGGCCTGAGTACAGCTAGTAATGGTTTAAACGATTCAACTTTTCCCGTAGAGGATTGTGTCGTCACCTACGACACGCTACTGGAAACACATTTGATAGGCCTTTGCAAATGTTACTTGATGTGTGTCTTAAAATGATTTCATCAGAAAAAAAAAGAGGCACGAAAAATATTTGTGAAATTATTATTACAAAGGCTGTACCGCGGTCACTCCCATTAACCAAAGGGAGTGACTGGTAATTCTGGGCACGCTGTATATAAGGTCAGAAGAAATCAATGTTCCTAAGACCAAACCGCGTAGTAACCTAATTGCGAGCTCGTACAATCATCGTTACAAAGGCTGTACCGCGGTCACTCCCGTTAACTAAAAGGTAAAGGAAGTGACCCGTAATTCTGGGTACACTGTATAACAAAACAAGTTTGAACAAATATTGAGTGAGAACAAAGGCAACGTTCAGACTCAAAGGTCAGAACAGATCAATATCCCTAAGAAGAAACCGCGTAATAGCCTAATTACGAGCTCGTACTATCATTATTACTCCGTCCAGTATTGATGGGCCAGTCATCCACGAGTCGAGGAGTCATGAGTCGACTCACGAGTCGAATCATCTTTTTGAAATGAGTCGACTCTTCAAAGAGTCGACTTCAGAGTAGCTTTTCTTTTGTTGACTGATAAAGTTAATAAAGGGAGAAATATAACATAATTTGTATTTTATAACTATAGATGAGAGAACGTAATATATCTGGAGCTGGATACCGCATCAAGTCCATATAACATTGCAGGCTAATACAGATATATTATTGGTTATCATAAAATCAGCAAATTCGATTTTTCCGGGTGTTTGTGTTTTACTGAAGGCAAATGTTCTTTTATTCTGGTGACGATTGATTGTGATGTCTTTTTAATGTATTCACCGAATTTGGAGACGTTTATTTGGTAGATGCCCCTTTTGTCAATTGGTTTTACTATGTCTTCCTGATCAAATAAGGTGTTTTTGAAAAAGTCATATTGGCGACTCGAGCCGAGTCATGTCGACTCACCTGCGTAAGTCGAAAATCCCATTCCTACTGTCCAGAATCCTGCACGGAGAGTACGTTCAAGTTATGGACCTCATTATAAAAATCACGTGATTTTAACTGATACTCTAAAATGATGGAATTCAGTGTTAGGACGTGGTTTCAGATTTGGCATACTTTTATCATTGAGATATGAGTACAAACAAAATACTTATTTCCTTCCCATCGTGTTTTATTAAAGAACAACTTCTTTTGAATACACCAGTTCCCGTTCGCATCACTGAAGTTAAGCAACGTCCAGCGAGGTTTTATTAATTAGGTGTCAAAGTGGGTTCGCGCCCTCGTGATGCTAGGGCTATTTTCCCGGAAAACCCAGGGTGGGTGAGGTCAATGTGGGTATGTGGTTTGTAAGTTTCCAGCGCCTGGAGGTTAAAAAAAGACTGTCTGAGAGCACCCTTATACGTTATACACTTACAGTGGACGAGGGTCTATTTATAACTACGTCCATTTGGATCAGTCGCTTGTAGTAGCGTGTAATCACTCTATGTGGCGTGCGCTCATAATCGTGCATAGTCACTTCTGAAGGACGAACGCCCCTAGAGTGAGAACCATATTCCTAGATGAGGACACCAAAGAAAAGAATGGAATCATGTCATATCTTGTAACACATGTCAATGTGAATTAACTGATAGTAAAATAAATATTTACTGATAAGGGGAGAGCGCAACTCTTAACGATTATAATTACCTATTTGATCGAACAATGAACGCAAACCTTAACACTGGACATAGCAACCTCTGGGGTCCTTTTATGGGTCAAAAGGGGTCATTTTGGAATGACCCTCTAGAACCCAAACGACAGGGCCGATTATGATGAAATTTAGAACAACCTTTTTATTGTATCATTGACAAATTTTCGAACTTATGGGACTATCTTTATCTGGGGGCACTTTAGGGCACCAAACCTCGAATTCGGGTCACTTCTCTAAAAATAACAATATGACTCTCATTTTGCTGAAATTTAAAACAGAGACTGTTTGTAACATATCATTGATTAATTTTGGACCTCATGGGACTATCTTCATCTGGGGCACTTTAGGGAACCAAACTTCGAATTGGGGTCACTTCTCTAAAAGCGACAATATTACTCCAATTTTGATAAAATTTAGAACAGAGACCCTTTGTTGTATATCATCGACAAATATTGGACCTCAAGGGGCTATTTTCATCTGGGGGCACTTTAGGGCACCAAACCTCAAATTCGGGTCACTTACCTAAAAGTGGCACTATCATTCCAAATTTGATGAAATTTTAAATAAACACTCTTTGAAACATATTATTGACACATTTTGGGTGTTATAAAGCTATCTTCACCAGGGGCCCTTTAGTACCCTTTTTTTCTACACGAGTCGGTTTTTCTAACTCAGAGAGATTTCCGTCGTAAATACTCGAACCCCCATCGTGGAGTGATCCCCAATCGCAATCATATCATTCAGTGGGTTTGTAACTTTCATGAAACGGGCAGTGTTTTTAAAAAATCCGAAGAAACGAGAACAGTATGAACTTCAGAAAATGTTGAGAGGGTCATTCAAGCTGCACTCCAGAGCCCCAAATTTTCTATCTAACTGCGTGCCTCCAATTTGAACCAAAAAGTGATCATAAATTAAAAAAATCGCCAAGGGTGTATTCGATTGCACCCAAAAGTTTCGGGGCACAATCAGAGCCCAGATGGGACCTATATACAAATTTCATCCAAATCGGTAAACGCTAAGTGGCAAAAGTACCCATNACAATTAGAGCCCAGATGGGACCTATATACCAAATTTCATCCAAATCGGAAAACGCTAAGTGGCAAAAGTGCCCATCACGGCGGACAAACGGATTTTTTTTTCGATTTTTGGATTCTACGTACCTTGAAACGTCTAATATCAAAATTTGAGGGGGGTATTTTTTTTTTTCGTGATGATTCCGAAGGTTCATTATTGAAAATAATAAACCAAAATCCTCAAATTATTCATTATGAACAATTTGAGACAAATAAAACTTCTGTATGTTGAAAAATAACCGAGTTATGATTTTTTGAAACAGCCTCAGTAGCTCAATGGATTGAGGCGGTGGATTCTTAACCAGGAGGTTGTTGGTTCGAATCCAACTCCATCCCCCCTCTTCGACACAAGATTAGAAATAGAATCTTTAGAAGAGGGTGCCTATTAATAATATATATAAAAAAAAAATTCAATCCTGTTGAATAACCCTGTAGGCGTCCTTGCCTGGTTAACAATAAAATGAAAACCAATTCATTACCGAGTTTTTGTTCTGTAAAGGCTTGACACAAGCTTGTTACCGATATATCATAAAGTAAAGGTAGGAGGGTGTGTTCCACAAACATAATCACTTCAAGGATACTCAATTAGGAAAAGAAATAAATAAGTAGCATACTTTATTATTGCTAAGTTGTCATATCAAGTGCAGAATAAAAAGACTCGGGTGGACTAATCATGACCGAGGCCAAGAACTTCGTTGACGGTTGGATACTCGATAACCATTTTGAACGGTGAAACATCGCCTTGGGTCTGAGACACAGTAGAGACCATCCTATCGACATCCTTGCCCTCAGTCGCATAACTATCAGTTTATCCACAGGCCTCATCACTGGTCACTGGACAAGATTGGGGTTAGCGACACCATTCGTCAAACTAGAGCCTGTGATCAGACTAATCATGACAGAGGCCAAGAACTTAATTGACGGATGGGTACTCGATAACTAACTTAAACGGTGAAACATCGTCTTGGGTCTGAGACACAGTAGAGGCCATCCTATCGACATCCTTGCCCTCAGTCGCATAACTATCAGTTTATCCACAGGCCTCATCACTGGTCACTGGACAAGATTGGGGTTAGCGACACCATTCGTCAAACTAGAGCCTGTGATCAGACTAATCATGACAGAGGCCAAGAACTTAATTGACGGATGGGTACTCGATAACTAACTTAAACGGTGAAACATCGTCTTGGGTCTGAGACACAGTAGAGGCCATCCTATCGACATCCTTGCCCTCAGTCGCATAACTATCAGTTTATCCACAGGCCTCATCACTGGTCACTGGACAAGATTGGGGTTAGCGACACCATTCGTCAAACTAGAGCCTGTGATCAGACTAATCATGACAGAGGCCAAGAACTTAATTGACGGATGGGTACTCGATAACTAACTTAAACGGTGAAACATCGTCTTGGGTCTGAGACACAGTAGAGGCCATCCTATCGACATCCTTGCCCTCAGTCGCATAACTATCAGTTTATCCACAGGCCTCATCACTGGTCACTGGACAAGATTGGGGTTAGCGACACCATTCGTCAAACTAGAGCCTGTGATCAGACTAATCATGACAGAGGCCAAGAACTTAATTGACGGATGGGTACTCGATAACTAACTTAAACGGTGAAACATCGTCTTGGGTCTGAGACACAGTAGAGGCCATCCTATCGACATCCTTGCCCTCAGTCGCATAACTATCAGTTTATCCACAGGCCTCATCACTGGTCACTGGACAAGATTGGGGTTAGCGACACCATTCGTCAAACTAGAGCCTGTGATCAGACTAATCATGACAGAGGCCAAGAACTTAATTGACGGATGGGTACTCGATAACTAACTTAAACGGTGAAACATCGTCTTGGGTCTGAGACACAGTAGAGGCCATCCTATCGACATCCTTGCCCTCAGTCGCATAACTATCAGTTTATCCACAGGCCTCATCACTGGTCACTGGACAAGATTGGGGTTAGCGACACCATTCGTCAAACTAGAGCCTGTGATCAGACTAATCATGACAGAGGCCAAGAACTTAATTGACGGATGGGTACTCGATAACTAACTTAAACGGTGAAACATCGTCTTGGGTCTGAGACACAGTAGAGGCCATCCTATCGACATCCTTGCCCTCAGTCGCATAACTATCAGTTTATCCACAGGCCTCATCACTGGTCACTGGACAAGATTGGGGTTAGCGACACCATTCGTCAAACTAGAGCCTGTGATCAGACTAATCATGACAGAGGCCAAGAACTTAATTGACGGATGGGTACTCGATAACTAACTTAAACGGTGAAACATCGTCTTGGGTCTGAGACACAGTAGAGGCCATCCTATCGACATCCTTGCCCTCAGTCGCATAACTATCAGTTTATCCACAGGCCTCATCACTGGTCACTGGACAAGATTGGGGTTAGCGACACCATTCGTCAAACTAGAGCCTGTGATCAGACTAATCATGACAGAGGCCAAGAACTTAATTGACGGATGGGTACTCGATAACTAACTTAAACGGTGAAACATCGTCTTGGGTCTGAGACACAGTAGAGGCCATCCTATCGACATCCTTGCCCTCAGTCGCATAACTATCAGTTTATCCACAGGCCTCATCACTGGTCACTGGACAAGATTGGGGTTAGCGACACCATTCGTCAAACTAGAGCCTGTGATCAGACTAATCATGACAGAGGCCAAGAACTTAATTGACGGATGGGTACTCGATAACTAACTTAAACGGTGAAACATCGTCTTGGGTCTGAGACACAGTAGAGGCCATCCTATCGACATCCTTGCCCTCAGTCGCATAACTATCAGTTTATCCACAGGCCTCATCACTGGTCACTGGACAAGATTGGGGTTAGCGACACCATTCGTCAAACTAGAGCCTGTGATCAGACTAATCATGACAGAGGCCAAGAACTTAATTGACGGATGGGTACTCGATAACTAACTTAAACGGTGAAACATCGTCTTGGGTCTGAGACACAGTAGAGGCCATCCTATCGACATCCTTGCCCTCAGTCGCATAACTATCAGTTTATCCACAGGCCTCATCACTGGTCACTGGACAAGATTGGGGTTAGCGACACCATTCGTCAAACTAGAGCCTGTGATCAGACTAATCATGACAGAGGCCAAGAACTTAATTGACGGATGGGTACTCGATAACTAACTTAAACGGTGAAACATCGTCTTGGGTCTGAGACACAGTAGAGGCCATCCTATCGACATCCTTGCCCTCAGTCGCATAACTATCAGTTTATCCACAGGCCTCATCACTGGTCACTGGACAAGATTGGGGTTAGCGACACCATTCGTCAAACTAGAGCCTGTGATCAGACTAATCATGACAGAGGCCAAGAACTTAATTGACGGATGGGTACTCGATAACTAACTTAAACGGTGAAACATCGTCTTGGGTCTGAGACACAGTAGAGGCCATCCTATCGACATCCTTGCCCTCAGTCGCATAACTATCAGTTTATCCACAGGCCTCATCACTGGTCACTGGACAAGATTGGGGTTAGCGACACCATTCGTCAAACTAGAGCCTGTGATCAGACTAATCATGACAGAGGCCAAGAACTTAATTGACGGATGGGTACTCGATAACTAACTTAAACGGTGAAACATCGTCTTGGGTCTGAGACACAGTAGAGGCCATCCTATCGACATCCTTGCCCTCAGTCGCATAACTATCAGTTTATCCACAGGCCTCATCACTGGTCACTGGACAAGATTGGGGTTAGCGACACCATTCGTCAAACTAGAGCCTGTGATCAGACTAATCATGACAGAGGCCAAGAACTTAATTGACGGATGGGTACTCGATAACTAACTTAAACGGTGAAACATCGTCTTGGGTCTGAGACACAGTAGAGGCCATCCTATCGACATCCTTGCCCTCAGTCGCATAACTATCAGTTTATCCACAGGCCTCATCACTGGTCACTGGACAAGATTGGGGTTAGCGACACCATTCGTCAAACTAGAGCCTGTGATCAGACTAATCATGACAGAGGCCAAGAACTTAATTGACGGATGGGTACTCGATAACTAACTTAAACGGTGAAACATCGTCTTGGGTCTGAGACACAGTAGAGGCCATCCTATCGACATCCTTGCCCTCAGTCGCATAACTATCAGTTTATCCACAGGCCTCATCACTGGTCACTGGACAAGATTGGGGTTAGCGACACCATTCGTCAAACTAGAGCCTGTGATCAGACTAATCATGACAGAGGCCAAGAACTTAATTGACGGATGGGTACTCGATAACTAACTTAAACGGTGAAACATCGTCTTGGGTCTGAGACACAGTAGAGGCCATCCTATCGACATCCTTGCCCTCAGTCGCATAACTATCAGTTTATCCACAGGCCTCATCACTGGTCACTGGACAAGATTGGGGTTAGCGACACCATTCGTCAAACTAGAGCCTGTGATCAGACTAATCATGACAGAGGCCAAGAACTTAATTGACGGATGGGTACTCGATAACTAACTTAAACGGTGAAACATCGTCTTGGGTCTGAGACACAGTAGAGGCCATCCTATCGACATCCTTGCCCTCAGTCGCATAACTATCAGTTTATCCACAGGCCTCATCACTGGTCACTGGACAAGATTGGGGTTAGCGACACCATTCGTCAAACTAGAGCCTGTGATCAGACTAATCATGACAGAGGCCAAGAACTTAATTGACGGATGGGTACTCGATAACTAACTTAAACGGTGAAACATCGTCTTGGGTCTGAGACACAGTAGAGGCCATCCTATCGACATCCTTGCCCTCAGTCGCATAACTATCAGTTTATCCACAGGCCTCATCACTGGTCACTGGACAAGATTGGGGTTAGCGACACCATTCGTCAAACTAGAGCCTGTGATCAGACTAATCATGACAGAGGCCAAGAACTTAATTGACGGATGGGTACTCGATAACTAACTTAAACGGTGAAACATCGTCTTGGGTCTGAGACACAGTAGAGGCCATCCTATCGACATCCTTGCCCTCAGTCGCATAACTATCAGTTTATCCACAGGCCTCATCACTGGTCACTGGACAAGATTGGGGTTAGCGACACCATTCGTCAAACTAGAGCCTGTGATCAGACTAATCATGACAGAGGCCAAGAACTTAATTGACGGATGGGTACTCGATAACTAACTTAAACGGTGAAACATCGTCTTGGGTCTGAGACACAGTAGAGGCCATCCTATCGACATCCTTGCCCTCAGTCGCATAACTATCAGTTTATCCACAGGCCTCATCACTGGTCACTGGACAAGATTGGGGTTAGCGACACCATTCGTCAAACTAGAGCCTGTGATCAGACTAATCATGACAGAGGCCAAGAACTTAATTGACGGATGGGTACTCGATAACTAACTTAAACGGTGAAACATCGTCTTGGGTCTGAGACACAGTAGAGGCCATCCTATCGACATCCTTGCCCTCAGTCGCATAACTATCAGTTTATCCACAGGCCTCATCACTGGTCACTGGACAAGATTGGGGTTAGCGACACCATTCGTCAAACTAGAGCCTGTGATCAGACTAATCATGACAGAGGCCAAGAACTTNGTGATATTTGAGAAAATTATTAGTCAAGGTATAGGTGATATTTGAGAAAATTATTAGTAAAGGTATAGGTGATATTTGAGAAAATTATTAGTAAAGGTATAGGTGATATTTGAGAAAATTATTAGTCAAGGTATAGGTGATATTTGAGAAAATTATTAGTAAAGGTATAGGTGATATTTGAGAAAATTATTAGTCAAGGTATAGGTGATATTTGAGAAAATTATTATTCAAGGTATAGGTGATATTTGAGGTATAATCACATGGGGTATATAATCTTTAAAATTTTGTTGTGTATTTATCATACCATAACAACCAGATAGTTATCTATATAATAAATATAATTTTGATGATCTCTATTTGTACCAATACGATTTCTAATCGAAAGTAATTTTAGTTTTTCTTCACTAGTGTTTTTCCGATAAATCAGGACTTGAGTGTATGCGGACGCATCAGACATATTTTTTAAAGGTAAGATTAATGAAATAGTTTTCAAAAACGTTCAAACATGACAAACTTGTTTGTTGTGCGTTTCAGACTATTTAGACAAATTTTGGTCACTTTTGTGTTTGATATCAAGGAGTAAATTTAATCAAATATATTTGCCGCTCACACTGTTTGGTGCTGTTTGAAGTCGAAAAAATGACAAAATTTGGCATCATGACAAATAGCGTGATACCACCTTGAGTAAAAAAATGGACCGGCTTGTGATGGGAAATTTTCTCCATGCGGTCTCCTGATAGACAGAATCTGGCATACAAAATTGAAAAGGTTCAGGACCGTTTTCTAAGAGGGCTTTTCTATCGGGAAAATAGATTCTACCCCAGTTACCCTACTCCAATATCATATGAAAGTCTGTGTGATAGCATTCAAATGTCCACCCTAAAACAAAGGGGGGAAATTCACCAGCTCACATTTCTTCATAATTGATCAATGGTACAATTGATGAACCCTACTTGCTCTCAAATTTTGGGTTACAAATATCGAAACCAAATTTGAGACAAAACATACATACTTTCACATAGACAAAATCAAAACATCACATCACAAAAAATCACCAATAATTAAAATAAAGACCCTCTTTAACATACAAGCACCTAAAGGCCTTGATCTGGCTGATTTTTAAACAACTTTTAAGGACAAGGTTGAGGAGTTGTACCGGGTGAGCTGATCGGTACACTTCCAATCTTACTCTTTATTTTTTCAGCTACTGTTAAGTAAACATTTTTTTTTATCTTTATATTTTGTAAATTTCATTGATGTCNAAAAAAAAAAAAAAAAAAAAAAAAAAAAAAAAAAAAAAAAAAAAAAAAAACACCCGAAAAGTGGGTTGTATGTAGAATTCATATATGCAATGAAAAATTGATGATTCAATGACCTTAATATGACCTCGAAGTTCAAACTTAAAGATTGATCAAGGTTAGCATGACACATATCCCTCTCGATATAATGAAAATTTGCTCAGATATCTCCAACAGGATACAAATGTGATTGTTCTTCTTCAAATGACTCATCCTGTATAGGCTACAACATAAATACATACCTAGTGAACAATAGTAGAAATTATTGTTCATACTGCTCTGTTGTTTCACCTTTGGCGACGAAATCAGCGGCAACAGACGAGGAAAAAAAGGGAGTAGAAAAAGGACGTTTGTACTATCTCGGATAAGGAAGAAAAAGTTCAGAAAAACACACAAACAAGCAAGGATGAGGAACAAACAAATTAAATAAAAGGAATCACAATACAAAAAAAATAAAACCTAGATGAAAAAAATGCTACAACTTAAAAAAAAACCTACGTTAACTTCGCTTGGCGTTTTATAAAACGACCTGGAGAAAATTCTACAAACTAAACAATTAATGAATAAAGGGAGAAACCTTAAAGAAACCCGAAATAGATGACAAGAAAAAATGTAGAAATTAAAAGAGGGTCCTATTTCTGAGTAAAAATAATGAGTAAAAAAATATAAAAAACGTACGTTAACTTCACTTGGCGTTTTATAAAACGACCTGGAGAAAATTCTACAAACTAAACAATTAATAAAATAAAAAATAAAAAACCTTAAAGAAACCCGAAAAAGATGACAAGAAAAAAATGTAGAAATTAAAGGAGGGTCCTATTTGTGAGTAATAATAATGAGTAAATTTTTTTTAAAAAAACTACGTTAACTTCGCTTGGCGTTTTTTAAAACGACCTGGAGAAAATTCTACAAGCTAAACAATTAATAGAAAAAGAGAGAAACCTTAAAGAAACCCGAAAAATATGACAAGAAAAAATGTAGAAATTAAAAGAGNACAAAAATTTTTTTTTTTTTTAAAAAAAAAAAGATGTTATTGTTATCTATTGGACAGTATTGGTAAGAAAAAAATACAAAAAAAAATGTGTGGTACTAAAATTATGGTTTACTAAAATGAGGGAAACCTATTTATGTGTAATGTTACCGATAAAAACTGATGTTATTGGGCAGTATTGATTGGTAAATTTGATTGTTTTGTTTGTACTATTGGGAAAAAATAGTTCCTACCTTCTTTTGACTAATTTTTGTGAGTTAATAATGATTTCTTTACTCCATAAATAATGATAAAAATACATTCTTACATAGAAAAAGAGTGTAACTGGGGTCATTTATTTATATAAAAATCATTTAAAATAAATTAATAATGAAAAAAATTGAGGGAAGATAAATCAAAGGGTTTTATTAATAGGACTAATAAGGGTTAATGAATTTCAAGAAATAATATTGACTACACCCAATGAAAATTCATTTTGGTATTGAAAGGGTTAAGAACATTTAAATAAGTAAAAGGAAAATCAAAGGATTTAGAAGGACTGTTAAGGGTTAAAAAATTTCAAGAAATAATTTGACAACACTCAATGAAATTTTATTTTGGTAATGAAAGGGTTAAGTATATTTAAATGTATCAATGGAAAATCAAAGGATTTATGAGGACTATTAAAGGTTAATAAAGTTCAAGAAATAATATGACAATAATCAATGAAATTTTATTTCGCTAATGAAAGGGTTAAGAACATTTAAATAGATATATGGAAAATCAAAGGATTTAGAAGGACTATTAAGGATTAATAGTTAATAAATTTCAAATTAGGATTAATGGCTCCGGGAAAGTAGAAGGAATGAAAGGATTAATGGCTCCGGGAAAGTAGAAGGAATAAAAGGGTTAATGGCTCCGGGAAAGTAGAAGGAATAAAAGGGTTAATGGCTCTGGGAAAGTAGAAGGAATAAAAGGATTAATGGCCACGGGATAGTAGAAGGAATAAAAGGGTTAATGGCTCCGGGAAAGTAGAAGGAATGAAAGGGTTAATGGCTCCGAGAAAGTAGATCTTTTCAGTGGATACTTTGAGCACAGTTCAAAATTCTTTGATCACACAATTTTTGCAGTCTTTTTTTTTTAAAAAAAAATGTCTTATCTCAGTTGGTCACTTTTTGTTTAAAAAAAATGTAATCAATATTCAATTTTTATAAATCAATAAAAAAAAGAATTAAGAATTATTACATATTTCCAAGGTTTGATTATTTAAATATCTGAAAATAAAATATGTAAGGTAAACATTGGGCGACTTGAGCTCAGAAAGAACCAACATGGCTGATTCTATATTTCTTTAACAACCAGTTCTTTAGCTGATGAATTAGTCAGAATCGTAACAATTTTCATATGGAATATTAATAAACTTTTTGTTATAAAAAAATGTAAATCCCATTTAAGTGTATATTTTTAATTATTGAATAATTTACATTGCCTATTCCTAGCATTTTGAAGGTAAAAAATACATTATACCAGGGGGGGGGGGGGG
>CM022876.1:37794404-37806150 GCA_012654025.1 Pachypsylla venusta
ATTGACCTCACCCAGCCTGGGTTGGGCCGGAAAAAGCCAACGATACGTGGTGTTCCCAAGCGGTCACCCATCCAAGTACTGACCACGCCCGGACGTTGCTTAACTTCAGTGATCTGACGGGAACTGGTGTATTCAACGTGGTATGATCGTTGGCTAATAGACATTCTGAAATAATTGAAAAACCACACTCGTCACTTCTTAATTCACTGATCAACGTATGAAAAACTCCATTCGATAGTGTTTTTTGACAAATTGGATGAATCCAATATTTTCATTTCTTTCTGCGATTTTTCCGCTTATTGTAAAAATACCTCAGGACTATAACTTCGTCGTCGTCCAACACGTCCATCTTGCAAAGCAGCCTTGAAAAAAAGAGAGAAAAAAAAAACGGACACTTTTGTTCCTAAAAAAACGGATAGTGTGAACAGGAGTGAAAAATATGAATCACATCAAGTAAATAAACGCACAGTGTGAACAGGCTCCATTTTCTTATAAAATCTGACTCGTAAAACATCTGGTTTCAAGAAAGGCATTTGTTTTGTTTTTTCTTACACCCTCTATGTGTTATTCATATGTACCTGGGGTACCCCCCACTAAACTCCATATTCCTGTCTTACACCCTCTATGTGTTATACATATATACCTGGGGTACCCCCCACTAAACTCCATATTCCTGTCTTACACCCTCTATGTGTTATTCATATATACCTGGGGTACCCCCCACTAAACTCCATATTCCTGTCTTACACCCTCTATGTGTTATTCATATATACCTGGGGCACGCCCGACTAAACTCCATATTCCTGTCTTACACCCTCTATGTGTTATTCATAAGTACCTGGGGTACCCTCCACTAAACTCCATATTCCTGTTGAAGTCATCTTGATTTTGTATACTGACTTCTGTTTCATTCAAAAGTAAATTTATATTTGACGTCAATGCGACGCGAGAATGTATTGAAAGCGCCATCATGGCAGACCTGGAACAAAACAGAAAGCAAATATTTGATGAGAACGAGTCACGATGATTGATCACACGAGGTGAGAATGTATTGAAAGCGCCATCAAGGCAGACCTGGAACAAAACAGAAAGCAAATATTTGATGAGAACGAGTCACGATGATTGATCAAACGAGGAGAGAATGTATTGAAAGCGCCATCATGGCAGACCTGGAACAAAACAGAAAGCAAATATTTGATGAGAACGAGTCACGATGATTGATCACACGAAGTGAGATCTAATTTAATCTCCACAATTTTTCTTTAAAATTTGTATTAAGATAATAATTTTCTTCTTTTTTTAATTTGGCTTAACGTCTCTTTAACATCTATTGGTCATTCAAGACGGGGGTTTTACCCTCCATTTGCTGGAAACTTGCAAACCAGCTACCCACATTGACCTCACCCAGCCTGGGTTGGGTCGGAAAAAAGCCAGCATCACGAGGGCGCGAACCCACGCACACACCCACATGGTACAGCCTCGCTGGACGTTGCTTAACTTCAGTGATCGAAAGGGAACTGGTGCATTCAACGTGCCATAGACGTTGGCTTTTATGAAACTTGTTATGGACATTTAATTTATTATGTTCATTTTCGGGCCCCATGAGGAAACACGGAGTCATATAGGTACATATTATTTGAGTTAAATCTACACATCATTGAACTCCTAGTTAAGTCTAATTGTATTCGAGGAAACTAATCCTATTGCCATTGAATACACCAGTTCCCGTTAGATCACTGAAGTTGAGAAAGGTTTTACCAAGTGAGCGTCCCAAATGAGAGTGTACCATGTGGGTGTTCATTTACTTTCATGACCTCCTGATGCTGGCTATTTTTCCGGTCCAAACCAGGCTGGGTGAGGTCAATGTGGGTAGCTGGTTTGCAAGTTTCCAGCAAATGGAGCGTAAAACCCCCGTCTCGAATGAGCGTAAAACCCCCGTCATGTAACCATAAAAAATCTAATCCTACCACTAAGTTTGGGGTGCTTGCGAGTCGAATCCTAAATAGATCCTAACTGAATACCGATCTCGATCGTTATCCAATCAACCCTCTTGAAATCCATATTCGAACCTAGGGTCGGCACATATTTTACTGTTGCAATCTAACATTCAAATAATCGTGGAGTTAAAACTAGACCTCACTTTGTTCCATCGGAAATTTAAATGGTTGAAATATGAAGAAAAACTTCTTTTCTGAGGAATATCTACTGTTTATCCCAAATTATAAAAAAATAGTAACTTTACTACATAGAAAAATCTGTTTAAGATTTGAAGAAAAATCACGTGAATGAGATATAATTTTAGATTCAAGATTAAAATCAGGCCAAACCAATAACTCGACTTTCAAGGACACACAGGCCCGAGATTTCGGCAAACAAAACGTTATTTGATCACATTTTCATTTAACCCCAACCAACACTCTAGAGTTAATAAAAAAAATGTTGATAACAGTTCAACATACGTGTGTACTCAGATAAGATTTTACCTAAATTAATCATAATGTAGTATGTACTCCTTTAATACTAATTACTAGCTTTCAAGATTAGGTAATCTAATTATATTAGATCTAATTAAGCTTTATCAAAAACGTTAAAAATCCGAGGTTTTATTATTATTTCCTGTTTTATTACATGAATTACAATACTTTGAGACCCAATAATGTAGCCACCGAGGGGAGTAATCCAGCTTCGTTGGTGACGGACCTAAACCCTTGTAAATACAGAAGGTCTTCAAAAACTCTGCTTCAAACCAAAGATGGGAAAGTCATGAGCAAATTGCAGTTACTACACATTAATACTATGAGACGAAAGCGAAGGCTACCGTGTCAGGAAACGATAGAGAATAGGCACTGAAAACGAGGTTGTGGTGTGGTAGAATTAAGGAAGGCAACGACGACCCCAAATAGAATTGGGAAAGGNCCCCCAAAAAAAAAAAAAATGAGGAAAAGTGAGATTAATGAGGAAGAAGTTTTGAAATCCAATATGACCGAGAACAAACCATGTTTCTGAGGTCATATTGAATTTGGATCATTTCTCCTTTGATGTCTTTATTGTGATTTTCTCCATTCTGGTCTTTATCTTCATGAATTTTTGTCTCTTCGTCAGAGTAGTCCACGGTGAAATGATTCTGTGTGATAACCACGCAGGCATTACTTCTTCCTTCAGAATATAAGGAATAATAAACTCTTGGAAAATTACATTGAGAATTTTTTAAATAAATTACTATAACTAGTGGCGATACATAAAAAAATGTGGACGATGATATACAGTTCCATTTAATATTATTATTGACCGAAAAAAAGTCAGATCTAGTTTTAACTCCATGATTTCTCTTTAAACATGTTTTTCTGCTTGTATGGACATTTCTTTTTGTTCATCGAATTTCACAGATTAGCTTTTGTGCCATATTGGTCCATCCGATGTCACACTGTGACCCTTTACTTACTGAGATATACAGTTCACCAAACAACTAGTCTGTATACAAAGTGNATGCAGAATATGAAGAAAAAAATTTGGTAAAAAACGGTTGAGTAGTTTCGGAGGAGTAGGGTAACAAAAGTTTGCAGTTTGTAGGGAGTATAAGGCTACGCTTCGCTCCGCCCAATTATGTAATAAATATTAGAGAAGAAGTTTTGTTTTAATGCCGTTGATGTCTTTATAAAGTTTTTTGTTTGAAGGATTATTTTAAATTAAATATTTAACGTCCTCTGACTTTTTCAAAATGCATATAAAGTGAAACATATCTATTTTGAAAAAGTCAGAAGACGTCAATTAAATATTTAAAATAATCCTTCAAACAAAAAACTTTATGTAATAAATAGTTACATAATTAGACAATATCGATTCGGATTAATTATAAAGATGGCGAGCTTTCAATGATACTCAGACTTATTGTCAGGCCAATATTGATTCTACGATTAATTATAATCGATTCAGATTATAATTCATGGGATCGATGTTGTCTAATTATTTAATTTATTTATCATTTTACAATTCTTCTTTTTAAAATATTTGTATATGTTTTCGCAGTCCGCTAAAAAAAAAATATCTCTAGGTACGAATAAGGATATGAAAGTATTTCGATGGAGAAAGTGGACTTTGCCTCATATTGTGAAATAATTCTGTCGGAGTACCTCAAATCATCGATAAAATCTTGTATCATAAAAAGAAACATTCAATAAAGTTGGCACATAAAAAATATCGATAAAATAATATGAAATAAGATAAGTGCATTGCCCTACGACTTAAACCGAATGGATGTTATGTTATGTTAGGTCATCGCTATTCAGGCAGAGAATTTTCAAATTAAGTTTATAAAATAATTATATAATACAGAATAATAATTCTTGTATCTACTTACATATTTATTCTTTGAGTTTAAAAGCAGACAAAGTCTGCGGCTTAATAAGCCTCTAGTTTTCCATTTTAATCGTTTTTAAACACAAAAAAATATTTTCACAATTTCATTCACTTCACTTTTTATTTGAATAAAAATATTTGGTTCGGTGTTGCCAGAAGGCTTCATTAGTTTTACGCTAGATTTGTTTAGGAATTACCCTAGATCCTTTTGGAAATATCTTTTTTTGGTAAATATGTATTTTTTCAAAAATGGTCGAAAAAAAAGAGAGGCATGGCCGTAAAAACGTTTCTCAACCTCCCTAATTGGGTTAAGGAAGCCGTTACAGACCTTGGCTTAAAAAATTAAGAGGTTAAGAAACGTTTTTACGGCCATACCTCTCATTTTTTTGGACCATTTTTGAAAAGACCACGCCGAGGACTAAAATACATACTTGCCTCTTTTTTTAAATTTGGCTTAACTTCTCTTTAACATCTATTGGCCATTCAAGACAGGGGTTTCACCCTCCATTCCCTGGAAACTTTAAAACCAGCTACCCACATAAACCTCACACAGCCTGGGTTGGGCGGGAAAAATAGTATCACGATGGCGCGTGGACACCTATGGTACAACATCGTTGGACGTTGCTTAACTTCAGTGATCTAACGGGAACTGGTGTATTCAGCGTGTCATAGTCGCTGGTATTTTTATCGAAAGTAATTCCACAGACACAGGAAAAGACACATACAATGTTACGGGCATCAGTTATCAGCTAGTGATATTTATAATTTTAAAAGGTGGAAAGGCACCTAACACTTTTAACATAAGCACTAACTAATAATCTGTTCAATCTTCTAATTTTATACTCTGGTAATGCCGCCACTGGTCGCTACTCAATATTTCTCACGGGGCCGAGTGACCCCCAAATAATAAGCACAAAATCGAAAATTTTCTGACCACGCCGAGGACTGAACCCGGGTCCCCCAAGTGCAATGACAGTCTCATACTCACTAGACTAGGAAGACTCCAGATAAACCTTCGCATAGGTTATAGGTGTTTGACTAACATTTCTCATGTAACAAAATTAGAAACAGATTAGATAATAGTAGTGGTTACAAAATTTGGTGCAATGAAAAACTGACCAGTAATAAGAATTGAGGTCGAAAGTGTCTCGGATGTAATTTTAACTATCACCACAAAATTTAAGTGAATTATGCAAAGAAAATGATACATTATTTTTCCACATCCTACCCCAACCATTTTTGAGAGTAGCCCATATTTGTGCTAGGGTAAAATTAGCCCAATACTGGGGTGGATTATCTATGTTTGGCAACATTCCATTTTTTCTCGTGACGTCATAAACGCACGTAATTGCATCAGAATTTTGAATTTAGAGAAAAATTTCCAGCGGCTGGGAGAAATTGTAAAATCACTGAAATGAAAACTAATCCACGATTGATCGATGATATCAACAATTAATCTCGATAAAATACCACAATAGCAGCTTTCCAACAAATTGATTTTGATATTATTTGCGTTCTTTCCTAAATGTCGAACTATTCATGTAAGGAGTGCGGCATATCACAGAGAATCCTGGCCCAGATTAGAAACGAGGGATTTTCAGACACGCGAAATTTTTCCCATTTTTTCCCATGAAATATATTTTTATTTTTAACTATTATGTTTAGCTTTTTTTGACATATTTTAACCCAACTAGACAGGTTAGGAAACATTTTCACGGCCATGCCTTGATGAGCAATGGATTAAAAAGGGAAAAAATATTAAGGTAATTATATTTTTATTTTTAACTTTTTGAAAGTAACTAGCTCTTTACCCGTGCTTCGCCACGGTTACGATATTCAACAACAATTTTGAGATTGGGACCTTAAATCTTCTCAATTTTGAATTTTTGGTGGAAGCGAACCCCAGGAAGAACACAGCTCCTATTTAATTAAACTCAATATTTTACTCAAGGATATTATTAGTACTGCGGAAAACATTTGTATTACATTTCAGCTTTCTCGCTCATACCAATGTAGTACTTCTCAAATTACTATGGATTTTTGGAGGAACCGATCCCAAGGGTGTGCACCGCGCCTATTTAAAAAAATCAATATTTTTTTAAAAAAATTGTAAAGGGACCCGCTAAAAAGCGTCATTTTTAACGATAACTAGCTTCCACTTGTACTTTCGATTGTTTTCTTTCTTATTACGCACCTTCATACTAAAACGGATCTGTGTGCCAAATTTCAAGTTTCTAGCTTCAGCCATCGTAGAGCTACGTCGATTATCAGTTAGTCAGTTACCAAGTGGGATTTGCATTTTGTATAATAGATAGATATAGAAGATGAGTTTTATAAATATAAGTATAGATTAAAAAGGGGAAAAATATTAAGGATATCACGGGATTAAAAATTCTGCCCCCAAATCTTAAAAGTGTGTAGTAAAATCTAATTTAGGGGGGAGGGGCGGAGGGGCCCCGCTCTGTGAAAGTGCTACTGGCCCCGCGGAATGTTAATCCGGGCTTGATTGCCACCAGACTTGAGATTGTTGGAGAGTCGGTCTGGTTTCAAAATTCATACAAGAAGACATTTACTGGCTTCAGAAACTATTTGAATTTTCCCTAGGGTTTACTTTGTTAGGTAGGTAAAAGATAGGCAGGGATTTCAAAGGGTTGGGTGGAAGAGAATTCCTCGGGAATTAACCCCGCCCTTTGAATGAACTATATTAAACTAGCCAAACTTCATAATTCTTTCTCTCCTTCTTCTTAATTCTTTCTTTCTAACCTCCTCTTTTCTGTTTAGGTATATTGTTCATTCAATAGTGTTTAAAAATAAAAAGTGGTGGGATTTTGAAAAAAGGGATTTTTCTTGTCCACGATTCTCTGTGATATGCCACACTCAACAAGCTTTTGAATGTGGTTTCGGAACCGGGGAGGAGAGTCTGGCAACACTTTGTATATTTTTAACCAATTTTATTTTAACCCAATTAGAGAGGTTAGTATACGTTTTTATGGCCATGTCACTATTGAGTATGAATAATTTTACAAATTGATATGGTGGCCAATAAAAATGAGAGTTTAAAAAAAAAGTTTCCATTAACTTTTTGAAAATTGCCGGACACTCCTCCCCGGTTCCAGAAGCTAAAATGTAAACAAATAGATAAGGCAAATCCACACGTGGGATCGGGTTTCAAAATATCTTCGGTGGTTCCCAGCCCTGATGGTGTCAAAAATTGGAAAAAAAGATTCCTTTCGAATAAAATACACAAAAATTTCAGCTGATTTCCATTCTTTTAAAATTTCGATACAAATGTTCCCGAAATATTGAGCCATTCTTGTTCTTTGACAATCTGTAATCGACTATCGGAGCTAAAACACGAACCACAAACGAAATTCCAAGAGACTGCATTCGGCATTGTGGACTTATCCTAAATTCTTTCAAAACAAAATAATTCAAAAAATGTGTTTGTTTTATTGTTTGTTAGAAATTGATTATTCTTTTTGTCTGATTTAAAATATTTATAATTTTAATTTAAGTACCTATGTCTTTTTCAATGGATAACCAGAGCAGTGATGAAGAAGTTGATATTGACGTATTAGAGTACGATTACCATCAGGAGATAGTGCTTGCCGGATATGGGGACATGCTTCACGACAAAGAACGGGTAAGCGATAAAAATGCAGAAGAGGGAATGCAAGTTTCGGGTTTTAAGAGGAAACTGTAAGTGAACAAACAGCGGGGATTATTCTGTGTTGAGCTGTTTATTTTGTGTTAGGATTAACTCCAGTCGTAACTTTTTATTTCCACGAAGAAAAGAAGGAATGTCAAGTTGTCAAGTATTTCTTTTCCAAGTGCTGGGTTTGAGTTTGAAGAATAAACGAGAAGTGAGTGGTGAACTAACCATTAGTTCTGTGAACTGTAGACCCCACTCTGTACTTCTGAATAGATAGTTCAGTTTGTCCCTTATAGTTTACTAGCTGTTTGTAGCTTCGCTATTCCAGATCTCAACAATAAAACTTTTCAAAAAAGAATTTCAGCTTTCTCGATCTTTCCGAAGTGTAGCTACTTCTCAATTTTGGATTGTTCTACATTACGGTAGAAACGGCTCCTATTTAGAAAAATCATCATTCTACTTAAGGGTGTTATTTTTTTGTGCTTTGGAACAACTTCTTTTCAAAAATTCCCGAATCATTTTTCGTTATCTCTTTTAGTATGCTCCGCAAAAATACCAAAGAACCTATTGCGTTATAGGGGTAACTCGGTTTCATTTAAACTCTCGAACCTTTTTTCCTTCCTTATTTCGCACTTACGTACTAAAAGGAATCTGTGTGCCAAATTTCAAGTCTAGGTTTAACCATCGTGGAGCTACGTTGATTATCAGTCAGTGAATCAGTGTACCAACTGGGCTTTGTGTTTTATAAGTATAGATAGATAATGCAATTTATCATAATTTTGACAGTAACAATTCATTCCAAAATTTTTTTTCTCCCTTTCCTCTCTGTGAATGCAGATCTCACTTTCTTAAAATGGCCACCTGTATCCAATATAATCAGATAATTCTATATTTATTTTTCAGAATTTTAAATATTATGTAGCATTAAGAGAGGCCATAGCGAAAACAAAAGCCGCCGGTAAGAAAGCAAATGTTCTTGACATTGGAACCGGCTCAGGACTTTTATCAATGATGGCAGCCAAATGTGGAGCAGACTGTATCTACGCTTGTGAAGTAAGTTATCACGTTTTCTTTTACATTTTAAGAACATTCAAATTTTATTCATTAGTTTTCTTTGCCCCAACAGATATTTTGTACTCTGGTTCAAAACATACTCTAACCAGAATTTTTATGTTCTTTTGTAAGAAGAAAAAATATTTTTAGGTTAAAAACTGTTTTTATCGAATCTTTATTTCAGTGACAAGAAACCTGGGGTTTATTTAAAAGTATTCCCTGGATCATTTAAGATAGATTTATTTTAAAATTGATTTTTTTAGCCATGCCTCGCTGACAAGAATATAGAATACTGATCCATGTTTTGTATTTTACCCTATACATGGATCAGGTCGTAAGAACGCAAACTAACCTCAGTGTTTTTGTGAGCGAGGCATAGCTATGTAGAAGAAAAAAACATTTTCCGGAATCAAACAGTGGCGAATACAGACACTATTTGAGGGGGGCGGTTGGGATCAACTTGGAAAATTAGTTTAAATTAAATAGGCATACAAAACGATAACTAGGAAGTGACCCATTAGAAAACAAGTAAGATCAGTTGAAAGCATAAATTTAGCTCCTCAAAGTTCGAATTTAACAAAATTATTTGTTCAAATTGAATAAACATTTACATCATTAGCCTTGGGGGGGNGGGGGGGGGGGGGGGGGGGATCCTTGAGTCGTTCACAGCAGGGTGATAGTAATTTTTAACGACCGATTTTTATCGCAAGCGATATTGCATGCTGGTTGCTTACGATAAATATCTCTTTCTCCTCTGATCTTCCTATAAGCTATGACAATATTATCTTCTTCCTCGCCAGAACTCTTTCTCTTATGTTACTGAGGTACCTAGATACTTGGTCAAACTAATTACTAATATTCTTTTGTGTTAATTGTACGAAATTTATGTCAATATACATAATAGTTCGTTTTTTCGTTATGTAATGCAAATCTAATGTAAATATGTAAATGTATATTTATTTGTGTTATTATGTCTTAATTTTAGTGGGCATCATAGCATTACAAGGTATTCTCAACTATCACTCCAATATCACTAAGCCTAAGCTACACTTTAACAATTTCCTTATAATGCTACCACTTGTCGCTATTACCATAGCTACTCAATTGTCCTCAGGAGGCTGAGTTACCCCCAATCACAACAAGACCAAGTAGAAAATTTGAAAAAACCTTCATCAAATTTTTGACCCGTCCAAGAATCGAACCTGGAACCTCCTTGGTGCAAGCCAAGTGTGATGCGCACTTTGCCACGGAGACGTCTTTTTCGTTATAATCAGAAGAAAGAAGCAATATGCTGCAGCAGATAAATATCGCCTTGGTGTGAACCAGTGTGTGGCACGCGATAAACATTACCTGTGATACGTATCGATCGATATTTATCGTGTTGCTCTGGTGTGTACCCTTCCCAAATGATCCAGGGAAATATTAAAACAAGCCTCATGTTTCCGGTTTCAAAAATAAAGATTCGATAATAGCACTTTCTAATGTTTTTTTATTCGTTCAAGACTTTGCATTATTTACTATCACGACGACATTAAAAATAAATTTATGACCAGAATAAAAATTTCGTCTAAAATTTTGAGTGAACCAAGCTGTAAACAGCCTCGTAGATCATTCGTAACCAGGAGGCTGTTGGTTCGAATCTAAATTCACCCCTGCCACTGGTCACAATAGATCTAAATAAAGGTCGCAATGATAATTGCAGTCTCAATGGAGAGACCTACAAACAGTATATANTTTTTTTTTTTTTTTTTTTTTTTTTTTTTTTTTTTTTTTTTTTTTTTTTCATTTAAATTTTTCGTAAAATATATAAGACCTCTATTTGGACTGTGGGGGTAAAGGGACTCTTCAGTCTCATTCTCGCAGTATAAATAAGGTATAATAAATTAAAAATTAAAAAATTTAGAAATGAGAGAAACGAAGTCCCTAGTCAGCTTCATTTTCATTTCTTCTCTATTCAAATTACAGAGTTTTGTCCCTATGAGTTTGTGCGCAAAAGATGTTATCTCTGACAATGGATTTGGTGACAAGGTAATTGTTGTAGGAAAAAAATCAAATGAACTGACAGTGGGTCCTGGATGTGATCTGCCTCACAGAATGAACATTTTAGTCACCGAAGTGTTTGACACAGAACTTATTGGTGAAGGCGCTTATTCTACATTTTCACATGCTCATGAACATTTGCTAGAGGTAAGTTTTATGTGGGAACAGGGCGATTTAATAATTATAGTCACAACTAGCATTAGAAACTATTAAAAAATGTATATAAAAAAATGTATATCCACCGAATCCTATACCTCATCAACAAATACAATATATATGATACAATCCCCAGATTATCCACCACCACAAGACAAAATGGCACCGCTCAATTATACCATGCCAAACTTAACCTGATTAAAAGAAGTACACTTAATTTCTATCCCAAATTTATTAATTTAACACCACCAACATTGACTAATATTAAACCATTTAATAAACTAATATTAAAAATTAGATATTTTAATTTCATACGTTCACCAGAATTTAATAAATTATTAAATTTAATAAACACTCCCTAACCTACACCAACTTACGTATATTCTATAGTCCAAAATCATCATTATCACCATAATTATTATCACTACCATAATCATCATAATTATTATCACCACCATAATCATCATCATTACCATAATCATTATCATC
>CM022876.1:37809267-37820292 GCA_012654025.1 Pachypsylla venusta
GCTGAGCGATCACGGCCCGGTACTGTACTGCAACATCACGGTCTCGTTTGAACTAACCTTCAACTTCCAACTTGACTATATTGTGCAATTTTCAAAACAAATCGCATGTCAACTGCACATTTCTTGACTAGGCACTGCTGAGCGATCACGGCCCGGTACTGTACTGCATCATCACGGTCTCGGTTGAACTAACCTTAACCTCCAATTTGACTATATTGTGCAATTTTCAAAACAAATCGCATGTCAACTGCACATTTCTTGACTAGGCATCGCTGAGCGATCACGGCCCGGTACTGTACTGCATCATCACGGTCTCGGTTGAACTAACCTTAACCTCCAATTTGACTATATTGTGCAATTTTCAAAACAAATCGCATGTCAACTGCACATTTCTTGACTAGGCATCGCTGAGCGATCACGGCCCGGTACGGTACCGTAACATCACGGTCTTGTTTAAACTAACCTTCAGTCTCCAACTTGACTATATTGTGCAATTTTCAAAACAAATCGCATGGCAACTGCACATTTCTCGGCTAGGCACTACTGAGTGATCACGGCTCGGTACGGTACTGTAACATCACGATCTCGTTTGAACTAACCTTCAGTAAACAAATCGCATGTCAGCTGCACATTTCTTGACTAGGCACCGCTGAGCGATCACGGCCCGGTACGGTACCGTAACATCACGGTCTTGTTTAAACTAACCTTCAGTCTCCAACTTGACTATATTGTGCAATTTTCAAAACAAATCGCATGGCAACTGCACATTTCTTTACTTTGGCATCGCTTTCATTTTTTTTAAAAAAAAATTCTTATCAAATCTTTCTTCTTTGATCGTTCGTTTCGGCAAGTCGTGCTTTCTTTTTGTAAATGAAAATCGAGTTTATTTTTATCATTTTAATGTAATTCTAAATTTAATCTTTGATTTTTTGAAAATAATTATTAAATAAAATCTACCGCATCTTTGTAAAATCGTTTTAGGACTAATATAACAATAAAATACTATTTTTTAAAAGTCCTTATCAGCATCTAAGTCCATTCATTTGTGGTCAGGACCAAGGCGATCCTTGGTTTCGTTCCCTTTTTTGCTTAACTTTTATAATGCAAATATTTTTAAGGCTGAAAATGGTATCAAACAATTTGTATTTAGAGATAGTATTTAGGATGTTTGCAGTCATTATGAAATATAAATTTCAATAAAAAACATTTTGTAAAAATATTGGGATAATGTCGTATCGTAACAGACAATAGCGCTCGTGACTCACCAATATTTTTTGCAGTCGATACAAAAAGTTTTTTATTGGAATTTATATTTCATAATGACTGCAAACATCCTAAATACCATCTCTAAATTCAATTTATCTGCTTATCAAGCAATAGAATTTAGAGTCTACTTAATAATGTCGTAACAGACAAAAGCGCTCGTGACTCACCAATATTTTTTGCAGTCGATACAAAAAGTTTTTTATTGGAATTTATATTTCATAATGACTGCAAACATCCTAAATACCATCTCTAAATTCAATTTATCTGCTTATCAAGCAAAATTAGAATTTAGAGTCTACTTAATAATGTCGCACAAGACGAAAGCGCTCATGACTCACCAATATTTTTTGCAGTCGATACAAAAAAATTTTTTATTGAAATTATAAAAAAAATTGTAGTTAGATCCTACATATTTACGGATAGATAAAAATCGATTTTCAGTGCACTTTAGGTATGATGCCAAAAATTCTGCTCGAACCGCTGACTTTCGCCACGAGAGCTCCAGGTTTTCATGGGAGAGTGTTTCTACTTATCTCGGATTTTTTTTACGACACCTCTCGTCCCGACAACATTTTCCTAACTGTAATGTTACTTAATAAATTATTCAATGACAGAACTTAGAAGCAGTATTTGGAGTACGAGTAGTAACACATGAAATCGGCCGCTCCGTGGCAGAGTGCGCATCACACTTGGCTTGCACCAAGGAGGTTCCGGGTTCGATTCCTGGACGGGTCGAAAATTTGATAAAGGTTTTTTTCAAATTTTCTATTTGGTCTGGTTGTGATTGGGGGTAACTCAGCCCCCTGAGAACAATTGAGTAGCTATGGTAATAGCGAAAAGTGGTAGCATTATAAGGAAATTGTTAAAGTGTAACTTCTTAAGCTTAGTGATATTGGAGTGATTGTTGAGAATACCTTGTAATGCTATGATGCCCACTAAAATTGTGACATAATAACACAAATAGATATACATTTACATTACATTTACAAATCAGCCGCTCCATAGTCAAAACATATAGGTTGATGTTGTCGTCGGATTTGTGTTTTGTTTGAATTTGGATCATTATTTTCAATAATGAACCTTTGGAATCCACCAAAATACTCCCCATCAAAAATTGATACTTAAATTCCTGTAGCAATATTATAATTTTGTGTTTTTTAATAGAATAAAATGAAAATCATAATTTAAAAAAGCACTCACTTTTCATGTAAGTCTGTGATAACGAAGTGACACTGTGTGATAGTGACAAACATTTTCAACCTCTCACACTTCATCTGTATTGTGATACATAATTAATGTTTTGTTCTCAGAAAGACTGCATCGTAGTTCCTTGTTCTGCCACCGTCTATGCCCAAATTATTTCATCTGATTTTGTTAAATCTTGGGATACTTTGAAACCCTATGTAGATGATGACACCAAGGAAACCCTTATAGATATACCACCACTAATAAAAAGTTGTAAGGGTAAGTAAAAGAACTGATTAGATTTCCGCCCAACAAAATAATTGAATGGCTAACATGTGCATTTTATTGCTGGCAATAAACAAGCTACCCACCTGACAAGATTAGGGTCAGCGACACCATTCGTCAAACCAGAGCCTGTGCTCGGACTAAGCATGACAGAGGCTAAGAACTTAATTGACCTATGGGTACTCGATAGATAAATAACTTAAATGGTGAAACATCGTCTCGGGGTCTAAGACACTAGGGCCATGTTATAGAAACATAACTATCGATATCCTTGGCCTTAGTCGCAAAAATATCAGATTACCTGGTCTATATCACTGGTCATTGTGGTCTGAGAAAACACCTGCAACTATGGGCTTTAATCAGGACCCAATTTTGTGTAGACTCTGCGGGGAGGATGGGGGAAACTGCTTCCGGCGCTATTTTTCATTGCAAATCTTTAAAGTGGGGAGACGATTAATGGGGCAGCTACATCCCAGATTTGACATCCAAGAAAAATACCTAGCCAGAAGACTGATCAAACTTGCTAAGATCTTTGGCCTTAGCTGGCATAAAGGCTACTTGCCTAGCACAAAAAGTCCAATTGAGGCTTAGGTGCAGAGACTATTACAGCCCTAAAGAGGAAGTTAGCTCACGCATATACCGGAGGGGATTCTTTCAGCAAAGACTTATTTTGTGGAATTATTATTTAAGTAAATATTGCTTTCTCTTTATATTTCAGGTATTGGTTATGCTCATGACATTCAACTTTCACAACTCTCACTCGATAAGTTTACACCTCTTTCTTCTGCTATACCAGTTTTGCAGTAAGTATAAAGCTTTTTCATAAAGTTGAATTTCGGTGATGGTCATAACTCAAGGTCTAGAGTTTTTTATCATTTGTTAAAATGCAGGAACTTTTTCAGGGACCCACCCCAATTTCAAATTCTATGAGACGACCCACTTTTGAATTTATTATTAAAAACATCTTTATTAAGAATATTTTTTTTTGACGAAATGACGAAAGGTTCATTATTGAAAATAATAAATCAAAATCTAGATATTATATATTTTTGTCTTTTTACTTTTCAGATTCGATTGGTCAGGTAAAACAACTATACCCCGAAATCGTGCAGCTCGGAAACACATAGAAGCAATCAATAGTGGTACAGCACATGCGGTTTTCGTTTGGTGGGATCTTACAATGAACGAAAGTGGAACTGTTCAATTGAGTTGTGCCCCACACTGGGCACATCCAACACATACTTGTGCTTCAAGTATGCCATGGCGAGATCATTGGTTACAATTTATTTATCATCTATCGCCTCATGTTGATGTGAACCAAGGAGAGTTTCTATCTCTCCTTACAATACATGATGAGTTTAAGTTTAGATTTTATATTCAACCTAATTCAAGGTTAGTTAAAACTTATACAGGGTGTATTAAAAAAATGTAGTTTGTAAGAGCTGTGATTCGGTGGACGTGTTTCAGAAAGCACCAGTGTATCTTTACACGAAGCAATTCACCGGGTTTTGCACACCGTCAGATATTCGGTTCCACAGGGGATAGGTCATTAAAATTTTGAACATACATTCCGTAGTATAGTACAATACTACGGGATAAACTTCAAAAGTTAATGTTAACCCGGGTAGAAGATAGATAATTTCAAAGTTGGTACTTTTGGATACTGACTAACTTTTTGGGACCATACAGATACTATTAATTTTTTTCTGAGGAACTAACCTAACTTAAAATATGGAAATTGAAAGTAGAAGGTTAATTTTCACGATTAAATGGTGGGAAATACGAGAAAACTCACTTTTAAATGTTTAATTCATAATTTTATTGCTTGAAAATCGACGAAACTTTGGAGAAATCAAATGTTTATTCGGATTTTTTTTAAAAATATGCTACTATTCCTTTGNGCTTATATTGATAAAATAAACAAACTTGCACTGGACTTTTTTCATATTGGTACAACTATGTCTGCTTCAGTTCAATATATTCAAATAGTTCAATAAATACGGAAGAAAAAGGTTTTTTTCAAAATAAATTAAAATTAAAGTGAATTAATTAATCTCCCACCCCTAAAACGTTGAAAAGACTTTTTAAATTATATTAAACCACATTTTAAGTTTGTAACTTGCTCCAAAAAAAATTAATAGTATCTGTCTGGTACCCATTTGTATCTTTGTATGAACTGATCTACTGAGGCTCTTTAGTACGTAGAACCAATCGCCTGTGAAATCTTCACAGTTACTTATTGATCAACATTTGTATGTTTGTTTTCAGTGCAATTTTGAACTGCGACTTATCAACTATGCTAGAAGACGAGTATCCGTATCCGGAATGTAAATGTCGACTACACACTGCTACATCTCATTCTAGAATAGGCGCTATGAATGATCCTACGAGGAGACGAAAATATTTGTCGGCACTCAAGAAGAAAGTATCCCAAAATTCAGTCGTACTCTGTCTGAGTGGGTTTTCACTGCTTGGACTGCTCTGCAAAAGGTTAGGTGCTAAAAAGGTACGTCACAATTTTTTAGGGCTTTATTTATCGTGGCAGAATTTTCACAAATATAAGATCTTACGCCAACGATCATACCACGTTGAATACACCAGTTCCCGTCAGATCACTGAAGTTAAGCAACGTCGGGCGTGGTCAGTACTTGGATGGGTGACCGCTTGGGAACACCACGTATCGTTTACACTTTTTCCGGCCCAACCCAGGCTGGGTGAGGTCAGTGTGGGTAGCTGGTTTGCAAGTTTCCAGCGAATGAAGGGTAAAACCCCCGTCTTGAATGACCAATAGATNTAAGCAAAAAAAAAAAATAAGATCTTACACTCAACCACTGGATATTGATACTTATCCGCGTCCAAGACTTCTCGCACGAACAGCAAATGGTGTGCTTCCAGAACTCTGCCACAGTAATGGCTGTGGGTGTGCCTGCTTGGAGTTCAGTTTAAGTACAAGTTGCGCCAATTTGACTGCAGACGAGAATCTTCTGGTTCCCAGCAATCCCATTTTACCAAACTTCTTTTACAACGAGAGACTCCTTCCTACTGTCAATCGGTTCAATGTTTACCAGGATCACCAGAAAATGATATATGGCTCAATATTTGTATCTTTACTTTCCTTCTTCTTTTTTTAATTTGGCTTAACGTCTCTTTAACATCTATTGGTCATTCAAGGCGGGGCTTTACCCTCCATTCGCTGGAAACTTAAAAACCAGCTACCCACATTGACCCAGCCTGGGTTGGGCCGGAAAAAAGGCAGCATCACGAGGGCGCGAACCCACGTGGACACCCACATGATACAACCTTGCTGGACGTTGTTTAACTTCAGTGATCTAACGGGAACTTCTGTATTCAACGTGTCATAAACGCTGGCTTCCTACACTTTAAAAATACGACTTATGCTTTAGAGTTGAGTATTTCTTCTCATCAACAGACAGCCCATTGCATATGCTTTTGATACCGAGCGTAACAAAGTGATTCAGGTGACCAGGTACTCCTATCATACCTGCTCGTGTGTTGTGAGAGTTTATATTTTAGACGGCTTAAACTCTGTTTTTATATTAATGTAACTCGCCGCCCCAAATTGATCATTTCAGAATAATATGTAAAAATATATTTCGTTAAAGAAAACGTCCATTATTTTTTTATAAAACGTTACGTTAAAAAAACTTCACATTAAAAAGAAACGTCACGTAAAAAAAAACGTCCCGTCTTTTTTTTCATTTGTGGCATCATCTTGTCCGATAGTAGAAAAATGTATGAGACTGCAACTCTAAATAAGTTGTTGTTTGCTGCTAAGAGAGTTAATTGTCATTATAAAGTTTGGAGGCTAATAATTGACATGGGCAACCAGATCCATAAAACTGCATAAGTAACATAATTATATGTTTGTGTTAATTACACAAACAGAGTTGCTTTCTGTGTCATTTTACACCATCAACTCAGGTGGACTCCTCTTGAGGATGTCACCCTCAAGTAACTTCGTACCTCAAAAGTGCTTTATTTTCCTTGTGGGAAGTCGGACATAATTGGATTGGAAGAAATTACGCCCTCTGGAATAAGGTTACCTGATTAAAAATTCTAAATACGGTTTGTTCTTGTATTGTAGGTGTACGTCATAGAGCCGGCAATGTTTGGCACCTTTATTCAATTCTTTATAGACTACTATAACTTGAAGAATCAAATTGTAGTTCTCAACAGTGAGAGAGATGTGTCTTTTATAAATGAAAAAGTAAGTTAGATCTACAGGTTGAGTACTAAAGCATATATAATATTCCATGGGTTGGCTAGGTTTGAACCACGCCCTATTGAGAGCCAGTCAGAACGTTTCACCACTACACCATCAATCCATTACAGAGTTGCTTTCTGTGTCATTTTTGCTAACATCGGAAACCATAATGCCATTCATTTCATTAAGCTTCACCCACTTAGGTTTGTAATTCCTACACCTCGGCCTCATGAGCTTTTTGTGTATTGGGATTAAGCTTATTTGGTTCAACTGCCCAGAGAGTTTGAGCAGTCTTCTTACCAGATTGTTTTGGACGAGTTCCTCTGTGGGGTTTAGTGACCCGATGTTACTCACTCTCCAATTGAGTAGGGCATTGCAATCAATGATCACATGAGAGGTTGTTTCCTCCTCCTCCCCACATAGTGTACACAATGGGTTTTCCCCAAAGATTCCCATATTGTGTAGGTGTTTTCTGAGACCACAATGGCCCGTTATTAGTTCAGTGACCAGTCTCATTTATTTATGACTAGCTGAGTACCCGAACGTCGTTTCAAGAAGATGAGAGAAATATGATAATAAATCTGACTCCTACATTAATAATCACATCACTGAGGTACAACCGTTTAAATGCGATTAGAGCATACACATAGATTACATATTAGCTAAACGTTTGTTAACCTATTATATAGAACATGGGGAGTAGTAACGGGTTGTTAAGCTGTGTAGCAAGTGTTGGGAGTAGTATTGGGTTAGGTTCCAAAAAAAAAAAAAAGCGTGTTGAAGTCTGCGCAAGGTTAGACTGGGTTGCTGCAGCCTTGGAACCTAACCCAATACTACTCCCAACACGTTCTACCCAACAAACTGGGTGGTTTTTAGGTCAGTTCTCTGATTTTAGGTCAGAAACAGCTACTTCAATACCATTATGTTAGCCTAACTATACCACATATGGATTTACTGTTGGAATAGAATATTTTGGATTGCGAATAGAANCCACACCTTTGCAGAAAATGTCCTAAAATAAGGACTACATGGCCACCTTAAACTTTCTCGCTTTGAGTTGATATGTTGTCGCCACAAAATTTAAGATATCGGACCGTGACTGTCCGATTTTGGAGAATTAATTAGAATTTTGGCCGTAAATCAAAAGCGGCTTGACATATTTTAGTTCTGATAATTTTCCTGTGGTCGTAGATCATGATTTTGGAGTGGTTCATCCCCGTCAATTTTTCGCTATCTGCTACCGTTTGGGCTGCGGTATTGTAACAGACAACCCCTCATAAAACGGTTGTATATTTTTGAATAATGATTAAAGTGTCTGGGGGCTTAGTCTATGGTTTTGGGGGGGGAGGGGGGGGGTCATTCCTTTCCTTTTTTCTATATCTCTTACCGTTTTGGCTAAACAATTAGAATTGTCTAAATTTTATTTTGGCCGATCCCGGATTCGAACTTGTAACTTCCCGAATGGCTAGTCACAATTTTGTAAAATATGTCCTAAATGAGGGATAAAGATGTCATCTAAAACTTTCTCACTTTGAGTTGATATGTTGTCGCGACAAATCTTAAGATATTTTTGCCAAAATTCGGAAAATTTAGAGAGAAAAATTGGAAAATCGGCCGTAAAATACCTTGCTTATAATCTTCCCCGGGTAAAAACAAATAAGTGTACAAAGTTTCGTGCAATTCCGAGCTGTAGTTCGTAAGTTAAAAGCGAAAAAACAAACAAATAAACAAACAGACATTTACTTTTATATATATATAGATAGATGATGGTACACTATTGATTGATTGTTTTATTATTTCTTTTATTTCAGATTTCATTGCTAATAGGTGACCCATTCTGTATCACATCAGTTCTACCTTGGGAACATCTCGAAGATTTTTGTCTTCTCAAGCAAAGATTCTCATCGGTTTTATCGCCCAGTTTAAATATTATGCCAGAGAAAGCTACTTTTATGTTTGTCCCAGTGACGTTTGATCATTTATGGAAAACAAGAGCTTATGTAAAAGAAGCTGAAGGCTTTTCAATGAAATGTTTTGATGAATTTATTGCGGTAAGTACCTAGCTCTTACACTGAAAAATCTTCCTCTTGATGGCCGGTTCTACGCACCAGGACGACCTGGAACGCATAACATTACAGATCCAGCCAAGGGCCATCTGAACCTTTTTGGTATTCTCATATCAACCGATAGCTGACGTTTAACATTTTCCAATCCTGAATCGAAAAATAGAAAGAACGGTTGATTTTAAGAGGTACATCGCTACAACAAAACAATGAAAAATACACGGTGTTTGAAAAGGTTATGCAAAAAAAGAATCCACGTATAGTAGAGCTCAAATAAAGGCCACTTTGCTTAATAAACCCCTATACGGAAATGGACCCCAAGGTAGCTAGGGCCACCCAAAGTTGGCACTTAAAAATCGAAAAATAATTATTAAAAATTAAATTATTTTGCGATTGACTTCATTTTTTGCATGACGTCCCCGATTGTTATCATGCTTCTTTGGTGAGTATTTGGCACTTTTTTTCCCGAGCAGGTGCGAAGTCATGGTGGGTCATAAAATGAAAATGCCTAAAACTTTTTGATGCGTATTTTTTTGATTGAAATAGTTCTTGTCTAAAACCAACCGTTGACCTTTTAAAATCACAAAAATTGAGCGTAGGACGATTCTAAATGTGAAGTACTAGCTGGATACGCCCGCTTCGCTTGGCGCCTTATAGGCATGTCCGTTTATAGTGTCAACCCTTTTTTTCGCCATAAAAAGTAGCCTATGTCCTTTCCTAAAGTTTAATCTATCTCCATACCAAATTTCATCAAAATCGGTTGTAGTTTAAGCGTGAAAGCGCAACATACATACATACAGACAGACAGAGTTACTTTCGCATTTATATATTAGTATGGATTAATCCTGACGTTAGTTCATTGCAAATAAAAATTCCAAAAAATTTTCCATTTTTAAGTGCCAACTTTGGGTGGCCCTAACTACCTTGGCGTCCATTTCCGTGTAGGGTATTATTAAGCAAAGTGACCTTTATTTGAGCTCCACTATACGTGGTTTCTTTTTTTGCATAACCTTTTAAAACACCCTGTAGATGTTGTTCTAAATCAGCGGTGTCCAACCTTACGTGATTACGTTAATTGTAAAATGTACCTTAATAAATAAATAAAATAAATAATGCAAGACATAATCTGAAAATGAGCAGAATATTTCACTTTAGGAAGTAAACTGCTACAACTGCGAATTCATAGCGACGTGTATATCATTAATGTGTTATCAACTTCCCACCAGAGGTGATTTTCCGAATCATCAGACTTCATATGTTTTAGAAGTTGGTAAATATTAAATTTATTTTTTTCCAGAAATCTCGTGTGTTTAGTAGAGATCAAGTGGACAGTCATCCCCTGTGGGAATATCCATGCACTGCGTTGAGCTCTCCAAAAGAACTCCTCATAATAGACATATCCAAAAATGAACCTGCAACCGGTTATAAGAGCTGCAAAGCCGTTCAAATTGAAAGGTAAACAAGCATTTTGCCAGCGTCTATGGACCGTTGAATATACCAGTGCCCGTTAGATCACTGAAGTTTAGCAACGTTCTGCGGGGTTGTATCATGTGGGTGTCCACGTCGGTTCGCGCCCTCGTGATGCTGGCTATTTTTCCGGCCTAGCGCAGGGTGGCTCAGGTCAGTGTGGGTAGCTGATTTGCAAGTTTCCAACGAATGGAAGGTAAAACCCCCGTTTCGAATGACCAATAGATGTTAAAAGAGACGCTAAGCCAAATATAAACGAATATTTTAGATTCAAATGCATTGTGACAACATTTCTTATATTCTCAAAAAGACTATTAGTTATCATTATTAACTTTTAAATAAATTAAATTAAAACAAAACACTTGCCAAAAACACTATTTATTTTAATTTATGAAGAAACTAGTTTCAAATCATTCGATTCATCATCAGTCTAGTCGTGTCTAAGGATGGAAGTTGACTTCCATCCTTAGACTCGACTAGGCTGATGATGAATCGAATGATTCGAAACTAGTTTCTTCATAAATAATTATAAAT
>CM022876.1:37822195-37845969 GCA_012654025.1 Pachypsylla venusta
TCGGACAGCCGTTGATTATAATCAAAGTTCACAAAGTACCATCAAACTGTGGTATGTTTTGTTTGGTCTGAGGGCGCTAAATTACCTGCAAACATTAAAAATGAGTGCATTCGGACAGCCGTTGATTATAATCAACGTTCACAAAGTACCATCAAACTTTGGTATGTTTTGTTTGGTCTGAGGGCGCTAAATTACCTGCAAACATTAAAAATGAGTGCATTCGGACAGCCGTTGATTATAATCAACACTCACAAAGTACCATCAAACTGTGGTATGTTTTGTGTGCGTAAATTAAATTCTGTTTGTACTCTTGGACAGAAGTCAGAAGAAACACTAAGAAAGCTTAAATAATGTAAACTACCAAATTAGAACAGATGTATGTCTTGTAATAAACACCACGTAATTATCCGTTACTTTTTCCAAGGCTTGAAGACCAACTTTAACAAACAGGGTGGTGAAAATAATCTTCGACTTCAACCCCGATCAACATTTCCCGACTCCAAATCCGACTACTCATAAATTCGACTTCCACCCCGCAGTCCTGACAAAAACATTTTGATATTGATATAGGTTATTTAATTTTATTTGAGCTAGTGCCGGTAAACTCCAACTCTTTGTGTTTTGTTGACTTTTTGTGTTTAAAATTTCTACTCTGACTCCTGTCGTCCTCACGATGGTTGGTTCTACGCACCAGGGCGACCTGGAACGCATATCTCCACAGTTCCAGGCAAGGACCATCAAATTTTTTTCGGTAACCTCATATCAATCTGTTTCTACTATTTTAATTAATCGTGCATCTATAAATTGGAAGAACGGTTGATTTCGTGAGAAAAACCGCTACTACTACTCTGACTCCTGTCAAAAATTGGGGAAACTCCGATTCCAGTCCTGATATCAAAAATGTGTACCAATATTACAATACTAAAAACTCATCGTTCTCACAATAGCCGGTTCTATGCACCGGGACGAGCTGGAATACACACCATCACAGTTCCAGCCAAGGGCCATAAAACACTTTTCGGTTTTAAGCCTGGATGTAAAAATGTAGAAAATAGTTGATTATAAGAGGAACACCGCTACGCTACCACAACAACAACAACTCATTCCTCTCTCGTTTCTCAAAAAGTACTAACCAAGGAATACCTATTTTATATATTCAAAATAGGTAATGTTGTTTTTAGTTAAAAAAAGATATTTTTCTAAATAATAAATAAACATTTTAATAACAATACACACAATCAACCTGTAAGTATACCAATGGTGAAAATTTTGAAATTTTTATACGAAATATGTATTATTCATTTGATACTTAGACGCTTTAGCCGATAACGAAAACTGTGTCCTTCACAAACAAATTCACGAAAATTAGTGAATTTTTGTAACACAAGTTGACATCAAGGTGGATACATCCGGCTATGTTTTTTTTTAAAAAAAAAGTCAACTTTTTACTGAGTAAAAAAACATTCTCCGGCCTATGCATTCATTACATAGAAACATGTGGCATGTAAAAACATCAGAAATATTTTATTGCAACGTTATTTTCCGTCATAATATCACCAAATTTGAAATAGGCCTATGAGCTAAGCATGTTAATTATGAATAATAGTTAGAAATATAAAATTATGACCCCATCCCTATGTTTTAATGTCCCTCGCGAAAATGATAATGATTTTTGATTTAAAGTTTATTCTGCATTTGTTTATTTTTCCATGCTTGCAATATATTGCTGGCTTCTTCCAATGTTTCGTCTTTTTTAAAGAAACAATATCGAATTAAATTCTCGCCCAATTGTTTGTTGGCATCACTGTAGAAAGCGGAAGGTGGTATCCCTGTAAATAAATATTAAAACAAAAATTTGGTAAGTTTGGTCGTTTTTTTTAAAAAAAATAAGAGTGAATTGGAAATTAACAATTTCACCCAAAGCCAAATTCGGATCACCTAGTCGCTCTGCTCCAAATGACTGGGATTAATAAACATGATTCAGGTCCTTCAATCAACTCCACAGGATGTGTATGGCTCGACCCTACCGAAGTAACATACTTCATATACTTTTCAATTATAGGGGCTAGTGAATCGACATAACTTGGTGCAACTGCTATTAATAATATTTTTTTTTCGGTATAGCGTCTTCACTACATGCATGCTGGCGGGAATCAGTCACAAATGCAACAATTACTGACGCTCTTAAGGAAGCGCATTTGTCCTAGATTTTTTTCGGCTTCACAGTTGAAGAGGGACGTGGTTTTTATTACAGGGGATCTCAATATATACACAAGTCTACCCACTATTGGGACTTTGAACAAAATACCACCCGAAATCCTTATCCTAGGATATAGTATCACTGGATATCTAGATACTGACTGTTGTCACTTTTTGCTGCAAGCTCACAATCTTCTAAATAAGTTTGAAGTCAATCCCCGTCCAAAAAAATTACTCTATAAAAAAAATCTTTTAAATTTCGGATGACCTTAAATTTTTTTTTAGGTCATCAGCTTACAACAACAGGATCCTGGCATGTTGAACGTGTTCGTGTACGTAAGAATATTAATAA
The DNA here is from genome assembly GCA_012654025.1 of Pachypsylla venusta. NCBI lineage: Eukaryota > Metazoa > Arthropoda > Insecta > Hemiptera > Aphalaridae > Pachypsylla > Pachypsylla venusta. The sequence continues at coordinate 37,824,747 of CM022876.1, forward strand.
CGTAACTTTCATACCTTGCAGTTTAACATTCTTTGACATCCATTTTGCAAATTTAAAGTCTTCATATTTATCTTTTTCTTCATCTAATTGAACATAGGGTTTCAAACTTGTCCAGTCTGCCAACATAAAATATCCTCCATCTGGTATCACAGGAATCATACCAACTTTTTCTAAAGCTTTTGCAAGTAAATCTCTTTTTGGTTTAAGTTGATTTACAATATTATAAAAATAGCATTCATTTTTATTTCCCATTAGATCAATTTCCTTTTCAAAACTTCTCGCCACAGCTTCTTGTGTAGGTGTATTACTTGTATAAATACAATTTTGATGAACAACTTGTAAATTACGAATCAATTTCTCTGGACCATATGCCCAACCAAGTTTCCATCCAGTCATACTAAATGTTTTTCCTGCTGAACCAATTGTAACAGTTCGTTCAAACATATCTGGTAGAGTTGCTATACGTATATGTTCATTTGGTTCACAGACTTGCCATTCGTAAACTTCATCACTTATACAAATCACATTGTGTTTTTTACATAAGTTTGCTATAACTTCTAATTCTTGACGATCAAATACTTTTCCTAGTGGATTATGAGGTGTATTAAGTATTATTAATTTAGTTTTGTTTGTAAATTTACTTTCCAATTCTTTTTCATCCAGTTTGAAATCTGCACTTGATTTAATTCCTTTACTATTAGGTTTAGTATCTCTCAAAGGAATATAAACAGGTACGCCTCCAGCTGCCTCTGTCATGGGTGCATAACAATCAAAGAATGGTTCTATAATAATGACCTCATCACCAGGATGAACAAAACCATTTATGGCACAAAAGAGAGCTTCGTAAGCTCCAACTGTAACTAACACCTCTGTGTTTGGTTTCAATGGCTGGTTGATAAGTTTTGAATATAATTTGGCAATAGCTTGGACAGTGCGAGGATGACCGAAACCGCGAGTGTATTGATTCAGAAGTATGTTCTCACCTGAAAACAAACCGAGAAGATTTGTTTGTTATTATAATTTAACAAGCCCCTTGAAGACCTCCTACAAGACAAAAAGTACAAATGTGCTGCTGCCTAAAAAAGGACAATCAAACAAATATAGTTAATTGATACGTGCTTATGGGGACTGTTTACTTTTCGTGATTTCTACCCCTTAAAATTAAAATTGCAAAATCCTTTCTTAATGCACACTTACATGGTGCAACGAAGGTCCTCCCTGCCAAATTTCAAGTCTGTAGCATTAATAGTTTCGGTTCTACGTTGATCAGTCACTCAGGACATTGCCTTTTATATGTAAACAATTACTTTTATTTTTTTAAGACAATGCGACGAACTAGATTGCTGAGTAAGCCCTCAGTGGTTAAGCACTCCGCTGGTAAATAGGAGTGCCATCCATACCCAACATATATTTCCTCTTTATTTTAGTAATAAACCACATAATAAGAGAGCTCTAAGGGTTAGGTGGTAGTAAATGCCTCAGGCATCAACCTCGCCTAAAGATTATCTTCCACTCGAGTCTATTAATAAATTCGATACATCTCACCTGTAGCTGCATCTGCCAATCCTTCAGTTACATGTTTTGGAGCAGACTCATAATCAGGAAATCCTTGTCCTAAATTTAAAGGTTTATAATCTAAACTCAATTGTATAAATTCAACCCATACGGAATATTCAGAAGCTTCAAATCTTTGTGGTAAAGAAAATTTATTATTTAAATATGACATCTTTCTTGAAATAACTTTGCTTTGAGATGAATTTAATTTGTAATTGAAACTGGAAGTACTTCTTAAAATATGTTTATACAAATGATTGGCTTTTAATAACTTATTTTTCAATAGACAACCGCTAGTTGTGGACACAGCACGACACTGAGAAGTAAACATTTAGAATAGAATTGGTTACCTTTTCCCCTGAAACTAAACACAGCATATAATATGAAGGTTACAAATAAATTTGTCACCTTTCTCCTTCATCAGGCATGATTTTATGGTTTATTAGATTTTTATAGGAGGTCCTGATGAATAATTTTTTCGTATAGTGCAGAGACAGAATGTTATCATATGACAGTGGGGCAGGGTGGGTTTAGTTGTTAAGCAATCGGTATGGTTTCAACCCCACATTCAGTTAGAGATTGATTTCAACATATTCTTATTACAATTCCTTTTTTTAAAAAAACGAATTCATAACGTTTATGAATCTACAAACTATTTCAATGAACGAATTTTACAAAAATACCATTTTTACTTAACAGTATCAGACCAATCTATTGGCTTCGGTATCAGTGTTTAAGCGTTCGCGGCCGCCTGGTAAAGAGAAAGGCGTGGGGTTCATCAATACACAACTGAGGCAGGATTATTTCTCATTAATTTGATATTTGACCAGATAAAAATAGAGCTCTAATCTAAAAGTTAAAATGTTCGGATTTTAACTACTCGCCTTCCACTCAAGACCAATTTTTCTCAACCCTACAAGAAAAATTAAACAATAGTAAACTGGGAAATGTGCGGACCAGCACCATTTCCGTTCGAATTTTGGCTACCCCATGCTATCAACAAAATAAAACTCGATGTCCTTGTAATGATTTGCCACTACTTTTATAGCAAATTTAGTGTATAGTAGTATCGCCTAAGATATCAGCGTAGCTATAAAAAAGATAAACGACTAGTACGACTCCCCTAAAAACAGGCCTTAAATATTAAACTAATAACAAGAATTATATAAATTCACTCCCCCTTAAAAACTATAATAATGTAATGTCGCATTACTAAATTGATACCAAGAAGGTAGGTACGAGCACTACACACTAAACTTTTTGATTAAAAAATAATGTTCAACTGGTATTACAATATTACATTACAGTATTTTCAGTATTTGTTTTGTGATAAGAGTAACTGAGTTTACTGTTATTGAGTTCAAACTGATAAACAAAAATTTGTTTTCTATTGACTGAAAATAAATAAAACTCCTAAAATTCACGTGATAAGAAAATATACTTCCCCTTCTCAATCTCCGGTTCCTCCTACCTTGTGATAAGAACTGATAAGCAATTCTTATTTTGATAACTTCACGTAAGTGAGTGCTATGCTTAGCGGTATTTTTGAAAACTAAAATGTACTATCCCAACGTGAAGGGTATATATTTTTTTATTATGATAATACTGTGTTCTACATGTCGCGTTCTACAGCGTGGTCCAGAATGACCGGCGCTCCCTTATCTTTTGAACGGCTTGGAATTTTTGAATTTTGAAAAGCTCTAGCAGGGCCGCCAAGATAATAATAATAATACCGTTCTTGAGTTATTTTGACCACGAACTGTCATACCCGCAAAATTAGATGAGACTCAAGGTTTATCATAATAAGGTCCTCTAAACGCGTTTTGACATTAAATACTCAATGTTGAAATCTTCAGCCAATTACAAAAGATACTTTTGTTTTGTGTCGTGCCATATTAACACCAGATATCTTTTCTTTCGATTCCATTACTCAACATCAACACTTAGCAGCGACATAAAAACTTGTTCTAATTACAAATAATAAAAATAGTATAGTACTTTGAATAACTTGACCTGTAATTTCTGAAAATTGGTTCGTGTTATTGAATCAAATGAGAAGTTAGCTATTTCTTCAAAACACGAACTATTTACATTTTGAAAATTTTGTCATTCCAAAAAAATCCCAATCATTTTTATAACCAGTTTTGTGGGATGGGTAGTTGGGTTTTAGTTGTTTTATCTATTCAATATTAAATTTTTGCAGAAAAATAGTAATGAATGAATTATTAAAATTGATTACTTCTTAATTTTTATATAATATTAGTGTTATAATATTTAATATTGTTTTTATACAAATGTATGTGTTAATGATGGTTTTAATTTTTTTTGTGTTTTTAATTATTATCAGATAAATCATGGTGCTATATTTTATTGTTTTTTCGGGAAATCCCCACATGATGATATCTACAAAAACAACTGGTACGTATTAAATATATTTTATTTTTTATAATGGCATTGGTTGAACGAATGTTAATTATATATTTACAAGAGATTATTTGAAGTACAAATAAAACACGTAGACGTAATTGACAGTTTTTTTTTTTGCAAAAATTGGTAGGTAAGGTTTTATTTCAGCTAAGTCTGTCATTACTTAAGGTGTTTCATAGGTGTAACACTCAGGGTTTTTTTTTGTTTTTTTAAAAAAAGTAGACGTTTTTGAGTGATTAAGAATAACAGGTAAATTTATTCGTTCAATGAACTGTCACTGTTTTAATACCTACTTGTTAATGTTCATTTTCTGAGAATTTCATTGTGATATGCTAAAGTGAAGGTTTTTGTTTTCTGTCAAAATCTCCCTGCTAAAGTTGATCTTTATATTTTAGGTCCAATCGATTTAACTTTTATTTAATTATGGTTCTATAGAGAAATATTTCAACTTAACTCTCGTTTTAAGACGAAATACGAAATAGAAGAGAGAATAAAGGATAGGTAGATGACAGACAATCTGATGCGAGAACTATTTTTTGGTGGGAAAAATCTATTTTGGAGGGATGGAAAAACAAACCTGTGTCCTGCGAACCATGCTCTTTCTACAAAGCTACGGGGTTTTGGAATTTACGTTCGAATGAAGGAATAATCACACTTTGTTTCTTACATAGAAGTCATCTACCTGTCACAAGCAGGGGTGATGACACAGAAATGCCATGTTCGAATAATTGAAGAAAAAAAAACATGAAGATCTATTTAATCGTACTTATCTATTTTTTACAAAGCCAGCGGTTTCAAAAATGAGATATTTGAGTGGTTCGCATTAAGAATTTAGATTTAGGGTCGTAGAGGGAAAATCCGGGCCCAATTGAAAATTTACGGGCTACCCTATTACACCTTATCTAAAATTATATTTACATTAGTACACGAGGCCCCTAGTCATCCCTCCGCTCTCGTCAGGCCTGTTCAGATTATAAGTTTAAATGTTATCGTGTTTCCAACTGATAAAAGCAAAACTGATCTCACAAAATCACAATAGCAAAATGGTACGTTTTTTCCGCTGTTATCAGTGGAACTCATAAAATTTAAATGAGCATTAAGTCCATTCCTTTCTTGCCCAAATTAAGCTACGTATATCAATCAAATTTAATTTACATCTGAATTGTAGTGACGTCAAAAAAATATAAATAATAATAATAATAAGATACCTGCTTAAATTTTTTTTAAAATCTGTCTGTTAAAACTAATTGCGAAACAAAAGAAAATTGTCGCGTTCAAAAACAGGACCTCAAGGAACCCGGGGGCTCTCAGCTTAAATTTTAGGATCCCAAAACGACAAATTTCCTTTTTTGTGTGACCGTAATAAGGTTTCCGAACTTTATTTCCCCACCAGAAGGGTTTACGGCCATATTTCCCTTGTTTCCTAAAACATTTCTTAATTGAATTTTTGGCACTCTCTAATTTGTAATCGTACCAAGTCCTGTCATTAAGTAGTAAAATTTAAATCCATAAAAAAGTTAAGAGGGCCTTGTTTCATAACGCCTGTACAATTGTTTGCGTTACAGGAAATCGATGCTTCCTATTGGTTGAATATAAATTTTAAACCAATGGGAAGTTAGATTTCCTGTAATTCAGCGCTTCAATACTACAAGATGTAAAAGTAAACTAGCTTTAGTATGAGATGTTTTGGTTTATTATTTTCAATAATGAACTGTTGGAATCGTCGCGAAAAAAACAACCTTTTCGGACAATTGTCTGAAATAAAATAAATAATTGAATAGTATATTTCTTAATTTTTTTTGGAGAGGGGGGGGGGTTCTCATGAGTGTTGCATAATTTTGGTTGATTATTGGTTTATTATTTTCAATGAGGAATATTGGAATCGAACATAAAAAATAACCCCCCTCAAAATTTGATATTTTCAATTATTAACTTCGACCATGAAAAAAAAAAAAAAAATGAACACCCCTCAACATTTGTTTCCCTTTCTTTACAATATTGTAATCGTACCAGGTCAAATGCACTCTAATACCATAAATGCCACTTGGCCACTTTAGTTGACCGAATTTAATGATTTTTGGCCTTTTACGATCGTCAAAGACTTTTGGAATAGTCTTTTCAAATATCCCTAGGGCCGGCCATACATGTAACGATAAGTCTGTGCAGCAGGATCTGCACAGATTTTGTCTCCGATTTTCAGATCTGTGCAGATATCGAAATGTATTGATCCTGCCATACACGATAGATTTGCCTGCGCAGACAAGTCTGCACAGACCTATCGTTGCGTATATTGCGTATAATCAGCATATCTCCACCANCGTAAAAAAAAATTACACGTCTAGCGTGTTTGGTTTCAAAATGGCGGCCATTTGAACTTTCCAAGATATGACTTCCAAAACTAGGCGAATTATTTGCAATGGGATGTTGAATGATTGCATAGAACACCAATGTCGAGAAACCTGTTTTTTTAGACATAATTCTCCTAGTTTTAGACACTCTTGGAAGACATGTCTTGGAAATTTCAAATGGCCGCCATTTTAAAACCAAACACACTAGACGTTTAAATTTGTTTACAAAGTACTTCCAATTCTATTGTCTTTCAGAAAATGTATCACAAGATGGGGGTTCGTATTTAAAAAAAACAAAAGTTGGACCCCCTGGGGGCCACATGGGACCCGCCCCTGAATAATTGGTCACACCATCAGGTGGTTTAATTTGGGATATAATACAAAGCAAAATTTCAAAATTCCTCATAAAGCCGTTCAAAAGATATTCTGGTGGTCTCGGACTTTTGGGGCACTTGATAAAAGTCCTGTACCTATTACAGGCAAAATGCATGTATTGTAGAAGTGTTGTTGTCTGTAATACAAGCCAGGAATTTGTGATTTATTAGTATTATAGGAACTGTAACACATTGAATGAAACAGGGTCCTCATTGAGTTTCGAGCCCTATTGGGTATTGAGCCACCCTGGACCATTAGAAGTGAGAGGTCATTCTTTGGATATGCCCCTCTGTCATTATATTATTTTCCATTTAAATTTTTTATTGATCGTCCTGAATATTTTAAGTACTAACTGAGGAGCATCAATCAAGATCACTCATGGTTTAAATAAGCCCTATCAGAATCAGGTCAATTGATCAATTAAGTTTAAAAAAACAACTGAAATTTTAATTGAAGTTAACAGTTTATTTCATTAATTATTGTACAGCCTATGTTAGTTTGTGTGAGATACAAAAGATTATTCATTGGGTGGCATTATCAGTAGTATAGTGTGGAGCGCTGCCTATGTTAGTTTGTGTGAGATAGATTATACATTGGGTGGCATTATCAGTAGCATAGTGTGAAGCGCTCGTCTGGTAAACAGGGGATTTGCCGTAGGGATATCGATATTTTATCGATAATATCGAATATCGATATTCAGGTTTCGATAATATGGAAATGTGAGTTTCGATATAATCGATATTTTATATCGATATTATGTTTCGATAATATCGATAGAAAAATATCGGTATCGAAACAAAAATATATCGAGGTGCCTACGTCAGAAGTTACGCTGCTTTGCTGTCATTGCTGTCGATATTTACATACATAATATCGATTTTTAAGGTTTCGACGATATTTTATATCGATATTCGACATCTGATAATAGCAATATTAAGATTTCGATAATATGAATATCGGTAATATCGATATTCTTCTTTCGTAAAGGCAATCCTATAGGATTTTATTGAGTGATGTCAAATGAAATTTCCGACTGATTTTACAATGACGCTTTGAGTTAAATATGTTAAAATTTCAGAAAGCCGCGGGAAACGACTATAAAAAGAGATTTTTTTTTATAAACTTAAAAATCCATTATCCATTTGAAAACAATGCTATGACTATAATTCTCAACTCTCAACTCACTGAGTGATGTATCTGATGTTGTCAGTAGAATGAATGTGGATTAAGCATTTCTTTCATTTACGACCTGTATATATACAAGGTGTCCCATTTTAAGTGGCCACCTCAGTTTATTCCGAAACTGTTGGAGTCACAAAAAAATTATTCCGACCGAATGTTCATAAAAAAGAGGGGGACGTATTATGATGACTTTGGCTGACTTGTCAAATTTGTCCTTCAAGGTCAGAAGAAGGTCAACTTCATCTTCTTAAATGAGACGACCTGAATTCTTTTACATTTTCGGATTCTCCATTTAATTCTACGTACATTTGACTATTCACTTTATGTTTGAACTTTTTTGCGCCAATTTTGGGAATGTTTTTTGGTCTGACATACCCGTGTGGCATATTGAAATGCATTGCAAGAGTGATTTTTTTTTATATAAAATGAACAAACTAGTGAAAAAAGGAAACCATCGTATAGGAAATGGCGAGAGATTTCATTCAATATGCCACACGGGTATATCATTGCGGGAGACATTTCATTTCGTTTGTCTGTTTATCTCCACATGGCTTGAACTAATCTACAATGACATTAAATAAAATTATTATTGAATAGCATTGTTTAAGATCACAACACGTCAGAATTCAGAAGGCTCCCAAAGACTTCGAGTCATTTTGATATCTATTGTTAAAGAAACGAACGACCTTGAGAAGATTTTTTTCCTTTAATTCTCTTTCTCTCGCTTCCAAAGTTGAAATTATGTAAATACTTGTGGATCAAGATGATCAGGTGTTCACGTTTGTGTTGCAGTCATTTAAGAAAAAAAATATCTTGATCAAATTAAAAAAATAATTTTCAAAAAACACAATATTGGCCCCCCTGGAGGCCCAGAGCGCCCAAATACTATACAGCAAATTTCCTTCATGCCCTAAATATGTATAACAACTTTTGTCAATCGGATGAAAATTGTGGCTTGCATCGCGTGACAAACAAACATACACATTACACATACAAAAGTGCATTTCAGGATGTATACTGGGGTCAAAAGAGGAGTTCACTAACGTTCACAATTACATTGACATAGGGTGTCGTCCTATGTCGAAGGGTGCATTCGATTGCACCCAAAAGTTTCGGCGCACAATTAGAGCCCAGATAGGACCTATATACCAAATTTCTTCCAAATCGGTCAACGCTAAGTGGCAAAAGTGCCCATCATCAGGGCTGCGGAGCCGTTGATAAAAACTCTGGCTCCGGCTCCAGCTCTTCTTTATAAGAAAAAGGGGCCCTGGCTCTAGCTCCTTTATACAAAATCACACGGCTCCTTGGCTCCGGGCTCGCTGCAGAGCCGTCGATAAAAACTCTGGCTCCAGCTCCTTTATACAAAATCACACGGCTCCTTGGCTCCAGCTCCGCAGCCCTGCCCTTCATGGCGGACAAACGGATTTTTTTTTTTTTTAATTCGATTTTTGGATTCTACGTACCTTGAAACGTAAGATATTGAGGTGGGGGTGGGTATTTTTTTTTCTCGTGACGATTCCAAAGGTTCATTATTGAAAATAATAAACCAAAAGAATTTAATTTATTTAATTGAATAAGGAAGTTAGTAGTCATAATGAAATAATATTTCAAAAATAATTTGTATATCAACTACTAAAAATTTTTATAGAGTTACGGAGCGCTTTCGTCTATTACGACATTTTCAACATAACTGATTGTTGATCTCTTAAAATACGAAAGCGCTCCGTAACTCTATAAAAATTTTTAGTATTTGATACACAAATTATTTTTGAAATATTAAACCAAAAGAAGATAAAAGAAAGGATAATATTTGTTTCAAGTTTGTCGCCATTCAGTTATAAGCAATGATGGCTCCACCTCCCGTCTGTTTGCAATACAAAGACCCTTTTCACTCTATTATATAATCCTAGCATTGACAAGCATGTAACAGACTATCCGTAGCTAACCCCAAACACATTCCTCAAATAGTTTGGAACGTTTCTTTTTCTTTCAAGACTTTTATACTTGAGTCTGATGCCATCACCATGACTGTACAAGGTATACCAATGAACGAAAATATTGACTCAATTTAATTGATCCACGTCTCCGTGGCAGAGTGCACATAAAACTTGGCTTGCACCGCGTTCAATTTCCTGGACGGGTCGAAAATTTGATAAATTTTTAGTTTCAAACTTTCTACTTGGCTTGATTGTGAATGGGGGGTCAACACAGCCTCTTGAGTAGCTATGGTAATAGTGACAAGTAAGTAGTCATGGTTAATAGCGACAATTAAATATGAAATTTTAATGTAATATTTTTTACACATCCGTGAATAATTAATTACATGAGAAATTTCGAAACTATTCTCGCGAAAAACAGCAATTTATTTCGCTTTTAAAATATTGCCAGTTCAATTCAGATGTACGATGTTGCTAAGGTAAATTTATCAAAAACCAACTCAACCCCGAATATTTTTGGTAAAGCCATCCTGCAGGAGTAAAACCTGGGTGCACCAACACCGTGTTCACTTTTATTTGGTAAAGGCGGATCTTATTTTTCTGAGAATGGTTGACAAAGACCACAAACTTGGCAATAAAACAAATTTCTTCTTCATAGGTCGTAGAGGTCACATGACAGTTTTTGTTATTGTTTTTGTTACCACACAAAGATTATGAATATAAACAAAATGATGCTTATAATCTGTCCCTGAGAATTGGACGAAACCAGTGTTGAGTGCTTCTATTTAGGTGGCGGTGTTTGTTAGTTTATATTATATATTATATCTCTTGCCGAGAATTGGACGAAACCAGAAACCAGTGTTGGGTGCTTCTATTTAGGTGGCGGTGCTTGTTAGTTTATATTATATCTCTTGCTGAGAATTGGACGAAACCAGTGTTGGGTGCTTCTATTTATGTGGCGGTGCTTGTTAGTTTATAATATATCTCTTGCTGAGAATTGGACGAAACCAGAAACCAGTGTTGAGTGCTTCTATTTAGGTGGCGGTGTTTGTTAGTTTATATTATATCTCTTGCTGAGAATTGGACGAAACCAGAAACCAGTGTTGAGTGCTTCTATTTAGGTGGCGGTGTTTGTTAGTTTATATTATATCTCTTGCTGAGAATTGGACGAAACCAGAAACCAGTGTTGAGTGCTTCTATTTAGGTGGCGGTGTTTGTTAGTTTATATTATATCTCTTGCTGAGAATTGGACGAAACCAGAAACCAGTGTTGAGTGCTTCTATTTAGGTGGCGGTGTTTGTTAGTTTATATTATATCTCTTGCTGAGAATTGGACGAAACCAGAAACCAGTGTTGAGTGCTTCTATTTAGGTGGCGGTGTTTGTTAGTTTATATTATATCTCTTGCTGAGAATTGGACGAAACCAGAAACCAGTGTTGAGTGCTTCTATTTAGGTGGCGGTGTTTGTTAGTTTATATTATATCTCTTGCTGAGAATTGGACGAAACCAGAAACCAGTGTTGAGTGCTTCTATTTAGGTGGCGGTGTTTGTTAGTTTATATTATATCTCTTGCTGAGAATTGGACGAAACCAGTGTTGGGTGCTTCTATTTAGGTGGCGGTGCTTGTTAGTTTATAATATATCTCTTGCTGAGAATTGGACGAAACCAGTGTTGGGTGCTTCTATTTATGTGGCGGTGCTTGTTAGTTTATAATATATCTCTTGCTGAGAATTGGACGAAACCAGTGTTGGGTGCTTCTATTTAGGTGGCGGTGCTTGTTAGTTTATATTATATCTCTTGCTGAGAATTGGACGAAACCAGTGTTGGGTGCTTCTATTTAGGTGGCGGTGCTTGTTAGTTTATATTATATCTCTTTTAAATTTTCTACCATTTCAATTCACACATTACTCTTGTTGGCTGTAAGCTACGACGCCGTTTAAGCGTAAAATGTAGCTTTTGACAAATATAAACTTTCACCTAACCTAACTGACTCGACGTGAAATGATGAATTTTCATAGCAGTTCACCTTTCTCAAATTAATGACGAAAAATCCAGCTTGGGGATTGACCCTCCCCCCCTTCCCCCCCCTAAATCTTTGTGAGCAGTTTTGGACTGAAACCCCCCATTTTGTCCAACATTCTTTTCCATTTTTTTTTCTTCTGGTAACGAGAAATAAAACTTGGAGCTGCCTAAATTCATTAAACTTAACCAGATTTTGTCTGGCAATTCGTATTTTATCACATTTGAGCAGCCCTCCAGTCAGTGGACCGAATCTCCTTCACAAAACATTTCCCTTCTCATATTCACATACAAACAATCCTCGTTTCCGTGGACAGACTCACGTTTACCTATTCTTTTCAGATGACATGCACATACTCTCCGTGTCCAGTCATAAGGCTACCCCAAATTTGTGACCCCAAATCAATTTTCATGCAACCTTGAACATTCTTCACCCATTCATACGTGACAGGACCTTTTGTTGAATCATTCCATTCATTCTGCCGGTCAATCACCTCCGTTCCGTAGATTCTCTCCACTAATTCCACCAACTCCATATCATCCGGAACATCAACATTCCTATAGACCAAAGGTTCCCCAATTGGGGGGGGGGGCGTGAAGGCAAACCAAGGAGGGCGCAAGACCGTTTGAATAATTATCATTTTGTTGAAATTTGTGTTCACATTACAAAGGTAATTTTATTGCACATGATGTTTAGAAAATTTGAATGAGATAGCATTCAGCAACACATTAGCGTTTTGATTCAGATAGCATTCAGCAATCCCCCATACCCATTCATAATTTATAAACTAAAGGAAAGGGGGCGTGGAAGGCTTTCATTTCAAGAAAAGGGGGCGCGGTAACGAAAGTTTGGGAACACCTGCTATAGATCATCCTCGCCCCTGACTTCACCGAGTCTCTCATTCTTCTCATCAGCACTACCTTGTCAATAGGCAAACACACATCAAACTAGGGTTGCCGTATCGAAAGAAAAATATCGATATTATCATTATCGAAAGCTTAAATTCGATATTCGATATTAACAATGTAAATATCGACAATCCTAGCAGCAAAGCAGCGTAATATCTGAAGTTGATACCTTAATACTTTATTGTTTCGATACCGATATTTGTTTCTCGATATTATCGATGTAAATATCGACAGTCCTAGCAGCAAAGCAGCGTAATATCTGAAGTTGATACCTTAATACTTTATTGTTTCGATACAGATATTTGTTTCTCGATATTATCGAAACTTAATATCGATATAAAATATCGATTATAACGAAACTCGCATATCCATATTCCATATTATCGATATAATATCGACATCTATAAATAACCCCCTTGTCGAATATAAAATCAATGAAAATTATTTTCCCATCGAAAAATTTCACAAATGTTTTATAATGTCACCTAAAAGTCTTCCGGTTTGGTTTAAGTGAACCCATGCATAAACATTTTCACACAAAGGCTCCCTGCTGGCCATTATTAACACTGGCTTGAATTGAACCTTTTGTTTCCAAATAATACTTGGGCCATTTTCAAGTAGTTCTCATTAGAGCTTTTAGAAGGTTTTTTTATTTTCAAAATAATATGTAATTATCACCTTTTGGTTTATTATTTTCAATCAAGAATATTTTAAAACAAAATTTCACGTTTGAAGGTATACGAAAATCGAAAGAAAAAAAAATCTACCTAGTCAAGAGGCATACACACATCAATCTAGGGTTGACATATCGAAAAAAGAATATCGACATTACCGATATTAATAAATATTTTTTTATCTTTTTTATTATTATTTTTTTTATCTGGTTTTCTCTCATTTTGATAGAGATAGGGAAATTTAATTTTCATTGTAATGTGTCAGAGGTTAGACACCTCTGAAACACAATAAATAATTTTGATCGGGGATAGGGGAATGTAATTTTANAATTTTTCTTAGCCTAAACGTTGCAGTTTGTTTGTTTAGAAAACGAAGACATCACAGCATTACAATAATAAAAAATATAACTAGCATTTGCCCGATTTAATTTTTCTTAGCCTAAACGTTGCAGTTTGTTTGTTTAGAAAACGAAGACATCACAGCATTACAATAATAAAAAATATAACTAGCATTTGCCCGATTTAATTTTTCTTAGCCTAAACGCTTTGTTTGCTTTCCATATTTAGCTAATCCTCCAAGACGTACGCCTCGTAGTTGGTTGGTTATAAGCCCTCCTAAATAGTGTGTAATATTTCTTTCCCAGATTAGTTCCACATATATGATGTCTTTAAGTAACTGGATTTCAGCTTGGTTCATGATGCAGTTAATATTTTAGGGGTTTATGTTTATGGGTTCAGAATAGAACACACACACATGTGTGGATTGCAAACTGGATAAACTAATGACTTCCCGCTAAAAACCTATAAACACATCACCCTTCATGATTTGTGTGAAGTATTTCAGTGGCGGCTGGTGTGCACAAATGTTCATTTCATTGAGCTCTGAGTGTGTCGGGTTTGGAATCCTCACAGTGTATCCTATCAGAGAGTTTGGGCAGTCTTCTTACCAGAATGTTTTGGACGAGTTCCTCTCTGGGGGCTATAGTGACCCAATGATACTCACTCTCCAATTGAGTAGGGCATTGCAATCAAAGATCACATGAGAGTCTGTTTCCTCTTCCTCCTCACATAGTTTACACAATGGTATTTCCCTGAAGATTCCCATATTGTGCAGTTGTTTTCTAAGACCACAATGTCATATGACACGTTGAATACGCCAGTTCCCGTTAGAACACTGACGTTGCTTCTAACAGCGTTAGAAGCAACGTCCAGCAAACTTTTACCACGCAGTTTTTGCTCCCTCGTGATGCTGGCCACTTCTCTGGCTCAGCCCAGACAGGGTGAGGTCAATATGGGAGGTCGGTAAAATGAAACCCTGATCTTGAGTGACTTGCATATGAAAAAGTCGTTAAGCAAAAAAAAAAAAAAATGTTTTTGGTGTATCGGGACTCGGAATCGATTCATAAAAACTCTGGAGTCAAAGTCGGAATGGGAGTCAGGACATTTCGATATTTGGGAGTCGAAAATTTTCACTATCCAAGCCCTGGTTTAAAGGACATTGTAATATTCGCCACTGATAATCATTAGGTTTCTAATAGGTGTTAAGCAAAAAANAATTAAAAAAAAAAAAAAAAAAAAAAATTGTTTTTGGTGTATCGGGACTCGGAATCGAATCATAAAAACTCTGGAGTCAAAGTCGGAATGGGAGTCAGGACATTTCGATATTTGGGAGTCGAAAATTTTCACTATCGAAGCCCTGGTTTAAAGGACATTGTAATATTCGCCACTGATAATCATTAGGTTTCTAATAGNCCCCCCCCCCCCACCGACCTTGTCTGAAATGTTTATTTAGAAATTTGCTGCAGTTGTTGTTATTCCTGGATTATTGTTTTATGCCATTTTTATTATATTTTGGTATTTATTATATTTTATTACTTTGAAAGGGTCGCTCGTAACGAGAGGGACATAAAATAAAAGGATACATTTTGTGTTCCAAAAAATCAAGACAGATAAGGGCGGTTATGCATATTGTGAAATTTGACGGTTCATTTAAAACCGTTTGTTAAGGTTTTGTAAAGGATCAAATTAGGGCACCCCCCGGGGACTTTTATATCGAATGGTTTATTTTGACCCGCTACGTCTTTTGAGTGATTTTCTTGACTTTTCATGTCTTTGAGCATTGTGGAGTAAATGGATGTTATAATATTCTTTTATTATGAACGAAGTGAGATCACGTTTTTACTTTCTCTTCCTATAGAAGATAAAGTATTGTAATCGTGCAGAAAATTTGGACATTTTTTTTTCTGCTATTGTTTGGTTTGTCTTTTTCTATCACGATAACTCTCGAACGCTTTATCTGAAATTGATGAAATTTGGTATGGATGTTCACGAGTGGTTCTGTGAACTATGGACTTTAAGTAGATACTTTTTGACCCGGGTGGCTCAATTTTGGCCCAATCTTTTCTATTGTCGTTTTTGTCTTTTTCTTTTTCTATCACGATAACTCTTAACTGAAATTGATGAAATTTGGTATAGATTTTTACGAATAATTCTGTAAACTATGGACTTTAAGTAGATACTTTTTGGCCCGGGTGGCTCTATTTTGGCCAATCTTTTCCATTGTTGTTTGGTTTGTCTTTTTCTATCACGATAACTCTCGAACGCCTTATCTAATATTAATGAAATTTGGTATGGATGTTTACGAATAATTCTGTGAACTATGGACTTTAAGTAGATACTTTTTGACCCGGGTGGCTCTATTTTGGCCCAATCTTTTCTATTGTCGTTTGCTTTGTCTTTTTCTATCACGATAACTCCTAACGCCTTATCTGAAATTGATGAAATTTGGTATGGATGTTTACGAATAATTCGGTGAACTGTGGACATTAAGTAGATACTTTTTGGCCCGGGTGGCTCTATTTTGGCCCAATCTTTTCCATTGTTGTTTGGTTTGTCTTTTTCTATCACGATAACTCTCGAAAGCCTTATCTAATATTGATGAAATTTGGTATGGATATTCACGAGTGGTTCTGTGAACTGTGAACTTTAAGTAGATACTTTTTCGACTGGGTGGCTCTATTTTGGCTTCCTTCAAATTAGTTATCTTGGGAAGCCACACAGCAACATTGCCGGTTTTCCACTCCCCACAGTTGGTCGGTTACAGTGGTCTGAATATTTTCTAGTGTCCCAATATTTTCCAGTGTCCCAAAATGACGCCATTTATGATGACGGTTAAAAACTTTCTCAGCAAACAGTAACTTCTTTAGAGTTGCAGTCTCATACATGTGGGGTGGGTAATATCATCAGAAACGATGATGCCACTATTGATGATGATAAAGTTGGTTTACAATGTTAACATGAAAGAGGCCTCAGGTCGGACACTTGAACTATAAGGAAGGACCTACTTTTCTGACCTCCCGGCGAGACATAGAACCCAAATTTTAATTAATACTTGAGACTGATAGTGAATACAAATTGAAAGTGGAACAAAAGTCTTCTTGTGGTGCACCCAAAACATTTCTCCCAGATGGAACAATAAGAATGAATAATTACGTACCTTAATATTGAATACAGGGTGGTACATAGAAACTCATATTAGGGCCCTGGGCAAGGTCGTTTTGAAATAGGATTATAATTACAGTGTGGGCATCAGGCCCGACAAGAGGGGGGAAATAGGGGTAATTCCCCCGGGATTTCCTAAGAGGCCCGATGGGAAAATTGTCATAATGAAATTTTTTAAGTTTTTTTTTCTGAATAATAAATAAATCAACTAAAAAGTTTTGAAAAAATTTCAAACACACAAAATCAGAAGTTTAGCGATAGTGGGCTAATATGGACAATGGCTATTGCAGGGACACTGATTTTAAAATATAGTGCGACTTTTCAGCTTGTACAGCAATCATAAATAATGGTATATTTTGTAAACATTAACATCTGATAATCGAATTATGTGTTGCCAAGAAGCTTACACGCCTTTTCATATCAACTAAGTGAATTGCCTACTCTTACTTTTATTACTGCCCAACATGATTTTAAATGAAAGAATAATAGAGGGTCTCGTAAATTCCCCTCCCCCCGGCCCGCATTTTCTACCGTCCTGGTGGGCATAGTGAGGGATTTCAGAAAATAAACACGCCGATTAGCTGGTGAAGGGCCGGGGATGTCGGAAACCTTCATTTGTCTGCAACCAGGAATATCTATGAGCAAAAATCAAGCACGGTCAAGCTTTTGTGAAACAAAACCATAGATCTTACTGGACTGAAACTTCAGGACGACGAAACTAGAAATAATAGCTGGCTGGATTTAGGGTTGCCGGACGTCTGGCTTTGGCAGGATATGTCCCGATTTTTGCATGTTTGTCCTGCCTGCTTTTGAAAATAATGGAAAATGTACTACTTTTTCTGAGTCACACAAAAAACCTTTTTAAAAGTGTCAAATCACCTGTCTAAAAATAAATTGCGCACTTGCGCAGTCCTTCATAACTGCGTCAGAGTGCATAGCTCAAAAGAAAAGAACGCTATGAATAAAGAATCTAGGAAAGTAGGTCCTTCCTTATAGTCCGTACAAAATCCGGCAAAATTGAACAAGGCATTTGACTCTTATCGTTTCAAGTTTTTTCGTAGTCCATTCCGAAAATTCAAAACCGAAAATATTAAACCAAAAAGACCGAATTGTTTTTGAAGTTATACTTCTAAAAGTCCGAATTATTTTTGAAGTTATACTTCTTTAGGCGCGTTATGAATGATGAGAGTGAAATTTTAAGATGCGCGCGTACCTGTAACAAAAAATTATCACCGCATCAGTGTAACATAAAATTAACACAGATGAAGTTAGTTATGAAAAAATGATGAAGATGAAGTTAGTTATGAAAAAATGATTAAATTTAAATATTGATGTATTTTCTCATTCTATATTCATAAAACATTGTGGCTCAGTGGCAAGACCTCTGTTTCATAGTTGGTAGGTTCTGAGTTCACTCCCGGGTGGGGTAGTATGTTTTTTTGAAATATTATTAAGATGGTTTTAGATTTAATNATTCATTATTCTTTTTGTTTATATGTAGTGTACCTATTTGTGTGTATCAATTTCTCCGTAATACAATTTGTGAAGATTCTACTTCTCTGCCGGTCCTAACGTGCCACATTCATTATTCTTTTTGTTTATATGTAGTGTACCTATTTGTGTGTATCAATTTCTCCGTAATACAATTTGTGAAGATTCTACTTCTTTGCCGGTCCTAACGTGCCACATTCATTATTCTTTTTGTTTATATGTAGTGTACCTATTTGTGTGTATCAATTTCTCCGTAATACAATTTGTGAATCATAACAGTGCGTTCTAAACTAATGTAAACATGCCTAAAAAAGAATAATTCATGGAAATGATGCATTACATTACTTTCATTGCTGAGTGGCAACCAGACTTAGTAATGGAGAAAACAAACTACTTTATTATTCTTTGGAAGAGATGCTTAACAGATCAGCTTTCTTCAATTTGTTGGGTGGAGAGTTTTTGATTTTGAGGGTTTTTGCCCTTTGGTTTATAATTTTCAATGATGAACCTTTGAAATCGTCACCAGAAGAAAAAAAATTACCCCCTCCCCAAAATTTGATATTTTACGTTTCAAAAAACATAGAATTTAAAAATCACCGCACCGTCTGCCGTGATAGGCACTTTTGCCACTTTGACCGATTTGGCGTTGACCGACTGGATGAAATTTGGTATATAGATCCCTTCTGGGGTCGAATTGTGCCCCGACTTTTTTGGGTGTAATTGAATATACCCTTGGGTGCTTTTTGCCGCTTTTTAGTGTTTTTCAGTATTGCTGTCTAAAAAGAGAATATTAAGCGATAGAGACTTCAAATTTAATAGATATCTCAAAATGCTTCAATGCATTGGAGCGAGAGAGAACCTACGCTGGCAGTTTTTGCCGCTTTTTAGCAGTTTCCATGAATCCCGTCTAAAAATAGAATGTTAAGTGCTAGACGATTGAAATTTGGTTTGCCATTAAAATTAGTCTTCGCTAATTGTCCAAAGTGCTTTTCACAGTGCTTAGTGTACAGCTGTACAGGCTCCCCCCTGCTGGGCGGTGTACAATTTTATTTAATTTGATTTTTGGATTGTACGGATTCTTTTTTTTATTGATTGCCTATGTAGTTAAGTTAGCTACTACTAGCCAGCCCTTTCTGTAGTTTTTTTTAAAAAAAATATTTTTTTGGGGGGTATTCTGTTTAGCAATGAAAATAATAATAAATACATTATTTTTAATAGTCTATAATCTTTATCTTTATATATATATAAAGCAATGTTCTGAGTGACTGATCAACGTAGAACCGGAACTATTAATGCTACGGACTTGAAATTTGGCAGGGACCTTCGATCCATCATGTAAGTGTGCTCTAAGAAAGGATTTTGCAAAATTTTCATTTTAAGGGGTAGAAATCGCGAAAAGTAAACAATCCCCATAAGAAATGCATTGGAGCGAGAGAGATAGCAATTAGCTCGGGAACGGCTATGCCTTTAAGACGCCAAGCTATAGGCCGTAGTGGAGCACGGGCGAGGCAGCTAGTTATATATACTCCTCTAGTTAAAAATATCAGTGTTCCGTCCGCACCGTTTGAATTTACGGAGCCCTTAAAAGAAGAGATTAAAAATCAATGTTTTTTACATTAATTTCGCTTCAGCACTTCCCTAAATAGCATTTAATGCTAATGTAATGCAATAACGAACGCTAAATTATATTTTTCATATTTTTAGCTAAACGTTTTTTGGGGGAGAAGGAGAAACGTTTACCCTCAGAGTTTGTATTTTCAGTTCCCCCTCCCCCCACTGTGTTCCTTGTTCCCTGTTACAATTTGGTTCCTCTCCTTTTTTCAATTTCTCCAGCTCTGTCATCATTATCATCAGTAATTACATTTTTATTTAATTAACATCAACCCCCCATCTCCCCTCAGTCTCGACGATCTTTTTTCACAATGATAATATGACGCCAGCAAAAGCCTGGGATTACTTTTTAAACAGAGTCAGCCCATATTATTGCGAAAAACAGGGTGAAAAAACTGTGAGTGTTCGACAATTTTGAGCAGTATGGGTTTGCCTTTTCAAAATTGGTCTGCAGAAGATCTCTTCGAAAACTCTTGTCAAAGTCATCATTGAGAAGACTAGCGAGTGAAAGAATCTGGGCTTTTGTCAAAGGAGACCATAGAATGATGGACCTGTGCGATTAGACAACTTTGAGAAGTGTGGGCAACCCAGATGCGGCAATCAATTCTCTCGTTTTGGGCACCATCAGGATGGCTGTCGAAGGACTCTTCGACAACCCTTTCAGTTATTGAGACAATTATTGAAGATTTTAAAGTCAAAGAAACCAGACTTCTGTTCAAGAGGATCAGAGTGTGGTACGCTGATGGATCTGAGATCAGCCTAGGGCTGTGGTATTCACTGTGTACGACCACCTAGGGTGAATATATCTCTCCTCCGGTGACATACACGGGTGTGTATCAGGCTGAGATCCTTGCTATACGCATCTGCGCAGAGGAAAACTTGAAGACCCTCTAAGAGGGAGATTAACATATTCTGTAACAGCCAGGTAGCGTTGAAGACTATAGTCAGCTACAGCCCGTATTACAGCTACCACTGAAGGAAAAGGCTCAAAACAATCGGGGCTGCGTGGGTATAAACGTATTTCTGGTAACGAACAGGTTCTGCCGCTGCTTTTACTCTTTGCCAAGGGGGATTGGAGGTCTCAAATATTAAATTAGTCGAAATATTTGCCGTGGTGTAAACCTTAACACAGATCAAAGATAATTCTTGGATAAACTTACCTCTATTTCCTTATAATACCATGGATCCGAAGTCAG
>CM022876.1:37866567-37885290 GCA_012654025.1 Pachypsylla venusta
GAGCACTCATGTTGTTAACACCATATTTCCCTCAATGCCCTCGTGTCCAGGTACCCAATTTATATGGATCCTGTTCCTCCTGGATACCTCATTGTGGAGTTCTTGTGTCCTAAGAACGCCAAGAATTCCCCAATTTTGGTTTATACTTTTCAGTAATGAAACTTTGAAATTGGCACGAAAAAAAAACTCAAATTTTGAAATGTTACTTTTCAAGGTACGTAAAATCCAGAAATCGAATATCCGTTTTCCGCCGGACGCCGCGCCGTGATGGCCAATTTTACCACTTGGCGTTGACCAATTTTGATGAAAATGTAGGCCTCATTTGGTCCTCCAGAAACATGACAATCACTGTAACATAATTACATCAGCAGTAACACAAGAGTTATGAACATAATGATAAAGATGATATTACAGAGTTGCTTTCTGTGATATTTCACAGCATCGGCCCGTGAGGTTGTCACCCTCAAGTAACTTCTTACAATCTCGAGAATGATTTACTTTTCCTCATGGAAAGATAGCTAGTCATAAATAGATTGGAAGAATCTACACCTTCGCTATATTAAAGAGTCTCTATTGGGCCCCCAGAAACATGATAATCACTGTAAAATATTTTTTTTTTATTTATTTTACATTTTATTTAATTTAACAATATATTTTTAACCAAATTTTAAACACAAAACATTTAAACCTACAAAAAAAAAAATAATTCTAAATATTTTCTCCAATAATTTTCTGACCAAGAAGTATAATAATGTCTGAGTCTACAAAATATGAATACAATTTCAAAGAAACAAGAACTCGTGTGATCTGATTCAAAAATGAATTTAATTGATAGTGATAGTTACAGAATAACAAAATTATCAAAATCTTGATCACAAATGGAATTGAAAACTAGGGATGGGTTAGTCATCCACGAGTCGACTCATGACTCGACTCACTCATGAGTCGACTCATCTTTTTGAAATGAGTCGACTCTTCAAAAGAGTCGACTTACGAGTACTTTTTTTTTTGAAAAAGCACAAAGAGATTGAGGTCTATGAGAGCTCGTGAGGTTTTTATTCTTTTGAAACGTCTATACAGGTTGCCAACCTCGAGGTAATGGACGGCCTCAGGATTGACACTTGACGTGATCTCGGAGACCTTCTTGGTGGAAAGAGGCATTTTTGGGTCTCAAACCAAGGGGCATTGACTTTGGGTCTCAAAACATTATTCTGAAATCTTTCTATTATTTATCTATTAGAATCACTGGAACAGCCTCAGAGCTAGATCCGCATTAGGTCCATAAAAGTTGTACATGCTTATTATAAAACAGAAGCTTGATTTCGATGTTACAGGCTAATACAGGTATATTATTATTATTGGTAATCATAAAATCAGCAAATTAAATTTTTCCGATTGTTTGTTGTTTACTGAACGAAAATCATGTTTTTTTTCTGATAACGATTAATTGTGATATCTTTTTAATGTTTAACACCATTAAAAGAGTACTAATGATGTTAACACCATTAGTAGAGAACTCATGGTGTTAACACGATTACTAGAGCACTCATGTTGTTAACACCATTAGTAGAGCCCTCATGGTGTTAACACCATTAGTAGAGCACTCATTTTGTTAACACCAAACTGTTTGTATTGTAATGTTTATGTAATATCATGTTATACATGTTACTTGTTAATGCAACAATTATGTTATCACAATAATCATAGTACTTCCGTTGTGCCTAACAAAGTTCAACAATGATATTTCAGGCGTTCTCAAACTGTTCTTATTAATGTTATATAGCGCCAGGTCATACCTGACTCATTGCCTGTCGTTGGCAATCCCTTGTCGCAATGCTGCAACCATTTTAGGCACATTTCCAATTGCTGACGAGATCTGTGAGATTTTTTTTTGTTTGTTGCATTAACGTTTCTTTAACATCCGAAGTCATTCGACCGCGAGTTTTATGCTCCATTCGTTGGAAGCTTACAAACCAGGCACCCATATTGACCTCCCCTAACCTGGGTTGTACCGTAGATAGCGAGCATCATGAGGGTGCTAACCTACGTAGCAACCTGCCAAGTAAAACCTAGCCAGATGTTGCTTAAAATCAGTGATTCTATGGGAACTGGTGTATTTAACGTGCTATTGATTCTATGGGAACTGGTGTATTTAACGTGCTATTGATTCTATGGGAACTGGTGTATTTAACGTGCCATTGATTCGATGGGTACTGGTGTATTTAAAGTGTCATTGATTCTATGGGAACTGGTGTATTTAACGTGCCATTGATTCTATGGGTACTGTTGTATTTAACGTGCTATTGATTCTGTGGGAACTGGTGTATTTAACGTGCCATTGATTCTATGGGTACTGTTGTATTTAACGTGCCATTGATTCTATGGGAACTGGTGTATTTAACGTGCCATTGATTCTATGGGAACTGGTGTATTTAACGTGCTATTGATTCTGTCGGAGCTGGTGTATTTAACGTGCTATTGATTCTGTCGGAACTGGTGTATTTAACGTGCTATTTATTCTATGGGAACTGGTGTATTTAACGTACAATTGAATCTATGGGTACTGGAGTATTTAACGTGCTATTGATTCTGTCGGACCTGGTGTATTTAACGTGCTATTGATTCTATCCATACTGGTGTATTTAACGTGCTGGGTCTCTTTAACAAAAAAATATTTACTCGTAGGAATTTTATTTAATTTTTAAAAAATGTAATATTAGGTAGCTATCTATTTAAATTTCTTGAAAAATCGACACTTTTTGTCAATAAAACTCACTTCTGTGGGGTTCGAACCTGGACCATAAACAGAATTCGAAAATATCGAGCCCATCAAAAGTTATGGTTTTGCAACCTCTATGGCACGTTGAATACATCAGTTCCCAATTTTCCCATAGGATCACATATGTTAAGCAATATCCAGATTACCCAGTGAGGTTTTGACATGGTTGAATGACCGTTTCAAGATGTTAAACAGACGCCAAGTGAACAAAGGTCACTAATCTCGCCAGAACCTGGCAATATGCCCAATATGCTACTGGCAGCATTGCCACGTTGGATTGTCAACGTCATGACCTGGCAGTAATTACAGTACCCTTTAATGAGGCGAATGTAGTTAATAAAATAATTCCCCATACCGATAATTTTGGTATAGACTGCCTACGTCGAATATACCTCACTTTTCATATTAAAACATTATTTTGGGACTCCCTGATCACCAGAGAAAAAACAACAACAGCCATATCATACCTAATGTTAAACTAAACTAAAAATGAAAGGGCGGATTATACATACATTAACCATCAGCTCTGTACTGCGCCATACGATACCAACCAATATTGTCTCCGTCATTTTAGTTGAAACAAATTGATCTGACGGGAACTGGTGTATTCAACGTGGTATGATCGTTGGCTATAGCCAAACACTAAAATCAATTATTTCTTTCATCCCAGCAAATCATAATCATCGGATAAATGGGAAATATGATGGGGGTCTTCTTTTGGATAACTTTTCTGTATTGATGGTGTTTGACCAATCATTTGTGAATGCTCTAGTTGCCCTAGTACGTAGAAGCACCCATCTGAGGAGGACAAAACTAATTCATGCCATATGGTTCGGTTAAGTGTATCTCGATGATATTAACACCAGTCTCAATAAAGGGAAGATTTTTTTTTGCCATAATAAGCAAAAAAGCTCTGCCAATGTGACACTTGGGTTTATTCTTTTAATGGCTAAAATTAATTACCCCCCCCCCCCAAAAAAAAAAAAGATTTTTTTTAATATTTTACGTTTCAAGTTTCAAGGTATACAGAATCCCAAAATCGAATAAAACAAATCCGTTTGTCAGTCGTGATAGACACCGCACATCGTCCGTCGCGTTGGGCACTTTTGCCACTTAGCGTTAACCGATTTTCATGAAATTTGGTATGTACGAGTAGGTCCCATTTGGGGTATGATTGTGCCCCGAAACTTTTCGTAACCTTCAGTCACAAAATACTTTTTGTGAGTAAATATTGGGTTATAAAAATAACCCAATATTTACTCTCTGTTACCATGTTCAAGTTCATTTCTAAACATTAATACTGAAGCCGTTTTTATAACTGACTAATAAAAGGACTCACTGAAATTTTAGTGTTCCATACTAAAATTTTAGCATGGAAATTCAATCAAAATCGGAAACGCTAAGAGGAAAAAGTGTCTATCATGACTGACAAACGAATTTGTTTTATTCGATTTTTGGATACTGTATACCTTGAAACGTAAAATATAAAATGTTGAGGGAGGTATTTTTTTCGTGACGATTTGAAAGGTTTATTATAGAAAACAATAAACCAAAAAAAAAAAAAAAAATTGGTCAATTCGGTTATGCTTTTCTGTTATATCCAAGAATGTTATGGTTTACTCATACAAATATGGCCATGTGTCTATGATATGAACACCAATGCCTAAATATCCTGTTTAGTTATGGTTTACTTACCACTACACCTGTAGCCATACTTTTCAGATCTCTGGACTTTTGTCAGGAGGGTTTTTACCTCAGGGTCTTCTGATTTCATTAAGTATGTGTATTGTGTAGAACTGTCTACTATCCATCTCACTGTTATACTTCAGAGAGGTGGATTGTGTATGCATTTAATAAAAGAACATTTTGCATAATTTTCAAAAAACGGACATGTCCCGCCAAAGCCGGTAACCCTAACTAGAATACAAAGATAATGACAGTTGAAGAGTCAAAAGATTTTGTTCCCCGTCATCCCCGGCAAAACTCTAAAGGACGACCTTTTGAGTATTGTCGAGTGAAAAGTGTCTTACTAGTATATTTGAGACCGGCATCGTTTGCCAACTGTTATTTGGTGTCATCGAATCTAAATGTTAATGTCTAAATGTATTTGCCAGTCTCATCCCATGTCAGAGTAGACAAGTGTTCTCTCAGTATCATAGATTCCTACAACTGTTATTTGGTGTCATCGAACTGACTAGTTATCTAAATGTCCGACCCTTTGAGTATTGTCGAGTGAGAAGTGCCTCATTAATATATTTGAGACCGGCATCGTTTGCCAGTCTCATCCCATGTCAGAGTAGACAAGTGTTCTCTCAGTTTCATAGATTTCTACAATTCAGTAAATGATAACCAATATTGTCTCCGTCATTTTAGTTGAAATAAAACAATAATAACAATAAGGCTGGCATATTATGTAATATTATGCACATGACAATATTGTGACAGTGTTAGGATGACAGATGACATTGTGACATACAAATAATATATTATCATCTCTATAGCTCTTTAACACTCATTCAGTAAATGATAACCAATAGTGTCTCCGTCATTTTCGTTGAAACAAAACAATAATAACAATAAGGCTGGCATATTATGTAATTGGGGGCATTCCCATCAATTTTTCGCTATCTGCTACCATTTGGGCTGTGGTATTGTAACAGACAACCCCTCATACATAGGTACACACAATTTTCTGATTTGTATATTAAGATTAAAACATTAAAGCTTTACTCTGCCAGTTGGTTTGGAGTTTATTGTTCATTAAAGCTTTACACTACGAGTTGGGTTTGAAGAAATGACAACAGACAGCAAATTACGTACATGCTTAACTCCCAATGTATGCCAATGTGACTAAGTAATGATACGTTGGAGGCGAATCTCGTATAATAAATACAAACCCACTACTTTGATCTGTTTGTTATAATGTGTGATCAGTTTTATTGACACTTTCATCATACATTCATTTTATTAGAATCTTTTTATAGTGCATCATTATAAATTATTTGATTCCTATGAAGGCGTTAATAGTAAAATGGAACATGTTGTGCCATCACATGTGTTATACGAGCGCATATTACTCTGCAGTTGTATAGCATTATAAATTATTTGATTCCTATGAAGGCGTTAATAGTAAAATAGAACATGTTGTGCCATCACATATGTTAGAAATTTTCAAAATCGAGAAGCCCTTAACACCAGCCATCACATATCAAAATTTCAAAAAACACAATACTGGACCCCCTGGGGCCCCAAAAAATATACAGCATATTTCCTTGATGTCCTTAATATGTACACCAAATTTCGTCAAAACCGAATGAAAATTGTGACTTGTATCGCGTGACTAACAAACATATACACACGTACATACACACTACAAGTACATTTTGGGATGTATACCGGGGTCAAAAGTGGAGTTCACTAACGTTCACAAATATAAACAGTAAACCAAAAAATTAATACTGAGATATTTTCTTCTTCTTTTGTTGCAGAATGTGTGACGTCGTGACAAAACATTTCAAACAAATTTGAACAGTAGAACCATGGGACCACCACCTGATGCAGATGAAAGAGCGGCGGGGATAATGACAGGCTCCGATCCTTATAAAGAACTAGAACTTTATCTTGAAAAAGTCAATGAAGAAATTGGAGAAGTGTTTGAAAAATGGGATTCCCCCAGAACCAAAAAATCAATCGATTGTGTGAAACTAAAAACGCCGCCAGATTTGATTGCGCCTTCAAATTTAGTATTACCAAAAGTTTCTCCAATAGAAAGAACGAGAAAGTATCATTCGTTACCAAGAAGAAATTATCGAAAAAATCAAAATTTTATTCCGAAAGAAAATTGGTTGGAAAATTTACTTTCAGAATTTAATTCAATTGTTGCGGACGAATTGGAAGATTCGAAACAATTAAATAAGGAGAAAATTCAAAATGAGGATGTCGCAGATTTTGTTGCTAATAGTTACCAATACAATTTACCTGATTTGATATCAAAATCTTCTGACGATGATCTTCAAACTACGCATCAACAAACACAAACATCACCTCCAACAACTCCGAGTAGTTCTTGGAGATCAGATTCTCCTGAAGATAGTTGCTCAGTTACCTCAATATCTTCTATTGAAGATGGTGCGTCTGCTCTGAGCTCATCAATATCTACTCCTGTTCATATCCCAGATTACTACCAATTCTCTCCTAGTTACAATGAATTTCACAAAGATTCCACTAATCATTCTTTACCAGTACAAATTTCACCTCACTTTCATTCCGAACCACATTCGAATGAATTCATTGAAACCGAACGCTCTAGTCATTCCGTAAGAAAGTTAAATCCAAATAATAGTAATACCATTCCAAAAAGTCCTTCCCTAAGAAGGAAAGATAGTTTGAAATATAGAACGGAGACTATATCTGATCCAGATTTATCTAGACCAGATACATTACCGTTGACTTCAAACTCACCAGCGTCGTTATCTGACACGACACCATCTCCATCATCAACATCATTGCGCATCGACAACATCTCGTCCGAGTTATTGTCGAATAAATCGTCATCAGCGCCTTTGTTGAAGTCTGACATTTCAATGGGATCACAAAAACGTATCGTAAAACAACCACGATCACAATCTGACAGACATTTGGCCGAAATAGAAGCCAACGAAGCTTGTAAGTGGCTTCGAGCTGCTGGATTTCCACAATATGCTCAAATGTTTGAGGACCATCAATTTCCAATTGACATTAAATCTGTTCAGAAAGATCATCCATTTTTAGAACCAGATTCATTGAGATCACTTTTTAGACGAATTCAAATTTTGAATAAGTGTGCAAAAGTTAAAATGAACTTTCCTCTTGAATCTATTAACGATTCAGACTCGGAACCTGATATTGCTCATAGTAATATGTGGACTTATCAAAAAGAAAATCAAAGGTGGTCCAGACTTTGTAATGTGCAACCTTTTCCAGTTATTACTGACGATTTATCA
Source organism: Pachypsylla venusta (assembly GCA_012654025.1). Lineage (NCBI taxonomy): Eukaryota > Metazoa > Arthropoda > Insecta > Hemiptera > Aphalaridae > Pachypsylla > Pachypsylla venusta. The sequence goes on from CM022876.1 coordinate 37,874,329, forward strand.
AACAAAGAATCGTCTTCTCAGTTCAATGAAGAATCGTTAAGCTCTGTCAACAGTCAAATTGAACCAATGGTCGTTGACTCCTTAAAAACCTCAAGTGAAAATCCAGTTTCTTTTGATGCCAAGAAAGAGATAGAAGGTTCCAATAAAATGAATATGGATCAAGTCAGTGTACCATCGTCACCAGAAAGCGAGAACACAAGTTCAGTATTGTGGGAGAAACAATCGGGTTCACCCTCGTCTAGCAATTCTAATTCAAGTGAAGTCAGTGTAAATAGTTTTAACCAAAATAGTCACAAAGTACCTGGAAAGTCATCCATTACACGATGGCATAGTTTTCATAACAAAACTTTACTCGAAGAAAACCAAATGAAGAGAAAGAGCATGATCAGTTCAGGCCAGTCCATATCAACATTGACTGTCGGTCAGTTGCATCTGTTACGGCGATTATCATTGTTGAAATTAACAACACTCATGGATAAATACTGTCCTGTAAGTCGATCAAGTGGATGGACATGGGAACTACCAAAATTCATGACAAAAAAAGCCAAATGCAATCATTTAAAATATAATAATACAGTTTTTGGTGTGCCTCTTATTGTTAATGTTCAGAGAACAAATTATGCTTTACCTAAATTTATTATCAGTTCATTTGAATGGCTTATAAATAATGCTTCAGATCAAATAGGATTATTTAGAAAACCAGGTGTACGTACGAGAATTCAAAAACTTCGTGAAATGGCTGAAGAACCAGATTTTCAACTTGATGAAGTAGACAGTCAACAAGCCTATGATGTAGCGGATTTAGTAAAACAATATTTTCGTGAACTACCTGAAGTATTGCTTACAAACAAACTATCAGAAACATTCATGTCAATTTTTAAATATATTCCTGAAGGTTTTCATTTAGAAGCTGTTTCATGTTCTTTGATATTGTTACCTGACGAACATAGAGAAGCTCTGTATTTACTTTTACATTTTTTGAAAGCTATATCGAAACATAGCAAAGAAAATCAAATGACAGAAAGTAATCTGGCAGTCTGTTTTGCACCTTCGTTATTTCATTGGAATCAAACAAAAGATAGTCCTTATAAGAAAAACAAATCAGGAATACCCGATTCAAAAGAATTAACACAGAATAAAGCGGCACATGACTGTCTGTTTTTTCTAATTAAAAATTATGATCATGTATTTTCAATATCAAGAGATTTACTCAAGCAATGTAATTTCAGTTATATGGATGAAAGTGTACCAGTAGCATTATTTGAACTTGGCAATGATATCGGATGTAATTGGAGAACTTATCTGAAATCATGCATGACTGCTGTTATTAAGGAAGCCAAAGATAGGTCACGTGGCTGGATTGAATTTACATCTTACAATAAAATAGATATATTTTATAAAAAAATTACAGACGGACATCCATTACGACTTTGGAAAATTATAACCGAAGTTGAAGCACCCCCGAAACAAGTATTGAAAAGAATTCTTTGGGAGCGTTCAAGTTGGGATCCAAATTTAATTTCAGAAAGAACTGTTCTTAAATTGGATTCTAATATATCTCTTTATAATTATGTTGACAGAACATTGTCACCTTTACCTGATTCTAACGTGTGTGTTGTACGATCCTGGATTACTGAACCATCGAAAGAGTCCTGCATTATTGTAGAAACATCTGTGGAACATAGCGATGCACCAGTAACAAACAATTCTACACGAGCTATTGTACTTGCATCTAGATATCTTATTGAACCATGTGGATCTGGAAAGTCACGGATTCTACATTTGTCAAGAATAGATGTTCGAGGCAGAACTTGTGAATGGTATAATAAGTGCTATGCACACACGTGTGCTAAATATTTGTATAATATTAGAGAATCGTTTAGTACAAGTTTATATTCAAATGCGACAAGGGAGAGTAAAGTATGACCAGTTTATCGGACCGAATTGGTGCAAGAATTTTTAGGGATCAACTTCGTTTTTTTACCGAAAAACCAATTCATCATCGAGGCATGGTCGATCAAAACGTTTCCTAACCTCTCTGGTTTGGGGGACGTTCATAACGCTTATATTGACAAAATAAACAAACTTGTTCTTCTCATGAAGTTCGCTGATCCCTAAAAACTATTGCATCAATTCGGCTAAACTGTTGCTCTATTCGGGCCTTGTGCCGAACAATTCTGATTTCGGCTATGCCCAGCATAAATGAACACTTAATTCATGTTGTGGTAGCAGCCAAACACTTTTTTTTTTAATTTGGCTTAACGTCTCCTTAACATCTATTGGTCATTCAAGACGGGGGCTTTACCCTCCATTCGCTGGAAACTTGCAAACCAGGTACCCACATTGACCTCACCCAGCCTGGGTTGGGCCGGAAAAATGAGCCAACGATACGTGGTGTTCCCAAGTGGTCACCCATTCATGTACTAACCACACCCGACGTTGCTTAACTTTAATGATCTATAGCCAAACACTAAAATCAATGATTTCTTTCATCCCAGCAAATCATAATCATCGGATAAATGGGAAAGATGATGGGGGTCTTCTTTTGGTTTACTTTGCAGTATTGATGGTGTTTGACCAATCATTTGTGAATGCTCCAGTTGCCCTGGTACGTAGAAGCACCCATCTGAGGAGGACAAAACTAATTCATGTCATATGGTTCGGTTAAGTGTATCTCGATGATATTAACACCAGTCTCAATAAAGGAAAGATTTTTTTTGCCATAATAAGCAAAAAAAGCTGCCAATGTGACACTTGGGTTTATTGTTTTAATGGCTAAAATTAATTACGCCCNTTACGTTTCAAGTTTCTAGGTATATAGAATCCCAAAATCGAATAAAACAAATCCTTTTGTCAGTCTCGATGGACACCGCACACCGTCCGTCGCGTTGGGCACTTTTGCCACTTAGCGTTAACCGATTTTCATGAAATTTGGTATGTACGAGTAGGTCCCATTTGGGGTTTGATTGTGCCCCGAAACTTTTCGTAACCTTCAGTCACAAAATACTTTTTGTGAGTAAATATTGGGTTATAAAAATAACTCAATATTTACTCTCTGTTACCATGTTCAAGTTCATTTCTAAACATTAGTACTGAAGCCGTTTTTATAACTGACTAATACAAGGACTCACTGAAATTTTAGTGTTCCATACTAAAATTTTAGCATGGAAATTCAATGAAAATCAGAAACGCTAAGAGGAAAAAGTGTCTATCTCGACTGACAAACGGATTTGTTTTATTCGATTTTTGGATTCTNAGTTTCATAGATTCCTACAACTGTTATTTGGTGTCATCGAACTGACTAGTTATCTAAATGTCCGACCCTTTGAGTATTGTCGAGAGAGAAGTGCCTTATTAATATATTTGAGACCGGCATCGTTTGCCAGTCTCATCCCATGTCAGAGTAGACAAGTGTTCTCTCAGTTTCATAGATTCCTACAACTGTTATTTGGTGTCATCGAACTGACTAGTTATCTAAATGTCCGACCCTTTGAGTATTGTCGAGAGAGAAGTGCCTTATTAATATATTTGAGACCGGCATCGTTTGCCAGTCTCATCCCATGTCAGAGTAGACAAGTGTTCTCTCAGTTTCATAGATTCCTACAACTGTTATTTGGTGTCATCGAACTGACTAGTTATCTAAATGTCCGACCCTTTGAGTATTGTCGAGAGAGAAGTGCCTTATTAATATATTTGAGACCGGCATCGTTTGCCAGTCTCATCCCATGTCAGAGTAGACAAGTGTTCTCTCAGTTTCATAGATTCCTACAACTGTTATTTGGTGTCATCGAACTGACTAGTTATCTAAATGTCCGACCCTTTGAGTATTGTCGAGAGAGAAGTGCCTTATTAATATATTTGAGACCGGCATCGTTTGCCAGTCTCATCCCATGTCAGAGTAGACAAGTGTTCTCTCAGTTTCATAGATTCCTACAACTGTTATTTGGTGTCATCGAACTGACTAGTTATCTAAATGTCCGACCCTTTGAGTATTGTCGAGAGAGAAGTGCCTTATTAATATATTTGAGACCGGCATCGTTTGCCAGTCTCATCCCATGTCAGAGTAGACAAGTGTTCTCTCAGTTTCATAGATTCCTACAACTGTTATTTGGTGTCATCGAACTGACTAGTTATCTAAATGTCCGACCCTTTGAGTATTGTCGAGAGAGAAGTGCCTTATTAATATATTTGAGACCGGCATCGTTTGCCAGTCTCATCCCATGTCAGAGTAGACAAGTGTTCTCTCAGTTTCATAGATTCCTACAACTGTTATTTGGTGTCATCGAACTGACTAGTTATCTAAATGTCCGACCCTTTGAGTATTGTCGAGAGAGAAGTGCCTTATTAATATATTTGAGACCGGCATCGTTTGCCAGTCTCATCCCATGTCAGAGTAGACAAGTGTTCTCTCAGTTTCATAGATTCCTACAACTGTTATTTGGTGTCATCGAACTGACTAGTTATCTAAATGTCCATTTTTATTAGATTTATAATTATAGATAATTTTACCGGTTAGCATGTACCAAAAGTTCGTAGTCCCTAAACGTGAGAAGTTATCAATCTGTAAATTTTACAAATTTATATAAGACATCCTATTAGACATTAGACACTAAAAGTCATGATGCCAAAGTGTGATCGACAAATATATTTGCTATTGGATTGTATTTGATCAACCTCAAAAGTGACCAAAATTTGTCTAAATAGTCTGATAGGTTTTTTTTTATCTTAACGTCTCTTTAACATCCATTGGTCATTCGAGACAGGGGTTTTACCCTCCATTCGCTGGAAACTTGCAAAACAACTACCCACATTAACCTCACCCAGCCTGGGTTGTGCTGGAAAAATAGCCAGCATCACGAGGGTGCGCACCCACGTGGACACCCACATGGTACAACCTCGTTGGACCTTGCTTAACTTCAGTGATCCAACGGAACTGGTGTATTCGACGTGCCATAGACGCTGGCTGTTATAGGGTTTAAACGCATGACAAACACATTTGAAATTGTTTGATCGTTTTTGAAAATTATTTCATTAATCTTATCGTTAAAAAATATTTCTAAGGCGTTTGTGGACGCCCAAGTGTTCAATTATCGAAAATATACAAGTGAGGAAAAACTAAATTAACTCTCGATCAGAAATCGAATTGGAAAAAGAAAAATTATCAACATTATATTTATTACAGATAAATATCTGCTTGCTCTGGTATAATACACGACAAATAAGATCTGTAAATGGCAAAGAATTTTATTTGAAAGTCTCAGAAAATTGTGTGATAGCCCGGTACAAATATATGCCAAACACAAATTCAACAAATATTCATCAAAAAATAGTGGCAAAATTTTGGAAGCATGGCAAATAGTGTGATACGACCTTAACTTAAAAAACACTACCGTTATTTATGACGAGGATTCACTTACATTTTCACTTCGGACTCGAGTTTCGTCTACTTCGTAGACGAAGGAAACTGACTTGTAGGTGTTGTTGTTATTGCAGGGTGTCCGTTGGGATAACTCAGGACCCAGTTGATCAATCAGCTGATTTCTCTCATACACAAAGTTTGGAACGGTGTCGACTATCGCGTTGATGCATTTACATTTACTCATTGACGAGTGGATGTAGATTTCTTCATAGAGTAGGATTTCTATTTGATGATTACCTCGGTGGAGTAGTGACACTTCTTTATTTCTCATATCATGTTCGGTGATAATAATATGTTCGGCGTAGTTCGACGTGTCAGGTTTGTTGTTGCGTACTGCCGCAACGTGGGACCTGAGTTACCGACGGACACCCAACGGACTTTTGGTACACCCTGTATAATATTAACTTTTACATTCAGGTGCTTCATTTATTAATTTTTACATTGCTTTTACTTTCTTACCAAATTGTTTTTATTTTTAATTTATGATTGAAATTCTCCGTGACTGAGAGTGTATCACACTCGGCTTGCACCAGGGAGACATCGGGTTCGAATCAAAATCGGTCAACGCTAAGTGACAAAAGTGGCAGTGCCGGCAAGTGATTCCTGTCTGATTGTGAGCTCACAGTGATGCACTGTCACGTGCCGGTCTAGTATGAACAGGTTCCTTAAACTGCCTGGAAGAATATTTTTAGTTTTGCCGGGCGGATCATTTGCTGATCACGGAACTGTCACTGCTTAGTGTAGATGCTCCTTTATTCGATTCTAACTACTTTGGAACGTAAAATAACAAATTTTAAGGGGTAATTTATTTGTATTGTATGCGCCACCAATCTTTTTAGTTCAAAGCGAAGCTACTGTTGGCAGTAGTTGCTGGAGACTTGAAATTTAGTATCGTTCACTCAAGCCCCCCTATTAATTGGTTTAAAAAATTCTACCCTTGAGGGCAACATGGTGTCATAATTCCTTCAGTACATAATTTTCATTTCGAAAACACAAATAGTGAATACCTTGCATTTGAAATTACCCTTTTTTGGCATTTTATATTTTGGGGTTAAATTACACCCAGGGGATTATTTCACAATACACTACATTAATATTACTAGTCTTCCACTTGTACACGGTGCGGCAATTAGTTTTCTCACATTTCAAAAAGTCGTGGGAGGAGAAGTGATATTCAACACTAAATGACATCTAGTTTTTAGTTGTCGCAATGGTTTGGTCACGCGAGCATCGTGCGTTTGTTGTCGGGGTGTTTTTTTTTAAAAAGTGAATCCATTATAGCCACTCAGAGGGCGTTCCGCACAAGGTATGGTTTGCAATCTCCAGATCCAGTTCCTGGTCGAAATATAATTTTGAGTTGGGTTCACAACTTTAGAGCCACATCATCAGCTTTAGTTTTGAAAATGGAAGAGGACCCCTGAAAACATCGTCAGAGTGAGGAAATCCATTGTGCAGTCCCCAAGGCGCTCTGCACGGAAACATGCGGCTGCTCTTCAAATTCAAATTCGGGCAGTACCTTGAGACGAATTTTACACTGCGACCTCAAGTTACACCCGTACAAGATTGTTATGGTCCATGAATTGTCCTCAGCTGACTGGGGCAGACGACGGGATTGTTGCAAAGCGATTATTGAGGAAGTGCCACCCACGGCAGTTTTATGGACGAGCGACGAAGCACATTTCCATCTGTCGGGCAGCGTCAATAGGCAAAACTGCCGCTACTAGGCACCCGAAAACCCTTAAGAGCTTCATCAGAGACCACATCACAGCCTAAAGGTTACGGTTTTGTGCACCGTGTCCGCCATTGGGATCATAGGCCCTTACTTCTTTGAGTAAGGTGATGTTACAGTTACCGTGGCGTCCCAACGATACTGCAGCATGTTAGAGGAATTTTTGCGTCCAAAGCTTGAGGAATACGGGGAAGAGCACAACATAGAGGAGGGGACGTCTGATTCCAGCAGGATGGGGCTACGGCCCATACAGCGAATCGATCTCGTGAGATTCTCCATTACATGTTCCCCGGTCACGTGATCTCCTTACGGCATGACATTTCGTGGGCCCCTCGCTGGATTTGAGTCCCTGTGACTTCTCCCTGTGGGGTTACCGGAAGGCTGAAGTATTCAAACATCGCCCTAGGCCCGTGAATAGTTAATGATGCAATTTTGGAAGAAATCAAATTAATGCTGGTATGCTGACGAGAGTCATGGAAAACTTCCGCGAAAGACTCCAAATGTGTATCTCTCGCCAAGGCCGTCATTTGGACGACATTATTTACAAAACATAGTTGAAAAAATCTAGAATACACAAGCTTTCAGAATACGAAATAATTTTTCAAATATCTCATTTAGTTTTAATTTGCCAGTTCTTTCAAATGTGGAAATACTAATTGCCGCACCCTGTACAATATACAAAGTAAAAGACTTGTAATATTAACTTGTATTTAATTGTAAAGTAGATCCCAAGTTGAGCACTTCTGCTCAAATGAATGCAGCTTTAAGCTCTAAATATTTTTTAAATAAATTTTAATTTTCTAAAAAAAAAAAAAAAAAATACAGTGCTATTTATAGGAAGAAAAGCGAGTTATAGGAGCACAAATACGATGCTGGTCATGTTGGAAGTCCTGTTTGGTAAAGGCATAAAATAGGTATTTGTTGGTAGTGTGTTGATTTGCGTAAAATTGTCTGTCATATTAATGACAGCAAAGTGATTTGGATGTGTCGTTCACCAGGATATAAATATTTTACACTACGCTAAACAGTGAAAAATGACAGACCAATGTAATATTATGTCTTTAAAAAAGACCACATTGATCTTTAATTTCAAATAAAAATAATAATATTATTATTGCAGGCACTCATCATTGCCTATCTATAACATTAAATACTAGGCAATCATAATATATATCTACAGACTGACCGCATGAATAAATAAAATTATTTTTTCCTAACAGTCAACATCATATTTTTAGGGGTTGTATTATTATTAGCCATTATCAGGGCCTCAAAAATGAACATTGAACGTATATTTTCCACTGCCTACCTCAAACCACCATTGTTCATTATTAAACATTTGTCTAGTAAAACTAATGATTAATGGTATATAAATTTATTCCTAACGAATTCATTAGAAAGCGAAAGCCTGGGAAATATAAATATTATTAGTGTACTTTTTATTCAAAGGAGCCATTGATTAATCAACGTTTACACTCTTTATGCGGGATATGCCAGATTGCTGAATATATTTGTAAATGTATCTATAAGGATGTAATTTTCAATCGTTCTGAGGCTCTGTCGTTATATACCTATCTTGTAAAAACCGCTACAATACCTATTGTAGCGATGTACGTACCCACCTGGGTACGTANCAGCCATTTCGAAAACGGTACATTTCCGCCATAAGGTATATTAGTCTTTTCGACTGCAAAAGGTGTGTTGTATAAATATAACTTTGCTTGACATATTACAGCTGTGAAAGTAAAATACAAAACACTTTCTTGCTCAATACATTCTCTGTTTTTGTTTTTGCAATTCCTTATATACAGGGTGACAAGGTTTATTATTTTTAATAATGAACCTTTGGAATCGCACGAGGGAAAAAAATCACCTTCCCCCCACCTTAAAATTTGATATTTACGCTTCAACTACGTAAAATCGGTAAAAATAAAAAAAATCCGTTTGTCACATATATAGGGTTCCATACTAAAAATTTAGTATGGAACCCTACGGTTAACGCCAAGTGGCAAAAGTGACCATCATTTTTTGCGGTGCACAGGGCACGGAGGGCGGCGAAAGGAGGGGTGATTTTTTGGGCAGTGAAATAATAAACCCATGTGTCACATTGTCAGAGTTCTTTTAGATCGGCTTATTATTATTATTTTTTTTTTTTTAATTTGGCTTAACGTCTCTTTAACATCTATTGGTCATTCAAGACGGGGGTTTTACCCTCCATATGCTGGAAACTTGTAAACCAGCTACCCACATTGACCTGACCCAGCCTGGGTTGGGCCGGAAAAAGCCAACGATACGTGGTGTTCCCAAGCGGTCACCCATCCAAGTACTGACCACGCCCGGACGTTGCTTAACTTCAGTGATCTGACGGGAACTGGTGTATTCAACGTGGTATGATTGTTGGCTCGAGATCGGCTTATCAATGTCGCCTTACGGAAAAGTGAAGATCAAGTATGCTATAGTCTTGGCTTATTCCTGTGATATTTTGAGTAGTAAAATTAAATAAAAATCGGACGTAAAATTGCTTAGAAATATTAAAAATTAAATTTATGAATTGGCGTGACCTTGCTGTTCAAAATTATTTATGAGACTGATGCCGTAAAACAAATAGGAATGGGCTAGTCATCCACGAGTCGAGCCATGAGTCGACTCACACACGAGTCGATCATCTTTGTGAAATGAGTCGACTCTTCAAAGAGTNACTTGTAAGATGTGTGTGGAGTCCTTTTTTGTATCCACCAAGAGTTTTCTTGGTGGATACAAAAAAATATAGCATCACATTTTTTACATTTTGCATTTTTACCGCATTTGGACACTAAAAAATGGCTCCAAACGGATGAAGGATTTGCATTTTTTTTGTGCGATATAAAAGCCTCCATTTTAAAGTCAAGCCGAACACATGTTGTTACGTTCAAAAAAGATATTAGAATATAATTATTAGAACATTAAAAATTAAGTCTTTGCAAAAGGCTAGGTACCTATTTTTGGATAATTCGCATGTGTCATACGAACAACACATCGGTCATCGGTTCATTCGGTCTACACAAAGAAAAAAAATTAAAAAGGTCTTGCATTTTTTTAATGCATGGTAAGGTTGATGATGTATTGGGAGTATTGGAAATTCAATGAAAATATATGTTTTTTGTTTATATCATTGTCAATCCCGAAAATCCCGGGATTGGACGGCGAATACCGGGATCAAAATTTCAGCCACTTTTGGTCGGGATCGTAATCTGTATGTGGAACCTTCCCCCATAGGTTTGCAAGTGTTTCCACTTGAACAGACACTGGTCAGTATTGGTGGGACCGTCCCCTATAGGTTTGCAAATGTTCCCACTTGTAAAAACGTTTTTGCAAGTGGGAACACAAATTATCTTCTCCGTCAAAAAAAACGCTAATGAACCTATTTTTTTTTTTAAAGAAAAATCACATTTTTCTTCCACAGCTAAGTTCAGCTTGAGACGATTATTAATCTTTTGAAGAAAATGTAGCGAGGGTTACATTCAGCTAATGGATATTGTATGTTAAACGTTCCTGGAATGGTTTGAGACAGGAAGCAAGGGTGTTCCAATGTGGAGAAGGAAGCTGGAGAGTGTTAAAATGTTAAATTGGGGATAAAAATGTAATTCAATTTGAGGGAGATAGTTTGGTTGAGAGTGAGAAATGGAATTTTATTTTTAAATCTGATCGAAATTGTATCCAGCCTTTTAAAAGATTACTTAAGAGATATTTTGAAAGGCAAAACCGTAGGTACTACTAAACTTTACCTCCAATTTAGATTTTCGAATAGAAATTCGGCCCGAACTGCAATTCATTT